>PVLD010001079.1:0-222846 GCA_004027595.1 Dinomys branickii | reverse complement strand
AATTCTGTATTTCCTCAGTCGTTTTTGTACTAGCAGAAATGAAGATAACTTTATATTATACAGCATCCAGTGCAAATTCCCTACTATCTTATCTATAATTTGGTATTTCCTTTAATGTTTTTGTGTTAACTAATGTGAAGATAACTATGTAATACAACATCCAGTTCTAATTCCCTACTATATTCTGTATAACTTTGTAAAAATAAATAAATAAATAAATAAAATAAAATCACCAAAAATAACGCTATAAAAATATTTGATGACTTAAAATGGTTTCACAAGACACGTAAGTATTTGCATATGCAAACTGTGTGAGTGTAAAAGGCAGGTTTACAGAAAGAAACAAAACAGTCTATCCAGTATCATCCTACTTTACAGAGGGAGAGAAAAGAGAGTGTGCATGTATATCAAAATGCATCTAAAGTGATAGATTGTCTTTTTTTTCTTACCTATTATTTCAAGTTTTCTACCAGGAATGTCAATGTCAGTACTGAGTTCTTGTGTTTTTCTAGTAGAAACAAAAGCAGTAACGTGACAGAGTTTATAAGTTTATAAAAGTTTCACTCTCTGAGCATTTACCCACACCCAAAATGATACTTGAGGAGAGAGAATTTGATCTTGGTCATCCGTGAGAATCTGCACATACATGGCTCTACATAAATACACTTCTGCATTTAAGAACACACATGATATACATATATGCCTCTACACAATGCATACTTACACAATATACACACACATGCACATATCAATGTAAACACATATGCACACACACACATGCACAACTACACCAAAGCAGCTCCAGATCCTCACGAAGTAACAAGACAGACCGAGGCCCCTCTGGTTATAGCAGGGACAGGCCCTGTCCCAGCCTCGGCAATCATCTCAGATGCAGCTCTTTCAGGACATGGAGATGGCTGGTGCAGCCAAGCCTCCTGCTGACTGCACTTCTGACTCCTGCATGCTACCTCTTTGCAGTGCACTCCTGCCTGTTCTTTTCTGGGTTACAGAGACATCCATTCCCCTTCCAAGTCCATGAGAAATCTCTCCTTCCCACAGTTGTTTGAAAACTTGTCCACCACTTTATGCCATTGAATGTCTGCAGTGGAAACATTTATTCTCTCTTCCATGCAGACACCATAGCTTGTTAGCAGGTGGATGAAACCGCGGCGGCGGCAGTCACAGACACACGGTGCTCACGTGCAGCACAGGCAGCCATTCCACCCTGGAGGGACTGGCTCATGACAAGGAGCCCTTTCCCATGTCACCCTGGAGGACACACCAAAGGGAGCCAGAATGCCCATGTCGCCAAGGAATGCATTGGGTTACATCAGGCCTCAAATCCTGGGGTGGTGGAAAGAGTGGAATTTGTTAAATTCTTGTCATCCTTTATTTTTATCGTTGGAACGAACATCTTGCCCATTTAGAGAGTATTGTTATAATCTTTATTACATTTAGCGATGCTCCAAATTCCCTTTTGAATTCAGAAGTTTGCCAGTCTTCTTTTCATTGACCTTGGAATTACTTAACTTACCACCCCTGCAATACAATGTCTAATGAACCTCAGCCTTTGCCTTTTCTATGGTACTACATGCCTGGAATGTCACTCGCAGCTCTGGGCAGAATTCCCAGTGCCTGGAATACCCAAGTTAACTATTTGAGGTGACTAGAGCTTGAATTCCTGTCACTAGAGCTTGAATTCCTGTCACCTCAAATAGTACTATAGTACTATTTGAGGCGACTAGAGCTTGAATTCCTGTCACTCAAGAGAAGGTAAGAGTCACAGAAGATGGGGTTTTGGTTGCTCAAACTTTGCCAAGGAGCAAAGGCTCCAACAGAGATCAGGTTACTGGACAAGTTGCCACTTTTTATGTGGCATAGAGGCAGTGAGCACATTTTAAAGGCTTTTTAAATCTTTAAATAATTTGTAAAGATCATATTAAAATGTCACAGTATCTACTACTGCTAAAATTTCAGAGTTATCAAAAATAGCACATTAAATTGACAGATATTAATTAACTGGTCCTATTTGTTTATTCAACATTATATATTAGATGCTTACATCCAACAAGGCTTGCAGCTTGACACTGAAGAACAGAACAGACATTGTCCCTTGATCATGGCATGTGTGGTTCATAACGGAAACTGGTCTAAAAATAAGACAGCAATCAGAGTTACAATATATCTGATGCCAGAACCCTGCTTTTGTAACTGCCCCTGATTCTTCTCTGGGAGCTATTCAAAGATCATATATGGACATATAACTTGTGGCTCATCCAGGTAGCCTTTGCTCCTCTATGTTAGGAACATATTCTGTGTTAGGCTTGGGACCAAGAAATGCAAAACTTGAGTGAGACATCCAGTTCATGAACTCTGCCTTGCGATTTCAGAGGCGTCCTGCTGGACTGAGTCTTGCAACTGGGGTACATGCTAGGGGCAGGAGTTACAGGAAGGAAGCAGGCACCAAAACAGAAAGAAAAACTGGCACCCAGGGGGTTGCTGGAATCCCCATGATTTCCCATGAAATCAGCTATAATTCTGGAACTTTGCTGTCTCTTGGGCCAGTATTCTCCCTGTTTATATGGTGTTTCAGCCTCTGACATGTGAGAATGCCCACATCGTTGGGTGAAACTTTGGCTCACTGTTTTTCACCTTGCCCTTTGCTGGACACAAACCAGACACTCCCAACTTGAAAGAAGAAAAGCTCAGTTTAGCTCATGGTTTGGGGGAATTCAGTCCAGAGTTATCTGGCTCCAAGGCAAAAGCTTCATGATAGAAAGATAGAGCAAAGTTCTTAGTTCCCAGCTGCTGGGAAGCAGAAGATATGAACATATAACAGATATGAAC
The DNA here is from genome assembly GCA_004027595.1 of Dinomys branickii. Lineage (NCBI taxonomy): Eukaryota > Metazoa > Chordata > Mammalia > Rodentia > Dinomyidae > Dinomys > Dinomys branickii. Next base: position 219,999 of record PVLD010001079.1, on the reverse strand, counting down.
CCTAAGGCCATGCTTCCAAGACCCACCCAGACACACCCAGAAAGGTCTCCACCAATTCTTGGTGGGAAATCCCAAAGCTGAAACTCCACACTCACTGCTGTACACACCACAGGGACTTAACAGTCACCAGAGAGGACTTCCCCGAAGAAATGTCCTGTAAACCGTGATGCATAGGGTTTCACCAGACTTCAGGAACAAATGATCCCCAAAGAGGGAATGGCACACAAAGAGGTTTATAGACACAAAGAGAACGGACAGTGAGCTGTTGTTTGTCGCGTCAAGTAGTGGAGGCAACTGTGGTTATTACTTGTCAAATGTTATATACTGCTGGTATTGCTACTGTTTTACTTGTATTGCTACTGAGAAGTAATCACTGTGTACATCCCTCACTCTCAGATGAAAAACGGATGCACAGCCCCAACCATTCTTAATGAGAAATTATGAAGAAGTATGGTAAAGAAAGAGAACAAAAAGACATAGAAATCAGAAGCAAGTCATAGAAAACTTGGGTCTACCACACTCCCACTGTGATTTCCTGTCCTAAAATAAAGATATTGTTGCACACTTATCCACATGTGTGCATATTCTAACAAAAGAGAGAAATGGCTTGCTGGGGTATGGCAATGTGAACACTTTCAGGTACTAAAATATAAGCATTTTGAAAAGTAATTCCAGAATATGATTTTATTTAGTAATTCCACTCCTATAAATCTGTCACATGAAAACTGAACTGACTTTGTTCATGGTGCTGATAAGAGCACTGTTTACTATCAAAAAAACTAAACTCATTTACATGTCCAACAAAAATATAACATTTTATACCTCTACTTTAATGATATTTGATATCAAAGGATGTTTCTCAGCAGTCAGCAACAATATATTTTTGCTATAATGCTAAGCAAAAATGATAGATATAAAGTTGCATAGATAGAGGGTAATCTGGCTCCTAGTGGGGGGAGGGCTATGATCATTTCAAACTTTTCTGTTGATTCACCTTTTAATTGGTAGGAATAAATGAGAAATTGATTAAATGTATTTCTCAATAAGATAGACCTTAACTTTTCCAGCCTGGTCAGCCCAGTCAGCTCAATTTCTCCCAAATCCTTGTCTGGATATTCACCAGGTCAGCTTCCATGACTGGTTTTGTTTATGTCTGGAGGCCTGATAGCTCAGCACTGAGCAGCTAAACAGCCACTCTACCCCATCTGAGCTGCGCTGCCTACTGCTCTGCTGTGCAGCTGTTGATATTGACTCGATTTCTTGCAACAATGTAATCACATACAGTGCTATATTTAAAATATAATTTATTTCACATACTCATTTGTTCTCGTCTTATAATCGTACGTGATATATGTTACCAAGAAACTCCACTACTTATAGAAACACATAAAACTTAGGAAAGCCTTATTTTAAAATATATCTTATTTCTCCTAGAATATGAAAAAATAATTCACTTGGAAAAGACCCTAAAATTCTGGTCCATACCTAATAAACTAGGCATTTTTGTCTTAAGAGTTGAAAACTTTTCCAGAATTTAAAACTAAATAAATAGACAGGCAATCCATTTCTATGATCTACAAGGAGTCACTAGGGAAAGATTTGTTTTTTCAAGTCACTTCAATGGATGTTCTCTTGTATCCTGGAAAGTGAGAAGGGAATAATCAAGTTGAGGCTACACTTCATAAAGATAGTAGTTTTCATTTGATGGAGGAAAATACTCTGGGTCCCACCATAATTGCTTTATTTTTAATCACAAGAAAATGACTGTAAAGCCTACCAGTCTCTTGCAGCTACTTGTATGAAAACAATATTCAAAACCCTGGCCATAAACACCCCTGAGGTCATTCAATAAAGGAAATTTCTACATGCATTCACACTTGTTTTGAGAGGAACAAATTCAGATCCACACCTGTTCTCACTGGCTACATTGGTTTTTGTATTTCTTAAGGGTTAATGCCAGTCCTTAAATTGATCTCAACCAATGTAAACAGCCTACGAGTGAGGAAGGCATTGAAGTTGCTGGTGTCTCAATTCCAATGAAATCCATAGGATCTCAGGCTTGGCTTTTTACCCAACAAAATACAGCAACTTTAGGACTGTTTAGGATCTTCCCACTTACCTGCAAAGTGTTCCTACTTCTAAAACTGTCCTTCTGTGTCACATTCATCTGTGGAAAGCATGTGTCTTGGTCAGGTTCCTAACACCCACAATTTAAGTCACAATACCAGCACCCACAATTTAAAGGAGGTGCTATGGCTTGAATCTTGATGTCCCCCAAAGACTCCTCTGGTCATAGGTGGGGCTTTTTGGGGTTGGCTGGATCTAGGGTATGTGATGTTGGGATTCAGTGTGTGGTGCTGGGATTGAGGGTATGAGGCTAAGATTAAGGGTTCCCTACCCTGGGTGTGGGTGGCTCTGCCCAAAGGGCAAGTAGCCTGGATGAAACATAAAGGCACGTTTGGTTGCTACCTGCTGCTGCTTGCTGCTTTGCTGTCTTCTACCTGCCTGCCATGTACTATTTCTCCTCTGTGATGCCCCTCTGCCATGGCACCCTACCTTGGAGACAGCTGACTATGGGCTGAAACCTCTACAAACTGTGCACTAAATAAGCCTTTCCTCTTTTAGCTTTGGGAGTTGAGAACTTTGTCTCAGCAACAAGAGAAGTAACTAAGACCAGAAGAGAAGTTTATTATGGCTCACGGTTTCAGTCCATCATCAGCCGGCCCCAAGGAGAAAAGAGCATGGTGAAAAGGTCTGGCAGATGACAACTGCCCACGTCATGGTGGCCAGAAGGTAGGGAGGAGGGAAGAGCGTTGGAGGCAGAGACCCTTCCAGGTCACAACCCCAATGACCTGCTTCTAGCCAGGCCCATCTCCTAACACATGTAGCTGCAGATTAATCAGTGGATTTTTCCACTGATGATTATCATGCCTCAAACACCTTTTACACACATGAGAATTTGGCTAGCATGTTAGATCTAAACCACAGCAGTGTTCTAGGCTGGAAGAAAGGAAAGCACATTCCACCCTTTTACGAGGTGGTGAATGGATAAGGGGAGAGAAGGCAGCAAAGGCAAATGCTAGCGGGCAGGGAGGTGTGCTTTAGGAGAGGCTGGAGGAAGGTCTCATTCCACATGCTGATCTGAGGCAGATACAATGCTGGGAAATATTTGCCTCACAGCTGCCTGACTTAGACTCTTTTGTGATCTTTTTGTAATACCTGGAATCAATAATTTATAAGAATGGAAATTTATTCACAATTCTCAGGGAGGGAAAGTACAAGATTAAAATGTTAGCAGCTTCAGTCTTGGGTTCCAAGGTGGCCCCTTGTGTTTGTGTCTGTCCTCCTCCTGAGAAGAAAGATATTTTGTGTCCTCAGATGGGAACAGAACAGAAGAAAGAACACAGTCCTGTAAACCATTTTTATACCAGCATTAATCCATTCATGAGTATGGGGCCTTCATGACCTGAACATGTCCCAACAGTGTTACATGTGGGATTAAGCTTCTAGCACATGACATTAAAGGGAACACATTCAGACTGTGGCACCATTTTCCTTTCCTCAAAAGTCAAGAACCTCAGAAATTCATCCACTTGGGTCTCCCCGGGGTGGGGGGGTCTCCTCTGATTAGCAGGCTAAACTCCTCCAGCTAAACACACAGGCCCTGAGGGCCATCAACTGATAAAGGCAAAGTATTTTTGAGTTACAATTCATTTCATATTTTGTGGAAATCTCTCTATAAAGTTTTTGTGCATGGTCCAGCCACAGCAGGAGTTCTCTGTCAAAACTCAGCCTATTATTTCTTCCTTCCAGCATCCTTCATTGTGGAGGTCAAAAGCTTCATGTTGAAAGTCACATCTCCCCCACTTCACTCTCTGTGGTGTGGGAAACATTGTCCTTTGCTCAACTTCCCTTTGCTGTACTCCAGATCACTCCCTAAAATTCTAGCATTCTTCTGGCCTTCTGCCCATCTTGGAGCCATTCTAGATTCTTCTCTCTCTTTCAAATCATAGCAATCTGTGACCAATCCCATGTTGCTTTCTCCTAGTGTTTGGTTGAAAAATATTTTCTCCTTGCTCACTTTTCTCACAATTTTATTATCCATGCCTATATGTTTATTAACTTAGAAAGACATCAGGATTATAGCACTGGAAGGTATTTTAAAGAAGCTTCTCATTTGAGTTTCATCAAACATCTAAATTAATGTGGGGAAAATTGATATATTTATGGTAATTGGGCACCCCACCCAAAGATATGATTCATCTCTCTTAATAGTACAATAAATCCATGACATAGAATGCACTCAATAACTCTTATTTTATCACCCTGTATATTTGCCCTTTTATTGCTTGTCCAAGTGGCTTCATTACTGAATGGCTTTCTGGTAGCTGATAGATACTTGTTAATAGCAAAGTTTTTTCCTCTACTTTTTATTTACTCACTTCAGTTTTATCACTTTTAATGAACATCTTGTATTACGTCTATAGAAAAAATATCATCTAAAAATAATGTCTATTTTTCCTATACACATAGCTAGAAATTTCACAGCAACATTAAATAAAACTGGTCAATGGCCCTGAATCAAGGCCAGCAGTTTTCTGAAGCTGTTGGTTTCAAGAAGGAGCCTAAAGCGGTATCTTTCTATGGTCTGCTGGCCATTTCAGAACTTTAGAAATGTAATGATCAATTCATTAGAAACAAATAACTAAATAAATTTTACTCAGCCCAGCCCCCATGGCATGCCAGGCACTCTGCCTCATCCCTGGAGCTCTGCCTGGCCCCCAGGGTGTTCCAGGCACTCCGCCTGGCCCCTGGGGCGTGCCAGGCCCTTTGCTCTGACCCTGGAGCTCTGCCTGGCCCCCAGGACTGCTGAGCACTCTGCCCTGCCCCCAGGGCATGCCAGGTGCTTTGCCCTGCCCCCAGAGCTCTGCCTGGTCCCTGGGGTATGACATGCACTCTCCCCAGCCCCCAGGACAGCCCTGAAGACTCACCTGAGCCTATAGACATGGACAAGCTGACAAAGCCTGGCAGTTCACTGTGTAACCCCACCTACCTGACCAGACACCTGACGGCTGTGAGGGCTTGCCAAAGAGTGTTTCTCCACCTCCTGCCATAGCAATTTGTGTACACCCATGTATTATACAGCACACTTAGAAGCAGCCAAGTCTCTTCCCAAAGTAAGAGCATGAGGGAGTAAATAACCAAAAGTGCAGTTATTACCAGTGGGAAGACCACTGACAGGGTGGTAGAACAACAGAGGTGAAGTGGAGAAAACTGAGTAATTGAACGAGCCATCATCTATATAACTGAGTGATAGGGGCGGGGATGACATTATATAATGCAATATCCAGTGGTAACCCCATACTATTTTCTCTGTAATTTGGTGTTTCCTTTATTGTTTTTGTGTTAACAAATGCAAAGACAACACTATGTAATGCAGCATCCAGTGATGGTTCCCTATCATCTCCTCTGTAATTTGTATATCCTTTACTGATTTTGTTATAACAAATATGAAGATAACTGTTATACAGCATCCAATGCCAATTCCCTACTATCTTCTCTATAACTTGGTATTTTCTGTATTGTTTCTGTGTTATTCTGGGTTCTTTTGTGTTAAAAATAAAATTAAAAAAAATAAAACTGGTCAGTAGTAGGCACACGCAATACATTCCTAGCAATAGTAGAAGTGTTTCTGATATTTCATTCTTTTTTCATTTTAAAGAGTAGTAAAAAAAGAATGAAAGCAACATACCAACATCTCAGACATAAAGAAAAAAAAGCAAGAACATTAAAAATGATAAAGGATTTCAAAAGAAAATGATGGGAATTAACAGTGGTTGTTATATTACCTATTGTTTTCTTCCACTAAGTTGTTCAGATCACCAGATGTAAGAATGGAAGATCGTTCAAACCATTACAGAGAATAAAAAATAATTATTAAATAAAACATTAGGGTTTTTTTTTGTCTTTTTGAGAAGAGTCTTGCTATACAGTTCAGGCTGGACTTGAGCTCACTTTGTAGCCCAGGCTGGTCTTGAACTTGTATCAATCCTCCTGCCCCAGTCTCCCAAGTGCTGGGATTACAGGTGTGTGCCACCATGCCTGGCCAAATAAAACATTAGAGGTAATACAGTTCCACTGATACTTCATTCTTAAGTACATAAGGTAGGTTTTGATACATACAATGATGTTCACCATCATTTACAAAAGTCTTAGACTTCTAATTTACTGAGAAATGGATTTTTACCCAAAATTTAAAATGCTATATTTTCTACCTTTATTAGTGTACCAGTACTGGTCACTTTTTAAAATTAAAACATCCTATATTCCCCAAATAAAGCTAATTTGGTCTTCATACATTATTCTCTTAATTTACTGCTGAATTTAATATTTGTGGCTGAGGGCTTCTGAGGACAAGATATATGTCAAGCATACCATGGTGCAAAAAATAAAGGGGTAGAGGCAGGACAGTTTTCAGAGACATGTTAAAAGTTTACCCTAGAAAGGCTTTGGAAGTGGTCAAAGCCCAGAGAACTGAGGACTGAGATGATGGCCTCCCTTTTAATTGATGTTCTGCTAGCTTTTACACTCCATTGTCTTTATATCTCTCCCCTTAACTGTGCACAGTGATTCATAAAAGCTATGTTTCCAAAACAATTTTAAGAGATGATAGTCTTCCAAAAATGTATACATCAGGAAAAGAAAAACTTGTATAAATATTATAATACTAAATTTTTTGAGACATCATGAGATTTATTCAAGTTACCTTTGGTCTCTACTATTATAAAAGGTCCTCAAAGTGCTGGCCATTAGTTTCCAGATGTTTATTAGTACAGCGAATTGCTGTAGTGTGTATACATTTTTTGACAGACTGTATATGGCTTTAGTTTTTGTTTATAACACTGTTTCAATGACATATATTTTCTCTTTTCAGAATTATTTTTATCTGGTCATATAACCATGTTTCTGCCCTTAACTTATTCTTAATTTTGTGTTTAGCTGATTTCAAAGTTCACCAGATTTCTGTATTATTTGTCCATTTGTGATTTCTTGAGTTTGAGTCCGCACTTCAAGTAATTGTTTTGTACTTGTTGCAAAATGTGCTCCATTTTTCACTGCACAGCTCTGTTTTCTGTTTTGGCAGCTCTTCCCATTAGTAGGTACAGTCTACATCCTTGCATCTGTGGCCTTGTGATTTCTCACCAAATCAAAGAGGGGGGAGTGATGTTACATCTACACCACAAAAGTTCTCATACTCCTCCAGCTCTGAAACTACCAGCTGCATAAATCCCAGCGTTACACTGAGGGAATAGATTTAATACAAAACGCATAATTGATAGCATTGTTTTATAATATTCACCCAAAGAGTCAAAGGCAGCGGACAGTCTAAGATCTGTCCACACACTTGAGACCCAAAAAATCCAGCTGAGGGCCTGGATCCCATGGCAATGTCCTGTATGAGTCCAGCAGAAGACCTACAGCCCATGGCAGTGTCCTTCACAAGTCTAGCTGGAGGCCTGAGGTGCATGACAATGTCTCATGCAAGTTGATACCAAGGATCTCCACTGGGAAGACCCAAAAGCCAGTGGTGGAAGCTAGAAAGTCTGCACCAGCAGGATGAAGGATCTGTGCTGGCAGGGTGGGATATTTCTGCTGGAGCCAGGAAGTAAAACTTAAGATAAGGACCAGCGGAGAACCACAGCCACCTTCAGTGACAGTGAGGTCCTAAGCTCATCTAATAATGAGAACAGCTGAGTTCATATCAGGAAAACTGTGGCGGATTGACAACTGGTGGTCAGTTTGTAACACCCAGCTGAACTGAATCAGCATGGTGCTGGGGGTGGGAGGCCGCCTGAGGATTGTTGCCAGCAGTATAAGGGGCAGAAGTGGAGGAGGAGAAAGAAGAAGGAAAAGGAGAGTGGGAGAGGAGGAAGAAGAGGAGGAGGAGAAGGAGGAGGAGGAGGAGTGAAGGGGGAGGGGGAGGGGGAGGAGAAGAAAAGAAGAAGGGCTGCTGAGAGCTAGTAAAAGCTGTTGGGAGCCTGTTGGAAGCTGAGAGAAGCTGTAAGAAGCTATTGGTTCTCTTGGAGGAGCTTGTCATGCTGACTTTGCTGATGAACGTGGCTATTTTCATCATCCAAGGAGCTCTGGGACCTTGCTGTTGTTGAGAATGGCTTCAGTTCACTTTGGGGGAACTCTGGCCCTCACTTTGAGCATCACTTCCTAGCTGTGGAGGGGTAGATAGTGCAATGCTCAGTCTCCTGGAGAAGCTTGTTGCATTGACTTTCCTGATAGGAACTTGGCTTTCTTCATCATTGGAGGAGATCAGGACCCCACTGTTGCTGAGGAATCCTGTGGTTCTTTTTGGGAGAGCTCTGGTTCTTATTTTGAGCATCACTTCCTGGCTCCAGTGCAGATCCCTCAGCCTGCTAGCACAGATCCTTCATCCCACTGGCACAGACTCTCCAGATCCTGCCACTGACCTTTGGGCTTTCCCAGAGCATATCTGTGAAACACGCGTGCATGAGACATTTTCATGGGCTATAGACCTCCAGGTAGACTCCAGGGAGGCATTGTTATGGGCTCTAGATCTTCAGCTGAACTCATGCAGGACATTATTGTGGGATCCAGGCCCTGAGCTGGATTCTTTGGTCTTTAGTGTATGGACAGATTTCCTGCACTCTCTTGTATATGATTCTTTAGGTAACTATTATAAATAATCTTATAAAACATGTTTCCTATATTATATTGTTCCCTTGCAAAAAAAACCCAAACCATAACAAAAACCTACATTACAAGCTTCTACAGCAGAATGAACAGCACACCATCGTCCTTTCCAGTTATCCTGTTATGCTGTTTGCAACAATCCTCAGGTGCGCCTTCCACACCCAAAACCATGCTGATTTGGTTCAGTTGATTTTTACCAGTTGATCCACCACAATCAACCCCTAGTCAACTTACTAACCAGACCCATTTCCTCAAACCAGTCTCCAGTAGAAGATTTATGAAAAGTTGACTTGTCTTGGTCTATTCAGATTTACATTAATGTAACAATTACATATATACAATTCTCATTGCACTCATTTCCACACCAAAAGCAAATATTCAAAGAATACTCAAAATTCAAGGTTAAAACCACATTTTGACTAAATAACCTGGTTACAAAGAGTATCTAAAGACTATCTTAAAATCACTTTTAAGAGTGCTATTATGATCACAATCCCTGTTTCCCATTACTTTTTACTGATAGGTTCCACGCCTGACACCTGCTTGGTCCTCATGGAGACAGTCCAATGCTGAGTCATAATGGTGCCTAGCTCCTGTTTCCTGGAAACCCCTGTGAGTTCTTCTTCCCAGCTGCTTCTGCCAAAGCCTGCACATGCCAAAAACGATCCAATCCCCTTTCAGCACTTTATGCTGAGCAGCTTACGTCAGCTACCCTTTGCCCCCCTCCGCTCAGAGTGCATGTAAGCTCCAACTCCGTCCTTTGTCTTCAGAGAGCCAGTACAGCTGTGGTGCTGACTCCGTCCGTGCCCACATTAAACTTTAATCTCTTGCTGTTTATATCTCTCCCCTCCTCTTCATCGTTTTAGATTGAGTACCTAAAAGTAGCTCAATCAGTTGCTGCCCTGACTTGCTGAGGTCAGGGGTTGTGCGTCACTGGGTCTATCCCCCTGTCTGAGCCAACCCCCTGGCCTATGGACCTTTCCTTTCCTTCTTCTTTCCTTTCTCTTGCCTCTTTCTCTGTCTCTCTGGGACTGGGAAATTCTCTGCCTTGCCGTTTCTAGCAGACATCCAATATCGGCCTTCATCTCGCCAGGTGTCAAGGTGAGCCCTCCCTCTCTCTCCAGGTGCCTGTCCCTAAAGTCATGGCCATGCTGGGAAACCCCCTCATCCTCCAGGACCTCTACATTCTTCGGGCCCTCCCCTTTGTCTTCCCCGGTGACAACTGGTGAATTCATTGTTGGGACTCGCTCATCCTTTGGGACCCTCCCTCTTTTGGGGCACATTCTCAGTCATGTTTCCCTGGAGGGTGACGATTCTCTGCTGATTTACAACCTTCCCTTCCCCCTGTTCACTCTCAATTTGATCACAGAATGGGTAATGCTCAATCTTTACCCAATAAAACCACTCCTTTGGGCTCCCTTTTAAGGCACTTGGATACTCTTGGGCTAAAACAAATCCTCAGGCCAAAAAGACTAATCTTCCGCTGCCAAGCAGCATAACCTGCCTCTTGCTTAGATAATTCTCAACAATGGCCTGCAGAGGTTACACTGGATTTCAACACAATAAGAGACTTAAATAATTTTTGCTACCAAAACAAGTGGGAGAACACCTTATGTCCAAGCTTTCTTTGAACTATGGGCATGCCCTGTACCCCCTCCCCGCATCCTCCCAATCTTCATAGTCCTTCGGCTCCTCCTCCTCCTCCATCACAGCCTTCCCCTCTGTCTCATGATGGTGTCCAACTACCCACTTCACCCTCCTTATGAACCTCCTCCCCTTCTACAGACACTAGGCCCCACTCTCTTTACCCAACATTAACTCCTCCTCTCTCTGCCCCCACCCATCATACTCGGTCCTATGATCCTCCAAGGTCAGACCCTCCTGCTTCCTCTGTCTTCATTTCCCCTAGGCCATCTTTGGCCCCTTGCTTCATCCCTCCCACCACCGACCCTCAACCCCTCCTCCCCCTCTGCGAGGTTGCCAGAGCAGAGGGTCTCATAAATGTTCACATTCCCTTCTCTATATCTGATCTCTCTCACATTATTGAACGTTTAGTTTCCTTTAATGATGACCCCTTTACTTTTACAAAACACCTCACATTTATTCTTGAGGCTTACAAATTTACTTATCAAGTGATCCTATCTGCCTCCTTGTCTCCTGCACAAAAAGGTGCTTTATGGCTGCTGCTCAAGCTGTAACAGAGAAGAAATACCAATTACAAAACTCCTTTCCCATCAGTATAGAGGCAGTCCCACCCCAAGACCCTCACTAACATTACCAAGCAGGAGCAGATCAGTCTAACCGTGTAAAAGGTATGACTAATTGTCTTATTCAGAGCCTCCAAAGAATCTCCCATAAACAAGTAAATTATCAAAGGTTAAAAAAACAGATTTTTATCAGCTGCATGAAAATCCAGCTGCATCTCTCTGGTGAGTGCTGAGAAAAAATTCGACTCTCTGTTTGTATGAGTTGGAGAGCTAAATTACCTTTCCCAGGATTTTGTCATTTGTCCCATCTATTTGAATTGTTTATTCTATGTTTACCCTGCTGCACTTGTGTCCAGTGCACCTGCTTTCTGAGATCATGATAAGCTAAAACAAAACCCACATTCTGGAATTAAAAAACAAAAAAATCTACATAGGTGATAATATTAACCTAAATTATAGTAAGTCTTACAGAGAGAAACCACAGGATCACTTAAAATATCTGAGCATGTGACAAGGTGTGTGAAGGTGGTGTCTAAGCTGGAAGCTACAGGAAGGACATGAAAGTTGCTAGTATTTTTAAGATGGAATACAGGTAAAAGGTTTTTATATTTTCCAAATTCTTTTTATATAGAGATCTCTGCTAACTGATCTATCGAAAATAAAGTTCTGACTAGTCTTATAATTCCAAACTTATAATTCAGTGTTACCAAAGATATATTTGGGTGCGCTCTAAATTTATAAACAAACTGTCTTGTGTATGTGCTTTCGTTTATCCCTCTGTGCAATCTGTAAACAGCTGTTTTATTTGAACTCAACAAATTTTTCTTGTTTTATATTTTTTGATTTTTGAAGCAACTGTCTGTAATCCAATTTGGTTTATAAATAAATATTATCTAAATTAAAGATTTGCTTCTATCAAGTTGCCAGCTGGTCAAAATATTATCAAAATTGATTTTATATTGTGATATGTTTACATTAGCTGTTGTCACATGGTTAAGTTTTGAAAAATAAGACAAGATACAATTCATTATTTTCAGTTTCACGGTATATTACATGTGTTCATGCTTTCCAAATGTATGATACTCTAAAATGTAAAACTGGGATTGTTTATAAAAGTGATACACATTTTTCTTTCAGATTCAGAAATCTGCCTTTCTTTCATGCTCCAGATACTTGTATTAAGAGGTTCACATCAGGCCAACATGCAGTCATCATTTAAATGTTAACCTTTTCAGAAAAACTTATGTGATGTATATGCTCTATATATGCCACTACTTTTAGAGATTTAACCCAGACAATGTTACAAATTTCTTAAATGACATCCTGTTTAAGGACAAATTGGGTAAAAGCTCCTTATATACTAGGTAAGAAAGATAACTAAAAGGGCTCTACTATTGTGCACAGGAACGTCATCATGCCTGTTATGTTACAACACTATGTATGATTTTTGACTTCCAGTTTTCTTTGTAAAGCTATATAACTGTTGTCTGTTAACATTCCACAGGGAGTCAACTACTAGACATCCATGTTTGGTAAGAAATAATAGTTCTCTGGCTGTACTTTATATTTCAAGGTGCTTAATACTCAAATAAAATTTTAATAATTAAGTTCACTGCTCATATTATAATATAATGTAATTAATCTTCTTTTCTGGATGTTCAACAACTGAGGTTTGGAGACCAAATTACAAAGATAGATGGGCTAAGGGGAGAGCCAATATTTGGCGCTTGGCCTCTGGGGTCAATAAAGACTCAGGACATAAGAGAACCTCTGCTGCAACATCATATAACTCAGTTGAGTCCCTGATCTTCTCATCAAGGAGATTATGGGACCACAGAGGAAAATCATTCCATGGTGTATAGTGTGCCTAAGGTGAGTTACCAGGAGAAAGTGTCTCCCAAGCTTTCAAAATAAGCAACTTGGTCAAGCAGTGGCCATGACTCATCCAGACGGCTGATACTGACCGTAAAAATGAGACGCACTATACATGGTTCCAAGGTAAATACTGAGAAGATTTAACTGACCTTGATAGATAATAAGAAGTTAGTTTTAATTAATAGAGGTCTCACTTTAACTTGGTCTTAAACATCCAACAGAAAAGTATACAAGATACATAAGGCCGTGCCATAGTACTAATTTCTCTAGAAAACTGGTTTATTCTTGCCAAGAGACTACAAAACACTAAATAAACATATAGATAAAAAACAACAATAAATATTCTAGGTTCCCGTTGCTGAAAACGATCAGATCTTGTCTAAAGAGAGTGTTATATGATACATATCAAGGCCTTGACTAACTATACTCAGCATAAATAACACCATAGCTGATCTCTCTCCTAATTAAAAAGTAAAGCTAATAAAACAGGCCATACCTCAAAACCAAATTGATAGCCTTGCAGTGATTACCCTCCAAAATCACTGTGTCCTTAACATCCTAAGAGCCAATAAGAAAAACACCTGAGCCATGCTGGGAGCCGACTGCCACTATTTCATTAATCAACCAGGTATAGTAAAAGACCAAATACAAAAGCTCCGCACACACTGCAGCAGACATACAAAGCAGACACCACTCTTCAGAATCTGAATACTGGTCATCATGGTGGGGCTCGCTAGGTACATGGGCCCCTGTCTTAATGCCTATCATGGGTCCCCTGATAACCATATTTTTTTTTGTTTCTCACCCCCTAGGTCTTTAGGCTCCTCTCACGATTCATCTAGGCCAAGACAGGGTTTTACCACCAAAAAAATCCCTCTCTTGAGTCACATCACTACCTCACGGACTCGGGTGGAATGGGCCCCTCAGACCCATACTCCTCTCCTTTAGACCTCACACCACCCCCGTTCAGCAGGAAGTAGCCAGAGAGACTGACAATGACACTTAACACCAAAGAGATGGGAAGGGAATGATAGGTTTCCCGCCAGAGACCTGCTCAGTCCCCATGGCAACAGTCCAATGCTGAGTCATAATGATGCCTAGCTCCTGTTTCCCAGAAACCCCTGTGATTTCTCCTTCCCAGCTGCTTCTGCCAAAGCCTGCACATGCCAAAAATGATCCAATCCCCTTTCAGCACATTATGCTCAGCAGCCTACATCAGCTACCCTTTGCCCTGCTCCCCTCAGAGTGCATGTAAGCTCCAACCCTGTCCTTTGTCTTCAGAGAGCCAGTGCAGCTGTGGTGCTGACTCCCTCCGTGCCCACGTTAAACTTTTATCTCTTGCTGTTTATATCTCTGTCCTCCTCTGCGCCATTTTAGATTGAGTACCTAAGAATAGCTGAATCATTTACAACAGGACATGGCAATACTAAGAAGTGCCCAAAGGGATCTCCTGCATTTCAGATATACCTCTTCCCTCCTAGTTGAAGGCTTCAGGTCTTGTTAGGAGCTGCTAAAGCTGGAAAATAGTTACACATGCAGGATGAAGCCAGTCTGAGAACATAGGAGCTCCTCGGAGTAAACAAGCCGTTGTAAGTTGTTATCTGGTTCCTGGGCAGCAAGGTAGAAATTAACTAACCTCTCTGGAGGCTATAAATAAACACTCTACTGTTTGGGGGCAGTCTTCTTGCTCAACAGGCAAGAGGTAACTCCACCTGATCCCCGCTATCTCTTGTCTTTATTTTCTAAATCCTCTTGCTGTTTTTTTCCTGGGGACCACTGAGAGACCACCGAGTCACCAAGTCCCACAATTGGCACCCAGTGTGCAGCCCCTGGGAAGGAGAGCGGTTGGTGGGAGGACACTCCCCAGAATTTGTGCACACAACAGGGTCAGGGGAGTGGACTGGTAGGTCCGTAGTTAGTGCTGGAGTGTTATATGACAATTATCAAGTGTGAAGAGCGGGGCATGGAGGTCTACTGACCTTAAACAATATAGTTACAAAAAATAGGCTTAAGAGAAGACAAAAAGGAGAAAAGTATGTTAACTTCTTAGTCGTTAAAAATGAAACAGTTTCAAAAACCAGAGATGTTCATAGATATACACAAGTGTTTGTTGTTTTCACGGTTCCTGTCTTTTCTGGATTGTGGATAAAAGGGGTTTTAAAACCACAAAGGATTCAGCTGGAAACTGTACTTTAGAGTTAAGTCCCCTGCCCAAGTGGGACAAGAGCAGCAGCACCACCAGGGGGAGGGGCACAAAGCGGGTTCAAGGAGAGCCCCGGTCCCAGGTTCTTGGCAGACCCAGATGGGACTTCCCAGCTGCGTGTGTGTCCCAGCAGCCGTTCAAGTGCAGCCACTGGCACGCAAAGCCAGCTACCAACATGTGCGCCAGGAATCCAATGGGCAGGACATGACTGTGGTGTGCCCTGGCTCTCCCCGCCACCAGCGCCACCAGCCCAGGCAAGGCTGTGCCCGAGTTTGGCACCGGAAATTCATCCAGCTCAAACAGTGCCTGCACTTGGAATTCAGAAAAATGTAACTGGACAACCAGTGGCCAGAGTGAGAGCCCAGGGCTAGAGCTACAACTGGCCAGCCAAGAAAATCTTGTGCGCCTCTGCTGTGCAGCCCCCCTGCCGGCATTCATCTGGGGAAAAGAAAAAAATGTAGCGGACAGCCGTTCCCAGGGTAAGCCAGTGGAGCTGCTGCTAGGAGCTCACCCTTCCCTGAGGCGATGGAGTGGAGGGAGGTTTGGACCTCGGTCCCTCCTCCAGATTCATATTAACTCCTGAAATGGGACCCCAAATTATTCCTACTGGAGTCTACGGACCTTGCCTCAGGATACAGTGGGACTCCTGCTAGGCCGCACCAGGCTTATTTTAAAACGTCTTCAGGTTTTGCCCGGTGTCATCGATGCTCATTACACGGGAAAAATCAAGGTTATGGTTCAATCTACTCAAAACTGTTCAAATCATTCTAGACTCACGTATCACTCAGTTAGTCATTCTTCATTTGGCAAAAATTGAAAAATTTGTAAATACAAGCTATGATAACTGCTTCATATTTGGGTCACCTACTCCAACAGACAATTTACCCAAACCGTTTATCAATCCAAAATGATTTTCAGACTATTTGGTAATATAAATTGGCTCCATCCAGATTTTGGACTAATTTCTCTGGTGTTATTAATTGTCATTATTCTTCAGACAAGTTATCTCATATTGCTTCTGTTTTCACAGATGGGTCATCTTAGGTTAAGGGAGGTTATAAGATGGCTTCCTCTTCCAAAATATTGGATACAAGTTTCTCACTTTATGATTGAGATGTAAATTACAAAAACAAAAGGGGGAGTCAATCCCTCCCACTTCATTTGTCAATATATACTAATTAAATTTTTAAAATTTTACAAAAGATGGAAGGTACAGCAGAAGAAAGACAATTCCATCAGGTTAAAAAGAAAGGGTTAGGAAGGGTCCTTTGGAGAGAGCCCTATACTGGACAATGGAAGGGGCCCAGTCCACCATTTACCTGGGGTACAGGGTGTGCTTGTGCTTTTCCAGAGGATACTGAGCGACCTATTTGGGTACCAGAGTGTGCTGTCCGGCTATATCATGAACTTAGATATGGAGAAGTTGGTTCTACCTTTGAGGGAGCTGATGTGCAGTCCTGTGAGAGTGACGCCTCAGAGACCACTTTACAGCCAGTAGACAGGATGAGGCTAAACCCAAACTGGGACCAACAGAAGAAATCGACCCAGAAGGCCCAGGAAATAGTAATCGAAATGGGAATTAAAGATTTAAATAAATGACAGTGTATAAAGATAATTGAGCTGAAAATTATCAGTGTTCTTAAGACACAATAAAATACAAAGAATGTAGATATATTCATTATCGATTAAGGATTGTATTTGATCCCAATTTTTCTCACAAGAGGTCTCTGCTAATTGACAAAATCTGACTAGTCTATTTAAATTACAAATTTCTAAAATTGTAATGGAGTTAACTATAATTCAATTTGGTCAAAAATATATTTGAGTGCACTCTGATTTTGTAAAGATGTTTGTTTGTTCTGTGTACTGGTTTGCATGTTTGTCTGTCATTCTATGAACAGGTGTTCCCCTTTATTTTGAGCTCAACAATTTTTCTTTTATCATTTGTTCATAATACAATTGGGTTATAATTTAAAAGCGTGTTTTCACCAAAGTTACCAGCTTGTTTAGATATCAAAATTAAAGTATCTAACTACAGTGCTTAGGAGGAGAAATTATTGGGTGGGACTCCAATTGGTGAATAGTGGGGTGGCCAACCTTTATTCATTAACAAGGAGCCCCCAGTGATCTCCATAGTCTCTTGGAAGACACCCCAGTAATTGGGTCATTTGGTCAAAATAAAGCTTTTCAATAAAAACTACAATAAGGGTTTCTCATTAAAGATGCTCTTGGTTCAAAACCAAATTTTAACAAAGGTTTTCATATGTGTATGGTGATTCATTAGTGTTAATCTCATGGTGAATTTAATGTATTCATGATTCTGGATCTACAGGTCTTCCAAAATGTAAAACAGAGTGTTTATTGTGATAAGACTTTCCTTCAGATTCAGACCTCTGCCTTTAACAAAAACTTGTGATGTAGACTCCATTAAAGCACAACAAGTTGAATAAAAGCTTCTTATGTATTAGGTAGAGATAATTGGTAAAAATGGTTATGTCATGTGAAAATGAAAATTTAAGTATGTTACAAAAAGTCATTATGATTGGCATGTAGCAGTGTTATGTATGATTTTGATTTCTAAATTTCTGTGTAAAAATATCTAACTGTTGTTTGACAACATTCTATGAGTATTTAAATACTAGGATATCCAAGGTTGTTAAACAATGATGGTTCCATTTTTATGTTTTAAGGTGTTTGCTATTCAGACCAGAGTATAATATTAAGCTTACTGCCTCCCTTACAATGTTTTGTCATTAATCTTCTCTGCTGGATGTTTAACAACTGAGATTTGAAGACCAAAAATTAGAGAGATAAATTGAGGTAAGAGGACAACGAATATTTTGGCCATACCTTCCGAGGTCAGTGAAGATTCAGGACATAAGAGAATCTCTGCTGTGACATCCTATAACTTGGTTGAGTCCCTGATTTTCTGATCAAAGAAATTATGGGACCACAGAGGAAAGTAATTTTATGATACAGAGTGTGCCTAGGGAGAGTCACCAGGAGAGAAAAGTTCTCAAGCTTTCACAGAGAGCACCTTGGTCAAGCAATGGCCGTGACTCATCCAGATGGCTGACACTGACAGAAGATCAAGAGACACTATACTTGATTCCAAGATGATTCCTGCGGAGACTTAACTGACCTTGACAGATAGAAAAAGGTTAAATTTTTATTTATATATGCTCTCACTTTAACTTGGTCTTGAACATCCAGCAGAAAAGTGTAACCACAAGATGTAAAGAAGCAGTGCCACAGTAACAGGTCAGCTATAAGTGATTTAAGTCACAAACAACTTCTGACAGTTGGTAGCTTCGCTGAAAACTAACCACTGTTAAGAACTTGGGACTACATTCTTCAGGCATAGCCTTTCCAGCTAATCACCCATCATTTCCAAAGCAGAGAAGAGAGAGATGTTGGGATCCCATGAAGCTGGAAAATAGTTACACATGCAGGATGAAGCCAGCCTGAGAACACAGGAACTCCTCGGAGTAAACAAGCCATTGTAACGTTGTTACCTGGTTGCTGCTCAGCCAGGCAGAAATTAACCAACCTCTCTGGAGGTTGCAAATAAAAGCTCTACTGTTTTGGGGCAGTCCTCTTGCTCATCAGGCAAGAGGTAACTCCACCTGACCTTGGCTATCTCTTGTCTTTATTTTCTAAATCCTCTTGTTTTCTCCCGGGGACCACTGAGAGACCACCGAGTCCCACAGGTCTTTTTTCCATTGTCCTGTTCTTTCTTATCAACTAAGTTCTCCTGTTTCATCCTTGTAATCCACAGCTCCACTGGAGCACTCCCTCTGACCAAATGCTTCAAACCCTTCGTCTTAATTTCTAATGTAGAACTGGCCCAAAGCCCTCAACAGTAACTATGCTACCACCCCAACAGTAGACTGCATTGAAAATTTTCTGCCACTCAGGCAATATCTCTAAACACAAACAAAATGCAGACCAATTTCCTGCCAAGCCATAACATATATCATCTGGAGTCCAACAGCCAATGCAGTTCCTCTTCCCCTCTGAAACCTTCAGAGCATGGTCTTTACTGGCAGGATGTTTACAGCCTTCTGATCTTTTGAGCTCTGATCAGAATCTCCCATACAGAATTGCCTGAGGTGTTCCAGCTCTTTTTTCAAGTGGTATCTCTAAACTTTCCCAAGCTTTTTCCACAGGCCATTCACAAAGGCTCCTGAACCGTAAGGTCAGGTGTAGTCATACCGACAACCCCGCTTCTCTGGTACCAAATTCTGTGTTAGTTACTTTTCTCTTGTTGCTGAGACAAAATACCAGCTGCCCAAGACTAAGGGAGGAAAGGTTTATCTATCTCACAGTTTGTGGAGGTTTCAGTCCATAATCAGCTGGCTCCAAGGCAGGGTGGCTTGTGGCAGAGGGGCAACAGTTCATGATAGCGGGAGACAGCAAAAGCAGCTAGAGAGGAAGGAGAGAGGAGACTCTTTCGTTCCTTATGTTGAATGCAGGCTACTGGCCCTAGGGCAAGTGTCGCACTCACGCCCTTAATCCCAGAATTGGACCACGAATCAATCACAAACTCTAGATTCAGCCACTTCCAAAAACGCCTGCTCCCCCATGACTGCATGAGGCTTTGGTACAACATCTACATACAAACCACTGGTACACTGCTGAATGATGAAATGTATATGGCTCCCTCACCACGTATGTTTAATATGTTGTTGCATATCATCCATTATGTTTTCCTTCAGCCAAACTATTAGCTGACTGCAGATGCATGAGTAGGCATAGGCCTAGCCAGGATCAGCTGAGCCAAGTCCTGCTCCACACAACTCCCCAGTGGAGCCATAGAACTGTAACCAGTAACAAATGTTTGAGGTTGAAGCAACTAAATTTGAAGCTGATTATCAATAACATAAAGAATAATGTGACATTTTCTACCACTTTGCATTAGCAGAAAATACGTTAACACTTCCTTATAACTTGATGATAAACCTATCTCAGGTTTAAAATTCTTAGAAAATCATACTCTCACACACACACACACACACACACACATATATATTCTGTGTGTGTGTATATACTCTAAATATATTATATATACATTTGTCTATAATCTATTGGTATTGAATTTTTCTGATTTGTAGTCTTTCATATATCTATATT
The DNA here is from genome assembly GCA_004027595.1 of Dinomys branickii. Taxonomy (NCBI): domain Eukaryota; kingdom Metazoa; phylum Chordata; class Mammalia; order Rodentia; family Dinomyidae; genus Dinomys; species Dinomys branickii. The sequence goes on along the minus strand of PVLD010001079.1, from coordinate 199,857 downwards.
TTATGTCAGATTGCTTATAATATTTTTACTTAGCTTTATTTATGAAACATAGCTTCCTGACTTGGGCATTTTGTCAACTTTTCCTCCAAATGAGGTTTATAAATATACTGAAAAGTATTTTCTTCAGTGATTTCTTTTAGTATCACTTCTGTTTATTCCTCACAAATACCTACAATTTCATATATTCCGTTGCATGTATTCGATAAGCCCTCCTTTTCATATTTTAAAAGTTTTAATTTTGCCTCTGCTTAATGAAATAAATTTCCATTCATATTGCTACCATTATAATTTATTTGCTATAACATTCAGTTCTTCCACTCATTTTAATTTTGCTTTGTATCTCTAATTCCTGTGTAATCTTTCTTCATCTCACCCAGTATCATCTTCACCTTCAGTTATTGATTTTGAGCTCACATTTATCTTTCCTTTGCAACTCTTTTCTCTTTTAAAAACCTTTTGTTTCTGTTTTATCCATGCTACATTTTTATGTATGTCATTGTGGACAATAACTTTTTCTAAATACAGTCTTCTGATAATAGTGATTAGTCATTTGAGTAGGTTGCTACTTTTATGAATTGTAAGAATTATGTAATATTTCTTGTGTTACAAAATAGCTTTACATGTTGAGCAATACACAACCCCAGCTGTTATTGAGGTCTGTTCTTGTTTTTCAGTTTATGCCTCATGAAATGAGTAAAGATCTGTCTAGATCCAATGTTTGCCAACATGCAGAGATTGTAGTTTAGCTTTACTATATCTCAGCCAATTGGAAGGCATATTTATATACATAGTGTCCAACTCAATTTCCAGGGTTTGGAGAAATTTCTCAAGATCTCTTTACTAGATTGCAGTGAAATCATTAACTGCTCGGTATTTCTGCTAGTGGATGATTTGATATTGTGAGCTTTTGGAATATTAATGCTATTCTTGGTTTTGCCAAGATATACATTGGGACTATGTGCCCATTAATAAAAAGCCAATCTCTCTACCATCTCCCACTTCAGCTACCAATTTCTTGTTGTTTTCTGGAATTCTCATATGCCACGAATGTGGAAAAAGGGGTACAAAAAAGGAAGGTAGAAATAGCAGGAAGAGGGACAGTTCTCAGGAACATAAGGACCCCAATCCTTATAGTCCTTCTCTTGGGAACTTTACAGTGTACAGAGGAATATAGACAAAATCAGTGATTACAATGAAGAATGCCAGGGCTGACAATTTTATGTGGAAAAAAATATTGAAACTCAGCTCCTATATTCTCTAACGTTTGTTAATAATAATGTTACAAGGCTACTGTGACATCTGCACAATAATTATAGTTATTTTAAAATATTCAGAACTTATGAGTTGAAATTTCTGATTTCTGAACCAAATTTCAACCATGAATCACACAGCACCTTGGATTCTTTTCTCTCTAAAATGTGAGTGTCCTAAGCAAGATGGCCTGCAATGTTCTATCTTCCTACCCATGCTACAAATCTGTAATTCCAAAGGCTGTAGAAGCTTGGGGTTATAATTCAGTAGTAGAGCACATAGTATGCATGAGTCCCTGGTTTCAGTACCCAGAACTAAAAAATAAAAATAAAGTAAAATAAAATAAAGGCTATCAAAGCAACCCTTCCACAAACAATCCACACTACAACCTGTCAAAACCGTACTTTTGAATATACAGCTTTGAATTTCTGGTCCACTGCCTTCTTGTCTAGCTGTGTTGTTCTCTTTTCAATGTGAACTAACTGCATAAGAATTAAAAATGGGACCCATCATCGGTGACTGTGCCACATGTCTGTGAATCGGACCAATAGCCATCTGGCTCTTCATTATGTTTGAAAACACTGCCAACCTCAAGAAGGGTGCTTATGTGGGCTTCTGGCCATTGGTTTTGCATCAGATTCTCTCTCTGATTGGAGTTCTTTGAGCTTGGGATGGCCATAGTGATGGCTGCATACTTATGGATATCATAAAGCTACCAGGAGATGGCCTGGAGAACACACAAATGGGAATGTTCTGGCCACACCAGACTTTCTTCCTCAGCTTCTGTCACTCACAGTTCATCTGTGGTGGGTACGAGCTTATGTGTTGGGTTTCCTCGGCAGGAAAGAAATCCCTGTGTTTTGACAGGAAAGAAAGACTTCCTCTTATTTTGAAGTTATCCACAGCTAATTAAGACATATACATTGCCTCAGAGCAATGTATGTTTCATACAGAAGTAATGCCACATGCTTTGAGAGATGTGATGAGAAACATCAAAATTATTTATTTTGAACTGTTTCCTATTGGCCATCTGGGGAAGAATGAGAAACCCAGGATAATTGTAAAACTGAGATTTTCTTCTTATTTCTAAACCAGTAACAAAATTTTACTTAATTGGATTAATGGATTGACATTTTAACTTTACATTGTTTTCCATTTTACGGGTCTAAATATTTTAGTGTAGACTTTGAACTAGTCATGATATTAAATGTTGTACATGTAATAACTTGTGACTATCATAATAGAACTTTGAATTAGGTGAAATTGTTCCCCTTGCTTTACTGTTAAGAAAACCTAAGTTTAGAGAAGTCTACAGAACTTCCCCAAAGTCCTACAGCTATAGATGGTGAAACTAAGTCTTTGAAATTCAGTCTGTCTGGCTCTAAAACCCACTCTCCTAAGCATCACAGTGAGCCAGCTGTTACACTGATGATTCTGGAGTCTGACCACAGGAGCCCTAGGTGCCACCCCTTACCTATTGGATGGTGCTGGACAAGTTTCCTAAGTGCTCTTACTTAAGTTCCCCTGTCTGTAATTCAGTAAATAATAACTAACTATATAACTGTAAATAATATTATTCAGTAAACAATAACTGTAACTATATAACTGTAAGTAATACTTTTCACAGTTGGTGAAAAGTAAGTCCAGGAAACAGTAAATACTCATCAAATGGTAGCTATTCTAATTATAATTCATTAAGCATAACACTTGCTGAATAAAATTAAAGCACTTCAGTGAAGATAAATATGTGGTCTCTATGTACAAGGACCATACTTTAGGAAAGAAGAGAGATATATAACCAGATAATCCATTACAAGCCAGATGATGAAAGAGAGAGGAGAGAGAGAGAGAGAGAGAGAGAGAGAGAGAGAGAGAGAGAGAGGGAGAGAGAGAGAGAGAGAGAATCACTCTAAGGGATCAAATAAAAAAGAGAGTCTAGAAATCCAAGATATTTTAATGAAAGAAATAAAACTAAACTTGGACTATAAATGTATGAAGCATCCAAATTGCTGTGTACAGTTCCAGGACAAGGAATCAAAAGCGGAATCTCACTGTCTGGTGAGATACAAATTAGATTACAAGACCATGAAGAACACAGCCTGATTGTTTCCTCCTGTATGTATCAAAACAAATGGAGTGTGATCATTCTGAGTGTTAATACATACTTAGGTTACCGCTATTCTCAATGATTAGCTTCATCACAGTTGTGGAAATAAATTGTACCTTACACCAACCCAAGTCATCAGACCCTTGTAAATCACTTGTGTCTGTGGACGTTGGAAACTAAAACAAACTTTGTAAGGGAAAAGGCCCACGTGCGAGGTTGTAACCGTTAGTCATGATTTTCAAACTGCATCGATTAAGAAGGAGCTAGCGTTTTTTTGTAATCATTTTCTTTATGTCTATGTAACTTTAATATAAGGAAATTTGCTATATAGAGAAATATAAGAAGAAATAAAACCAGTTTTTATAATACTCTTAGCCTAAGATAGCTTCACAGTATTTCCTTTTTGAATGGACACACATAACCCACACCTACACATACACACATACAACATGTATTGCCTTATTTTGTAAGTTTAAAAAGTAAGTGACTGAATATATGAATATGAGCCCCAGTGTGGATCACTTGCTGTCCATTAAGAAAAAACTGAAAGGCTTAAAAGCTAACCTGAGATGGAAACTGGTGGAAAGGAATAATTTGAAAGAATCCGATGACCCTGATGGATCTGAAATTGAAAAAAATAAAACAAGAAATAACTCAGTTATGTAATAGTGTCTTTCTGGAAATTTATCATGAGAGGGAGTGTTATGGTTGATACATGGTGTCAACTTGGGGAATCTGGAGGTTTAACTGAGTGATTCAGCAGGAAGCCAGTGTGCTTACTTTGTATACATCCTGAGCCTGTGGAAGAGGAGGGCATGGAGACTGTGTGAGAGCTACATGGCCCCTGGGCGGGGGTAGGCTGTTTAAAATGTAAGGGAAGGAGAGAGGCTGCTTGCAGCCATTCCTCCCTTTTGCTCTGCTTGTTTTGCTGTGCTCTGCTGCCATGAACAGTTTGCCCTCTACCATGTGCCACTCTGCCTCTCAGCCAGCCAAGTATGGACTGAAACCTCCACAAACTTTAAGCTAAATAAACCTTTCCTTCCTTCATTTTGGGTGTTGGGTATTTTGTCTCAGCAACGAGAGAAAAGTAATGAAGACAGGGAGGAATATGAGAAGTTGAGTAACTTGGCACGGACATGGTTCCGTGAGTTGCCTCTGCTTCACACTGAAATAGGATTACTTAAATACAGGAATTCTGGTGTTCTTACTATAAGCCTAGAACGAGATCTTCTTGATGCTGAGCCCATGAAAGAACTTAGCAGCAAGCGTCCTTTGGTACGCTCTGAAATTAATGGGCAGACAGTTCTTTTAAAGGGCTATTTTGTGGATGTGGACACAGAAGCCAGGGTGATTCAGAGAGCAGCCACCTATCACAGAGCTTGGAGAGAAGCTAGAGAAGAGTCTGGGTTACTGTTGTTAATATTCCTGTTTTTGTGTAAGACTGATCCTGTGGATTATCTCATGATCCCATACTACCCTAGGGCAAACTTGAGTGTTATTCAAGCCAGTATGTCTTTATCATCAGAAGAAGCTTTAAAGGTTATCAGAGGTGTTGCCCAGGGCTTGCATACATTGGCACAAGACCAACATAATTCATGGATCATTTCTCAGAACAATATATTTGTTTTAAATAGTGAACAATGAATTGTTGGAGATTTTTATTTCACCAAATCTGTGAGTCAGCGGGCCTCAGTGAACATGATGGTTGATGGTTTGACTTGGACATCACCTGAATTGAAAATGGGTAAACATCCTTCTCCAAGTTCAGACTTGTATGCACATGGCTGCCTTTTATTGTGGCTTTTTGTTCAAAACAAAGAATTTGAGATGAATGAAGATGGAATCCCAAAAGTGGATCAGTTGCATTTGGATGATAATATCAGATCCCTCCTCTGTAGTTTGATGTATTTTAGTTCAATGACTGCTGAGCAAGTTTGGAGTGCTGAATGTTTCTTGTTACTGAACGTGTAATCAATTCCGAACCCAGAAAAAGAGACTGACTATAGTCAATATAAAAAAAAAGACGAATTAAAGGTGGAGAACTTGGATATGTATGAAGAAAAGACAAGAAATGGTGAAGCCAACACTGACTGATGTTAGTATTTTGTTTTTGCAGATGTTCCTTTAAAAACTTTTAGTTTAATAGATCAAAGACCTGGAAATGTTCTGGAACTGGTTGGATAGTATCTTCAGTGTTCATGTCGTGAAAAATAAAAGATGTTTAGTCATGCCTAAAAAAAAAAGAATGAAAACATTAGCAAATAGACACAAAATAGCACAAGAACAATACAAAAAATTGAATTACAGATAAAGTGACAGGGAATTAACAATGGTTGTTGTATTACATATTGATAACTTCAAAGTGTACGTTCAGGATAATGCATATAGACATACAAGATTGATCAACTAATCATTGACTGTTCCTTACAATAAGGCAACATGAGACAATAGTGCAACCATGTTAGCCATCCTGCATATACATACATACATGCATAGCTATGCCTTCCTTCCTTTTCTCCTTCTCCTCATTCCAGTTGCTCTTCACTTTTGAGCAGTTTCCTTTCATACCTCCTAATTTATATTTCCACTTTCAGGTTCTTACACTAATGACACAATACAGTGTTTGCACATGCACATCTGATTTATTTCATATATGAGTATGGTCTCTAATTATGACCATTTGCCTATAAAAGCGTCAAGTTTGTGTTGCTTTACAGTTGAGTAATATTCCATTATGTAAAAATGCCACAATTTTTTAATACAGTCCTCTGTGGACGGACATTTGGGTTGCTTCCACAATTTAGCTGTTATAAATTGTGCTGCTATAAACATGAGTGCACATATATCACAGTGATATGATGTTTTCTGATCTTCTGGGAAAATACCCAGAAGGGGAATAGCTGAGTTGAATGGGACCTCTAGACCTAGTTTGCTGAGGAATCTCCAAACCGATCTCCATAGTGGTTTTACCAGTCTGCATTCACACCAGCAGTGGAGAAGAGTTCCTGTTTCTCCACAGCCTCACCAGCATTTGTTATTGGATGATTTCTCAATGCTGGCCAATCTTACTGGGGTGATATGAAATCTCAGTGTTGTTTTAATTTGCATTTCTTGAATGACTAATGATGTAGAACATTTTCTCATGTATTTATTTGCCATTTGTATTTCTTTATCTGAGAAGTGCATATTCATCTCAGATGCCCATTCCTAGATTGGGTCTTTCAATTTGGACAGGTTCACGGTTTTTAATTCTTTGTATGTTCTAGATAGAAGACCTTTTTCCGAGGGACAGCCAGCTAGGATTTTTTCCCAATTTGTGGGTTTTCTTTTTACTCTGCTGGTGATTTCTTTAGATGTGCAAAAACTTTTCAGTAAGATGAGGTCCCAGTTATTGATTCTTTGAAGTATTTCCCTTGCAGTTTGATTTTTGTTCATGAACTCTCTGCCTACTCCTATGTCTTCAAGATTTTTGCCTACCATCTCTTGCAATAGATTTAGTGTTTCTGTTTTAATATTGAGATCTGTCTTGGTTCCTTCTCTCCTTGCTGAGACAAAATATCCAATGCCCAAAATGAAGGAAGAAAAGGTTTATTTAGCTTGCAGTTCGTGGAGGTTTCAGTCCATACTTAGCTGGCTCTGAGGCAGAGTGGCACATGGCAGAGGGCAAACTGTTCAGGGCAGCAGACCACAGCAAAAACACCAGCAAAAGGGAGGAATGGCTGCAAGCAACCTCTTTTCTTCCCTTACATCCTAAACAGGCTACCACAACCCAGGGGGCGTGTAGCTCTCACACAATCTCCATGCCCTCCTCTGCCACAGGCTCAGGATATATACAAAGTAAGCACCCTGGCTTCCTGCTGAATCATTCAGCCAAACCTCTAGACTCCCCAAGTTGATACAATGTATCAACCATAACAGATCTGTGATCCATTTTGACTTGAGTTTGCTGCAAAGTGATAGACTTGGGTCTATTTTCAGTCTTTGGCAAGAGGCAAGCCAATTTTTCCAGCATCATTTATTAAAGAGACTATCTTTCTTCCAGTGAGCTTGATTGGCCCCTTTGTTGAATATTATGTGGCTGAGTGTGTTTGTGGTTGTGACTGTGTCTTCCAGTCTGTTCCATTGATCCTCAGATCTATTCTTTAGCCCATACCAGGTTGATTTTATTACAGTAGCTCTGTAGTATAATTTCAGGTCAGGGATTGTGATTACACCTGACTTGTCCTTGTTGCCCAGAATTGCTTTTGGTATTCTAGATCTCTACTGGTTCCAGATGAATTTGAGGAATGTTTTCTCTAGATCTGTGAGGTATGCTGATGGTGGTTTAATGAGAATTGCTTTGAATCTGTACAGCAGTTTTGGTAGTATGGCCATTTTCACAATGTTGGTTCTTCCTAACCATGAGCAGAGAATTTTTTCCATTTATTGAAATCCTCTTAGATCTCTTTTTTCAGAGTACTGTAGTTTTCATTGAATAGATCTTTTACCTCTTTTGTTAGATTGATTCCTAAATATTTCAATTTCTGGGATGCTATAGTAAAAGTTATGGTTTCCTTAAATTCTCTCTCTGTCTGTTTGTTGTTTGTGTATAGGAATGATATTGATTTTTTGGTATTGACTTTGTATCCAGCTACTCTGCTGAATTTGTCAATTAATTCAAGGAGTCTTCTTGTGGAGTTTTTGGGGTCTTCCATGTAAAGTATCATGTCACCTGCAAATAGTGATAGTTTTACTTCTTCCTTTCCTATCCTTATTCCTTTTATTTCTCTTTTGTCTAATTGCTCTGGCTAATGCTTCTAGAACTATGTTGGATAGGAGTGGTGACAGTGGACATCCTTGTCTTGTTCCTGAGTTTAAAGTGAAAACTTTCAGTTTTTGTCCGTTTAGTATGATGTTGGCTGTTGGTTTGTCATAGCTGGCTTTGATCAGATTGAGGTAAAGGCCATCTATTCCTAGTTTTTCTAGGGTTTTAACATTAATGCATATTGGACTTTATCAAAAGCTTTTTCTGCATCTATTGATATAATCATGTGTTTTTTGTCTTTGGCTCTATTGATATGGTGTATTATATTAATTGATTTGCAAATATTGAACTATCACTGCATTCCTGCAATAAGTTCAACCTGGTCATGGTGTATAATTTTCCTTATGATTCACTGCATTCTATTTACTAGTATTTTATTGAGTATCTTTGCATCTATGTTCATTAGTGAGATTGGTCTATAGTTCTCTTTCTTAGTTGGGTCCTTCTCTGTTTTGGTATCCATATAATACTTGTCTCCAGAAATGAGGTAGGGAGAATTGTTTCCTTTTCAATTTCATTGAAGAGTTTGAAGAGTGTTGGCATTAAATCTTGGCTGAATGTTTTATAGAATTCTGCTGTGAATCCACCAGGGCCTGGGCTTTTCTTTGTCAGTAAGTTTCAATGACATTTTCAATCTCATTATTTGATATTGGGTTGTTCAGGATTTTTATATCTTCCTGGTTCAACTTTGGTAATTCGTACATTTCTAGGAATCTGTCCATTTCATCTGAGTTTTCTACCCTATTGGAGTAAAGATTCTAAAAGTAAGTATTAGTGATCTTTTGAATTTCTGTAGGATCTGTAGTGATTTCATCCTTTTCATTCCTTATTGTATGAATTTGAGTTCTTCCTTTTTTTGATAAGGTTGGTTAGGGGTTTATCAATTTTCTTTATTCTTTCAAAGAACCAATTCTTTGATTCATCTATTTTTTTGTAGGGTTTTCTTCATCTCAATTGCATTAATTTCTGCCCTAAGCTTTATAATATCCTCCCTTCTTTGGGCATTGGGCTTGGCTTGTTGTTCTTTTTCTAAAAGTTTGAAGTATAGCATTAGGCTGTTTATTTGCTCTCTTTCTGTTTTATGTGTGAGTTCATCACTATAAATTTCCCTCTGAGGACTACTTTCATTCCATCCCACACATTTCTATAAGTTGTATTTTCATTTTCATTTGTTTGTAGGTATTTTTAATTTCTTCTGTGACCCACTGGTTATTCAGGAGGTTGTTGTCTAATTTCCAAGTGTTTATGGAGTTTTTGGAATTCCCTTTGTCATTAATTTCCAATTCCATTGCACTGTGGTCAGATAGTATGCATGGGATAATTTCAATTCTTTTGCATTTAGGTAGGTATGCTCTATAGGCTAGAATGTGGTCTATTTTAGAGAAAGTCCCATGTGCAGCTGAGAAAAATATTGTGGGGCGGAACACTATGTATACATCTACTAAGTCCATTTGTTCGCACATTTGGTTCAGGTCTGTTAACATCTTTGCTGAATTTTAGTCCAGTTGACCTGTCTCTTTGCATCAAAGGGGTGTTTATTTCCCCTATTACAATAGTGTTATTATTTGGTTTTTTATGTTCCTTAAGATTTGCCTTATATAGTTTGGTGCTCCAGTATTTGGTGCATACATGTTTAGGATAGTTATCTCTTCCTCTTGCAGCTTTCCCCTAATCAGCATATAGTGACCTTCTTTGTCTCTTTTGATTGCTTTCAGTTGGAAGTTTACATTGTCTGCAAACGTAATAGCTACCCCTGCTTTTTTCTGGGAAACTGTTGCATGGAGAATTGTTTTCCATCCTTTAACTTTCAGTCTGTGGATTTCCTTTTGAGTAAAGTGTGTTTCCTATATACAGGATATTGTGGGATTTTGTCTCTTAATCCACTCTGCCAGTCTGTTTCTTTTGTTTGGTGAATTGAGGCCATTTACATTAATGGTTATAACTGTTGTACATTGGCTTATTCTTGTCATGCTGTTTACTTGCTGTTGCTTTCCTACTTTTGCTGTTTAATTGTTTGTTCTGCTTAAGGGCTCCTTTCTATTATTGTTCTTGAGATTGTGGTCTCTTTTTTCTTTGTCTAGGATATTTTTTAGTACTTTTTGTAATGTTGGTTTGGCACTCATGAAGTTCTTCAGTTGTTCTTTGCCATGGAAGTACTTTATTTCTCCACTGAATTTGAAGGATAGTTTTGCAGGATACAGCAGTCTGGGTTGGACACTGTTTTGTCTCAGATTCTGTAATTCCTCGCTCCAAGCTCTTCTTGATTTCATGGTTTCTGATGAGAAGTCTGCTGTGGTCCTGATGGGCTTTCCTTTATAGGTGATCTGTTTCTTTTCTCTAGAAGTTTTAATATTGTGTTCTTTGGCTGGGTATCTGGAATCTTGACTATTATAAGTCTGGGTGTGGTTTTATTTGAGTTGTGGCTCATTGGAGTTCTATATGCTTTGTTTACCTGCACATCAGTATCTTTTACCATGCTTGGGAAATTTTCTGCTATTATTCCTGCAAATATTCATTTTATGTCATTTGTGTTGCCTCCTGCTGTTTCACTGATTCCTATTACTCGGACATTTCTTCTCTTTGCTTTGTCTTGCAGCTGTTGGATTGATTTTTCCTGGTTCTTGATGACTTTAAGAGATCCTTTCTTTCACAATCGTTAGCTGTCATGCTGTCGTCAAGATCTGAAATTCTATCTTTGGCTTCATTCAAGCGGTTTTACAGGCTTTCAGTTGAAGTTTTCATTTCCTGGAAATCTCTTTGAGTCTGTTTCATGTGTTCTAATTCATTCCTAAGTTGCTCATGTAATGTTTCCATTTGTTGCCTTTGATTTTTTCTAGTCTTTTATCTGTTTCTTCTCTGTATGTGAGAAGCATTTCTTCCATTATTATTTTCATTTCATTTTTGCCTGAGAGATTATTTCAGATTTAATCTCTTCTATGGCCTGATGGCATTGTTTCTTTACTTCAGATGTGATCATTTCAGAAATTTTAGGTATGTGGCTTCCTAGTTCTCCTATATCATTGTGTCCTGTATTTGTTCTGGGTGGAGTTGTGCTCTGAGACTGTATTTTGCTCCTATGTCTTGTCATCTTGAATGCCAGATGGCAAGTGCTGAGCTACAAACTACCCAGGCAGCTCACAAAGGACTCTAGGGACCCTAGTTTACCTGGATATCAAAATAATCCCAAGGTGGTAGCAGACTGTAGATCACTGGGCCCAGGGACCCCAGGCAACTGCTGGGGCGCACAGCTCAGAAGACACCTGCAATGCACTTCAGTACCAGGGTCTCCAGTCAGTAGACAGGAAGCATGTGGGCCTCAGCCTTGAAGCCAGTGGTGGTTAGGCAGGGGTCGCTGCTTTGGGATCCTCAGGTAGCTGGTAAGGAGAGAGCAGGTCTCGCCTCTCCACCCGGAGAACCCCAGAGCCTGAGGCTGTTTCCACATTGCAGATCTCAACGACCAATAGGGATGGCCCTCCCAGTCCAAGCTCCTTCCTAACTCTAAGGTGTGGAGCAGAGTTGGCTCAGGCGTTACTGGAGGAGAAGCGTTCAGCTATGTTGATAATGTGGCACCACAGGCCGGCTCCCTCACTGGCGGAAGGTCTGGTGTGGCAGAGCCCTGGCACAGGCCTTACCAGAGAAGAGTTCCACAGTTGGATTAATTTTTAAGTATTTCTCATTTAACTTAATATATACTAAATAGTAGCATTTCAATATATGGTAAAATAAAAATAATACAGTATTTATATTCTTTACTCTGACATTCTTAGAAATCGAAAGCATACTCTATACTGACAGCACATCTCAACTTATTATAGCCCTGTGTGGCTAATGGCTACAATATTGAATGAGGTAGGTGCGTATCTTAAAATTACCTAACACTCACTGTTTCTCCTCTGTTTTGATATCCAAATACTTACCATGATTCTGCAATGTCTCTCATAGCTACCTTGCTGTTTCCATCTGCCACATTACTTCTTTAAGTACCAAATACCTTAATTAATTCATCATCCCCCCATTTCTTTCCTTGTTCCAATCCATCACATAAGCCAAGCCACAGAGAAATCACATGGCTGATCTTCTATTCAAAGCCTTTTGCAAAGTGCCCACTAGATTTTTTCATAGCCTCATTTTTTTATTGCTCAACACTGTGCTTCAACTGATCCAGGCTTACAGATTGGTGCCCAGTATTATCTTTGTTTTTCCAACTCTGTCCCTTTAATTATTGACTGTCCTCTCTGCCTGTTAAAATTTTACCCTTCTTTGAAGCTGTTTTGGGGCTCTGCTTTTTCATTAGTTGTTGCCTTTTCCCCCAAACCAGAAAGTATCTCTTCTTTGCTTGCTTCAGCAGCTCATAGCCCTCTTTTTTGCATAATCCTGTATCTCTCAAGCAGTCCATTTGATTTAGATTCGTGTGTGTAGTATCCTTATCCCTACTGGAACTAGTATAGTATCTTTAAAGTCTCAATGTCTCAGGCAATAGCAACTCATTTCATGAATTACACATAGGTTCCTAAGAGAAGCCAATCCTTGAAAGCCATTGGCAGAAATAAGCAAAAGTATAAGAAAACAACTTTAAAATAACTTTTCATTTTCTAGGTAGCAAAAAAAAAACCCATAAGGGCAAGGAGATTTAATATTATATATATTTTTTTAAAGTTGGATGGGAAGTTGAGGTTAATAGGCCACATCAATCCTATTAACATTTTTTGTGCTATTTACAGGTACAGTTAATCTGGATAGTGAACAGAAGAGGATAAACATAACTTAGGCTTGAAATTGTGTCTGTATCATACAGGAGCATTTTTCCAGTGCTGTAAGTAATCATGCTTTTGGCTGAGGGCATTTTTTAAACTCTTCCAGGTGATATTTACTTCTACAACCATGATTATTGCTGCATCCCACGAAGCTCTTGATGTTCCTGGGAGGAAGGAGGGCAAAAGCATGAAGAAATAAAGATAAGAGACAAAAGCTCATCCCACTCCAAAAGGTGGAGACCTCTCTCTTCTGATTGGAGGAAGGGAAACTCAACCACCACAGGGCCATTTATTCATATACTTGACTAAGTTAGTAGCTCATGACACAGGATTGCTTAGCAACTACTGTCTGGGCATGTCTCAGGCCAGGTGTATCTCTGAACTAAAGCAGATTGATTGCCTTGAGTACTCTTTGTTCTCAGACCAGCCTTGCCTTGCCCCACACATGTGACCAATTTCTAGCCTCAGCCACTCCCTGTATCTCACCCTTTTCTCTTTCATAATTGCAAGCAATGGGTGTTCAGTTGAAGTTGGAGCAGCTGTGTTTGGAGGACCTTTGTAGAAGATCTCAAACTCTTTCATTCTCAAACCTTTTCCATTCTCAGTGCACTGACTCATTTAGACTAAAAATTCCCAGTCCAGAGATTTTAGGTACTTGTATTTAGCAAATTAAACCTATACATTCCATTAACCCATAATAGTGGACAGTTACCAGACTAGCTGGCAATAATCAGAAATTGTTGGTAATTTGAGTTTTTCTATAGCTAACATACTACTATGGCATTATTTTACACATCTTGTGGTTATACTTTTCTGCTGGATGTTCAAGACCAAGCTAGTGAGACCTGCATTAATTAGGTTTTGCTATCTACAAGAGTCACTTAAGTCTCCTCAGGAATTACCTTGGAACCAAGTACAGCACCTCTTAGTACTTCTGTCCACTCAGGATGTAACTTTAAAATAGTACTCTGAGCCATATCCTTTGTGGTTGTAAAACTCCCTCTAACCAAAATCTACAAAAGGAAAGTAAACACAGAAATCAAGCATACAACAAACACATCTACATACGTATACATCTGTGGTTCTTGAAACTCTGTTTGTCCCATGCTTAATAACTGGTAAATCAATACATGTTTTCTCCTTTTGGCCTTTCAAGACTTCTATTTTTGCCCCAATTTTACACTGAATGAAATGCCAATATTAATGCACACCTGTGCTGAATATTAATGCTACCAATGCACTTCTCCACCCTATTGCATGCACAATGAGAAGTGTCCCCTCACCCACTGTTTTTCGTCCCTTACCTGAATCTCTGTTAAGATGCGTTTTGCTGCATCCCATGCAGCCCTTGATGTCGATGTTCCTGGGGGAAGGACCGCGAGAGGATAATAAAGAAGTAAAGAGGAGATGAAAGCTGAGGTCAGGTGGGGCCCTCTCCAGATGGGAGAAAAGAAATTCAACCACTACAGAGGTGTTTATACCTTTGACAAAGTTAGCATCATGTGACACAGGGTTACCTAGCAACTAATGGCTGAGCATGTCACAGGCAAGGTGTTTCTCTGAACAGAAGCAGATTAATTGCTTCAGGTGCTCTTCGTTCTCAGACTAGCCTTGCCTTGCCCCACATACATGACCTATTTCCAGCTTCAGCCACTCCCTACAGACCATGACTGGTCTTTGTTCCAAGGCAATAGGACATAAGTCTATAATCCAGTTGATTAGTAATATGTAAACATACATAAAAGTTTCTTCACAGGAAACCAAAGCAATGAAAATAAGTTAATTTGGTCTATGCAAGTGAGAGTGGCAATCATTTCAGCCATCTGTCTGAAAGGCACTCACACACTTAGAGCAATTTTAAAGAAGAAACAGCACTGTCTGGGTTTTGGACTCATGCCCAGGCTTCTTTTCTGCTAAATATAGAAATAAATATTTAAGTCCCTGGTGCATTTGTTCTTGCTGGTCAGGTTGCTTCCACGATTCTGCCTCTCCATGTCTTGCATACTTCTTTTCCGCAGGCAGATAGTTCTCCATCTGTGCCGGTTGCATCAGTTCCATGCCATTCAATTGTAGGGATCCAGGAAATTATACATCATTCATTCAAGCCAGAGACAATAAATTACTTAGGGTTTTAGATTTTTTTCCACACCCTAACCTTAGCAGATAGAAGAGTTCTTACAGTTACCTAATCTGAAAGAAACAATAGTTGCTGGCTTACTGAGGTACCCTAGCTATTTAATATCAAGAGAGAAAATTTCTAGGCAGGGATGGTGGCACACACCTGTATCCCAGCACCCCAAGGCTGAGGCGGGAGGATTGCCATGAGTTCAAGGCCAGCCTTGGCTACATAAGCAAGTTTAAGGCCAGCCTGGACTACATAGAGACAAGCCAAGAGAGGGAGAGGGTTTCCATGGGGAGTTGCAATGACAATGAGTTTAACTCACACATATTTTATAGAATTAGAACAATCGGAATAAAGCTCCAGTAAGGAGACAGTTTCCCTATTCACAGTAAGCACACATAGTAAGGGTCTTACCTGGATGGTCCTGGTTTCCATGGTGACATGACATTGACACTTGGGGCACAGCAGACTGGGTGGCCATCTAAAGGGTCTTGACTTCCTCCTGAGAAACTGCAGCTGACCAGGGACCAGAGAACACGGCCCTGGAGCACCTTAAAGTGATCTTTCCCAGGAAAAAGATTGGGAAACTTTCCTGCCACTTAGGTCAAATGCGGATGTAGTTTTCATTTGATAAATAAGAATTGTGACCTATTTTGCATCCCAAACTTTGCAAGTGAGAATGTGAGACAACAGAGGACACTTCTGCGGTGCCTTCCTCAGGCACTAGAGAACCAAATCAACAATAACTGACCAGAGTGGCATTGTATTTTACCTGTATGCATAAATGAATAGTAGTTTTTGATATACCTTTATTTACTGTCAGAGGAATAAAGTTAATTTTGTATCACTGGAGTTTACACAGTACTGTGCGCAAACATTTCTAATTACAAAATCCATGGGTAATAGTAAAGATTGCTTCTAGATAAGTGGGTGTTGGAACACATGGAAGAATTATAAGAAAACCACAACCACATGAAGGGAGGACTGTGGTCATTTAACCAAGGCTTTACATGGTTGTGTGCAATACAGCATGCTGTGACAGTTATCAATTTCAGGGGGAGTGATTCGGTGAGAAGTAGAGGTAGTTAGCCAGAAACAGACTAGAACAAGTTGGAGAGGAAGTGCAGGGTAAGGCGGACAGGAGAAAGATGGTAACAACCTTTCTTCTGGTAGAGTTTGTGTTTAAGACTTAATTGTCCTTCATAACAATCTTGTGATTACAAGTTCACTGAAAGAACTGTCCTTTCTTTTACTTCTTAGTTGTAATAAAAGCCTATCTGCCTGCAGTTTGTGGTTCCCACTTGTGTGGTCGTGTGTGTGACATGTGCATATGACCACACATAGACTGTAAGTTGTCAAAAGGAAAGAAAAGTATGTTCTATATTTTAAAATCTAAAGGTAGAGTAAAAAGGAAAAAGACACAGTATTTATGAAAGATAAAACTCAGAGTCCTGGACAATGCTGTGTATTAACACCAGATGCATACCAAATGCACTGTCCAAGACACATACACAATATATAAGGTTCTTCCTTTCCTGGAAGAGCTCAGTTGGCTCTTTTATTTTTTATTTTGATTGGAATGTTTGAAGTACACAATGTTTGCACACATTCATCATAGGTTGTTGGCACTTTCATATATCTCAATTTTTTTTCCATACCATTCTCTTTTCCTTCTTAGATGTATTCAACTGTCCAAGTTTCTGCTAGCACATACATCAAAATCTGTGTCATGCATGTGGTTCCTTTGGTCCTGAATTGCTCAAACAACTTTATACTTAACCTGTCTAATTGGATGTGCAAAGAAAAAAATATTTTTGCTTGAAGGTGCTTCCACTGGGCACTGGTGTCCAGCACAAGTGGACAGTTTGTTGGGCACTTGCAAAGCTGATGCCAACACCAGCTGCTGCTGGAGCGGGAACATATCTCTCTGGTGCCTCCTACCACCCTCTTGACCTGGTGAGCCCAAGGAGAAGCAGCGTGCACAGCTGCAGAGTCCTGTGGGGGAGAGGGACTACCCTTGACTCTGAGATTTAGAGTCATACTGTTTGATTAAAGCCTAAGTAGAGGGTGAGTTCTATCATGTTTTTGATGATTTGTGCTACCTAAAAAACACTTCAGGCTCTGTTTTATTGAAGAAAATGTCCTAGGCACTTGAGAATGCCTTGAGGATCCTTAAGCAAACTGTGTGGAAGTACTGGAAGAAATAGAACCACATGCCTTTAAAAAAAGACCACTGGAATGAAAAGACACAAAGCAGCTGTAGTACAGTCAGGATTCTGCCTTTCCACTGAATAAAGGCACCTATGCTTCACCAGAAATAAAATTTTATTAGTAACATGTCAAATATCTTTTAAAATACAGTTACCTTTCTTCTTCCTCTCAGTTTAAAAAACAATCCAATAAAAATTCTAAATCATGACCCAAATATTTTTAAATGTGAAAAAGACATTTCAGATTATGTAACAGATACACATTTTCCCGAATAAATGTTGTAGAACACCATCTGCTTCATATTTAGTGCATTCCCACAGAATTTCTGCTTCTCTTCCTTCATTAATGGTTTGTGACAAATTTATGACACTGTATTTCACAATAGCTATACCAAAAATTTATGACAAAAAAGAGAGCCTGACAAAAAAATCACTTGGCATGCTCAAATTAGACAATATATGCAACTTTCTCATTTACACAGATCCACTCTCCTTACTGAGAGCCCACCCACTGAGGACAGGAAGTCCCACCCACCCAGAAGGATGGGAAGTCCCAGGAGCAGGGAGGATCAAGCATAGGACAAAGCTTAAAAAGAGGTCTAGGTAGGAAGTTCAAGAACCTGGTGCCCATTTTTCAGCAAAATCTTCAGCACACGCAGCCATCCATATTTCTGAATTTAATAGAGCACATTTTGGTGAGATTTGCTCAGATTTGGCCAAGCAAGAGATTGTCAAATTCTTGTTAGTTCTGAATTATTTTACTTTTGCTCTAATGTTCCCAACTGGAGTCTCCCTCTCTAGGTATAATCAAGAAGAAAGTCAAGAAGTGAAATTCACCACGTGTCATTTTCTGACTGAGAAAAATGGTGTATTCCTGTGCCCATGTCTGTTTTCTGCACTTGATATAGATAAAATTTAAGGTAGAAATAATGTTCTATGTATTTTCAGAGTATGATAACATTTGCGGTACATTTAGAAAACTGGTTTTACGGCTTTATAATATTTTTGTCTCGATTCCTTCAAAGGAAAGAATACTATGGAAAATTAACATAAACATATATTCTTTCAACATATGAGTGTAGGTTTCAGCATATATTTTCACTCTTAAATGATATAGGGCCTGGTTATTCAAAGTGTACTCGCTAGAAGCTTCCATGTCATCTGGCTTATTTGACAAATGAAGACTCCCAGGCCCCTGTTCCCAGTCTTCTGAGAAGACTATACATTTTAACAAGATCCCTAATGAAATGCATGTTCAAGAAGACTTGAGAAGCGCTAACATAAAGGAATCTTCTCAGTCCAGTCAACTATACGGTAAACCTTGGGAAAAGATCAAATCACATTAATAGGAAAATTTTGTTCCAAATATTCAACCAGGAATGTAACAACAACTTTTAGACATGATCCACTGTAGAATGAAACAAAAAACTTAACACTTGTTATGTTGCTGATATATAGTAATGAAGCTGGACAAAAAGAATATGTAAATTAAATTATATAGATTATGTAAATATTCATGAGGTCCTTGAATTAATTATATATTCTTCCATTGTTTCCAACATATTTTCTTTAGCAAAACATGTACAACTATTACAGTGAATTCTAGAAGCATGAACATTACCCCAGTAAACAATTACTTAATGGCTAAGTACAATCCATTTAAAAAGAATTATGCCCAAGCAATTATTCTCATATTATTGTGATGAATTCTAGTTTGATATACTCTAGAAACCCTTTCCCAAACTTTAGCCAGTACTGCAAATCATTGATTTCCTCCAATGATCTTTGAGCAAATCAGGGTCAGTGCTAAGGAGCAAGTCAGAATGAAGGACAGAACCATCACTTCTACCTAGAGTGGGCCGCAAAGGTCAGAAACTGGGCTGTGCTTCACAGAGGAAACTAGTGGGACAGAAGCAGGATGGCCCCCGTCGCTGGTGTTAAGGAGTCTTGAGGTTCACTCAAGCCATTCTCCGGCACAAAGCAAACGAAAGAAGGGTGCAGTCAGATGTGCCACGGTCCACACACAACTCTCAGGCTATGATTTACTGATTTTGTTTCCCCTCTAAGGCTTCCCTTGACATCAACATTAACTTGATTTGCCCTATAAAAGAATGTGAAAGCTAGAAAGACACAGAGGGGAGAGATGGCTCCCTATGTGCACTGACCTCCCTACCACCCTCACAGGGATGTCCGTAATGAGGCAGAGCCAGCTCTGCTTCCCCTTGCAACAGCGGCTTTTTATTATGCTTCTCATCATAAAATATAGTGCAAAACAAGGTACCATCCCGCCACCTGAGCTGGGTTCACTGGACCTTTCTTGTCCTTGTGCACCTTCTCACCTGTAAACACTTTTGGAAACACCTGTCTTAGAACCATCCAGTCTGGGAAAGAGAAATGTAGGTATTGCTCCTATGAAAGAGCTCTTTTAGGATAAAACTGAATCATTTGACTTCCTCTCTCAGCAGTAAACTGGGCCAAAGGATTGAATAGCCTTTGCTTTCTGTATCTCTAGCCCTGGCACAGCCCTAGCTCACAACTGCTGCTCAATAAGCGGTGGTGAATTGCACTAATTTCCAAGCCCTCTCGCACTGAATTTATTCTATCTTGGGATGCGCTTGGAAAACAGGTAACGTGTTTGTGCTTATGCATTTATACACACTCACCATCTGGTCTGTCTCCCAGCTTAATCATTTTCTACCCTCATCTGCCCAGAAAGTTCAGTTGTAGGTGTGTTTTGCAGTAACCTATCCCATTTTCAATAATATCTATGCTGAGTAGAATCTAGTCTTATGCATTGCTGGTGAAGAAAAGGAAGTATCCAGACATTGCCGGTAACAGGGATTTTGGTATACAGTGGGTACAATAAAGTAAAATTGAATACAGCAGGCAAGTGACCCCCCCCAACGTGAAACAACTTTCTCGTTCACTACTAATCTTGCCCCTTGTTCTCTGATCCTCCTGCCTTTGTTTCTTTTTTTCTACAGTTTTCCTCTTTTCCCTTTTCCATATATTTCTGACATGGTAGGCCTTTACACTGCTAGATGGGCACCCAAAGGCATGATGGACATCACCAAAGGCACTCAGATTTCTCAAGTCAGCATCCTTATTCTTTTGCCCCAGAGAAAGGATGCCCAGGTTTAAAACAGCTGTAACTGATTCCCTACCTTTTGCTTCTCCCATAAAGAGCCACCTGGGAAGAGTCAGAAGAGTGAAACTTTGTAGGGTCTCCCTCAGCTGGACATGGTCAAATAACAGAAAACTACTTCTAAACTCAGGCAAGTTTGCAGAATTTAAATGTAATTTTTTAATCCAGATAACATAGTCAACTCCTCATTTATAAGTTATTTGTGGGAAAAAAATTAAATGCCCTAAAGTGTATTTTAAATAACCTGCTTTGAAATCAATACTTTAAAAAAAAAAAAGCATTTCACCAATATGGCTGTTTTCTACCACAGTTTCTTTCCTACATGTAAATGTATAAATCAGAGAGCTCAGTTAATGACACAAGATACAACTGTCTTCCACATATGTTACTCATTCTTTGCTCAAGAGTTTCGCTTTGTTTTAAGGTTTCTGATGTACAACAAATACTATAATTTCCCACTTTCTTAATAATTTTTCTCTCCCTCCCTTTTCTGTTCCAAAGCATGTATATTTTTATCCTCAACCAATTTGAATGTGAGCTTTTTAAATATTATATCTTTTACTTAGAGACACTGTCCTAGTCAAGCCAAAGCTCATTTCAATAAAAATCTCAAATGTATTAGAGAACTTTCTGTTTTTTAAATATATCACAGTATAACTATCCCATCAAATTTGGAGTCTTGAAATATTCCCTTTTTAAAGGAAATCTAAATTTTAAAGAAGCATTCTGAGAAATAATGCCTTTTAAAAACAATGAAATAAAATTTAAACTTCAAAGCCAAATTTTGCCCTAAAGTTAATTTTTAATATTTATATTTCTAGGGATGGGAATGTAGCTCAGCAGCACAAATGCCTGCCTGGCCAGTGCAAGGTCCTGAGTTCAATCCCTGGCACATGCACACACAAATTATATTTATGAACTATATCTTCAAACTATCTTCAAACTGTTTAGTTTAAAACAAACCTGTTTTATATTCTTCAAACCATCTTGCTATTCAGACTAAATAATCTTCAAAATTTTTTCCTCAATTCTAATGTTTCAGTGTATTTTAAAGCATCTTTTCCTAATTTTGAGTGAGCAATTAAACAGAGGCCTGACATTATTATCAATTATAAGTGTAACCTTCAACAATATGGGCTAATTAGGGCACCAATATTCTTTATACCAACTGCATCTGTATGAATTGTCTTGGTGATTCATGAGACAATCTAAGTATTAAAACAAAATTCTGTTGAATAGAAAAGGACCATCTTGGTCATAAGGGGTTTTGTAGTAGGGAAGATGCTATACTGACAAGTCACCATAACTAAATTATACAGGAATATGGCTACCAAAGCTTGTAATATTCCAACTAAAGCCATGTCCATGATTATCATTATTGTGTATAAAATATTCTGAAAGCACATGGGTAAGCAAATTATTCTGAGACCCTTCCACAACTCTATGTCTCATGCAATCTTTATTTTAGATTCTCATCTTCACTACTGTAGTCTCCTTAACCCTTCTCTTGAGTCTTTGGTATACTCTTAAATTCACCTTTGGCACCTCGTGTTTCCAATCTGTTTTCTCAGTTAATGATAATTCATTAAACAGTATGCCCCATAGGACAGGAACTCCAGACACTGAAATCAGACAACTCATTCAAACCTCAAAGAACATTATGAATCACATGATGCAATTTCATGAATCTACCCAACCTGTTAAATAATTATCTTTCAAATTGTAAAATGTAGGGACTGGTCTGACTTCACCACCAAATGCATTCTGAGACATCATGTCAAATAGGGACTGATCAACTAGCATACAGAAATCAGTATAAAATGACATCTAGGCAGCCTTGAATGCACTCTCAGCTAAATTAAGAAATGACATCACATAGAGTTTCAGTTGTCCTTGCTAATTTTCACTGATGAGATTTTTAAAAATTACCAACCCATTAAAAATATTTTGCCTGCCTACTCTCTTCCTGAGCTTCACAGCCTATTAAAGCATAATATCATAAATAAAATTGAAACTCTTCAAGGCTGAGCACAAATGTTAATCCCTATACTTTAGTGGTAAGCTCATCTGTACTGTTATTTCATTAAATTCTACTTTTAAAAAGAAAAAGTCTATTAAGACCCGAAAAACAAATAAGCAGAAATGATAAAATGGATCCGCTTGGAGGAACCCAGTTGTCACACTCAGCAGTTAAGTTGCAGTATGCGTGTTCCCCTTCCTGAACTGCCACTAACAGGGAAACAGAAATGATATCCAACAATTATTTGGCACAATGCTGGACAAGCCAAAGCATTTCAGAAGGAATTGACCTTTCTTCTCATTATGTACAGAAAATTAAATTAATTCTACCCTTAATCCTCAGGGACACCTTATCAACAACGTGTTATTTTTTCTTACTTGTTGCAACAAGTGGCAGAATTTGGAAACGGGCCTGAAAGTTACAAACCACATCTTCAAAAAAATTTTTTTTGCTCCTCACACACCAAGTCACTGCCTTATGCTAAGTGGACATATTCGGAATTCAGTTTGATGACAGTAAGGACTGCTGAGCAATAACCATGGTTCTCTCCAATCAGTTCAGCATGCATCTCGTCTTTGATATCAAGCTCACCAGTAATTGGTACCTTATATGAACATCTTCACTATAAACAGTTCAGGCATTTAGAAACAAGATATCAGGGGACTTAACAGATACATTTTAATTCATTTTATAAATAAGCAACTGCGAATTTTGCTCCAAGTGGCTGCTAGTGTAACCCATCCCATAAATGGCATTCTCCGGACCATAAGGCACAATATGATACGAATGCAGCTCCTCATAATAGAGAGACTGAGAACAGCATTCTTGTACCATAAACTTCAGCCGTTTTCTTGTATCGGAATAAGCAGTCTTATAACAGGGAGCTTCTTTAAAGTATTCATAGCTCTCTTTCTCCGTCTCTAGATGTATCTTCCTCAGCAAATTGTTAATTAACACAGACCTCCTTAAGTAAGTTTCTGGGTCTTCTAGAAACCTGAGCTTCTCCAAAGAAAGTTTGAGGATGCACGTCCTGTCTTCAGGTAGCATCAGGTGCTAGGAAGCAAACGCAGCCAGTGAGTCCACATTTAGCAAACTGAAAACTAGACCTTGGTACTGATAACAACATTGATAAACATGACAATATAAGAATACGTAAGTCCTTACTTTTGGAAAATACCCATGGTAATCCTGATGTAAATCTTCTTCTTCTGCATATTTTCTCTTAAAGTAGGCTACTTTCGACGTTGTTAATGAGTATGTTAATACTTTTGCTGGATAAGCTAAATAAAGAAAATCATTGGAGAAAAATCAGATTTCACTGTGACAAAGAGTATTTTATGACATAAATTCTACTTGTAACAAGAAATTGGCTGCTACAGAAATTCTTCTCGTCTCCTCACTACCCAATGTGGCAAAGCTGGTGATGATTGTCCTAGGATTTAAAAGCCTATCGGAGGACAGTGCCACTATTCAGACCCAAACCAGAAGATCCAGGTTGAAGATCTTACATGGATCCTCAGAAATAAACATTACTACGGTTTAATTATATGCCTTCTTATGTCAAAACACACGCAAACTTGAAATTGGTGCACAGTAGTAATAGAAGGCAGGTAATGGTTCATCATTCGCTTAATTAAATGTCCTAGAACACAGAGTTGCTGAGTTCACCAATTGGCATAAGATAGTTAGTGGTCTACTTACGCTTCGAAGAGATAACTGTGTGTCTATAGACAAATGCTAGGATTATTTATGATGAAAAGTAAGTAATATTAAATATGTGAAAGATTAAGGTCATGAAATCTCAAGTTTTCACTGGAAAACTTGATTTTGGTATAATACATAAAAGTGAAGATCTTTGTTTTATCTTTTAAAAGACTTTTGCTATAGAGGGCTCTGACTAGTTTAAAGAAGGACAGATTTGTAGAATTCTAACAGATTTCCGGAAGAGACGGTTTGACATAAAGGGAGTTCCTAAAGTGAACCATAGGTGGCGCTCCCACCCCAGAAACTCGGCAAGAACGGCCTAAAGACAAGCAGTTTCCTATTCCGAGCAATGTATGAACTTTGAAAGCAAACTGAGTCCAATTCAGGACTCATTCAACCTCAGGGGGCCAGACCAGAAAGAAAAACTACATCCACACATAATTTATTGTGCCCTTAATCCATACCCTCAAATACTTCTGTGTCAGGACTACATTTAATTCACAAGATGATGAGTAGTTTTATTAAAGCACTAGTTAACTTTACACTAAGACATTTTTGCTTTTCTTCTAAAATCCCCAATTTTTAAAGGCTTAAATATTAAAAATAAACTCTCTGAAAACTTTCCTCTTCAAGTCTTTCCTCCGGCTTGGAAGCATTTGTATAAAGCTTCCTGCAGGCACAAAATTACACTCCAAGCATTCCAAATTTGCACTGGCACCACTTTGGATTATGAACTCAACAACCTTCAGTTAGAGTTGGTATGTTTTGTTAAGAGACTCAGTTAAATCACTTACATGCCTGATTTAAAAGAGACAGGCATGTAAGGGTAATTACATTTGAAGCAAAGTTCATAGTTGCTACTATGTGTACACAATCCCTGAGTTTAAGAAACAAAACTCGGTTTATGTATATTGTTCACTGACTTCAAAAAGTGAGCCAAAAAAGCAAACACATTTGAATATGGAAACAAAGAAAGCATTGCTAAACCCGTTTTTCTCATGTACTGTTTTTGTTTTGTTTGTAGGGGGATGTGTGAATGTCTGCACGTGCTTCGCCAAGTGTGTCTTATTAGGGGTACTTTAAGGTATTTAATCAAATAATTAGGTGGCAATGCTTCAGCTTATCCCCTGTGACAATCATTTATGCTTCTTTTAGAACTATTTCATTAGTTGATATAATAGTGGTTCTCAAAGGACAGGGGACATCAGAATCACCTGTAGGCTCCTTAAAACAAATTCCTCAACCCTGAGCTGCTATAGATCTAACAGAATGCCAGGAGATGCCCATGCTGTTTGTGAGCCTGGAAGCCAAATTTCAAGAACCACCATGTTACAACATGAGGACTGTGGTGCGATAGCACCACCCTAGCAAGTTGAAATCAGCTGATCAACTGATTACCTTGGCACCAGCATACCAAGCAATTGCTTTGAAGGACTTTCATTGTTAGGGTTGCTTCTGTGTATCAGGTTAGATGCTTAGAATCATAAAGCCAGGCTGCATTTTAATGGAACAGTGAACATGTTTCAACAGGAATTCCTGGCCTTACATTAAGAAGCATCATGGCTGTTATTCACATTATAGACAGGTCACTTTTTTTTTTTAGTGAGAGCCAATGAAGTACTATATTGAAGGGAAGGATGAGCAAAGATTTGGAAGTGGGAAGAGTAAATTTACCATAAGCAAATGCTGTTCATATATACGTATGCGAACCGTGCCCATTTCATCCTCCTGAGCAATGCCACGCCTATAGCATTTCTGAACAATTAAAAAGTTTTTAATGAATGATACAAAGGCTGGCAGGCTGTAGCCTGGAGAACCAAATGTCAAATAGACTTGTTGTTCTGGCTCCCTAATGAACCTCCAAGGAATGTATTTTGAATTAAAAACTGAAGATCAGCAAAAGTTAAATGATTCCAAAGTTCATAAAGATTCTACCTGGCTGTGTTCAAGCAGTTAGTTTGATATAGACTGCATCTGACCCTGAAAATAGAGTAAGTTCCTGCAAGGACCGGATCTGAGGCTTAACTCTTCCACAGGCAACACACATAGCCAGTTTATTGCTCTTAGGAAAAGAACACGCGTGGGCTTTCACAGCTGGATTCAGTCTGGCAGTTTTCTCTTCGTGGCTGTTTAGCTATATGCGTGTATTCCACATCAAGTTTTGGAGGATGGTTTTAGCCACTTTCAGACTAGAATGTGTAGAAACCATAGTTCTTGCATCTAATTTCCTGCTGGATTGGGACCCCAAACTGTCAGAGCTAAAATCTATTTGTCGTCGGGCCTAGCCTATTCAGGGTACAGATGAGGAAATCACAGCCTGCAAGAGCACAGGCATCGATAGTTTGGTATATAGCTAAGACTTTGGGCTTTGAAGCCGTGAGAACAGCTTTGAATTTCAGCTCTGCCACTTCTTAGTTGTGTAGCTTTAAACAAATTATATGCGCTCTACACAAACCTTATTTGCAAAGTGGGGATAGAAATATACTGGAGACCTCATGAGGTCTCTGAAGCCTGGCACTGTGCCAGCTTGTGCTAAATTTTCGGTAAACTGTAGCCCTTGTTAATGCCAATAGGCATAGATCTATCACACAGAAGTACATCCCCTCTGGGCCTTGTTCTCGCTTGGAGATTCTGTCCTCCACCCTACCTCCCGAGAGATTAGATTATAATTTGTTAGAGGACTGTATGAAGATATTTCAAATGGCCAAGCTGAGAAATATAGTATAGATTCTATAATAGTTCCAAGAAAATGTTTCTGGTTTATGGCCAGCAGTCATCCATTTTGGTGAAAGAAATGCATATTGTGTTTAGAATATCCAGATAATCATCTAGATAAAGTTAACGTGAATATCCAAAGAATTTCACTTGTTATGATCCATGAAACACACATAAATATGTTTATCATTCCCTGCAATTAAAAAGCCGAACTCAGTCTTGCCCGTGATTCAAATAAAACTGATAAGATAAACAAGAAAGAGTGTGACTCTACGTCTATATTTAGTAATCCGACCTCTGAGAGCAGTGTATAAATTACAAAACTGAATTAAACTGAGTCTAAATTATCTCTGAAGGTGAAATGGCTACTACTGGCTTAAGCATTACAGTGGTTTTTAAGGCTGTAGTCTCTGGATATACAACATATCTGTCCCGAGTACAGCACATTTCACAGTGCAAAACCTTCACAAGCAACAGACTGAGTCACAAATCAGAATGACCACCCCTCTCGCTAGAGCTCTCGTGGTACACTTTATACATACTTCTTTAAATAAACATTTAAAATTTAATTTAAAATGGTTGCTGAAATGCCTTTCCTTATTGTTCTGCTTCTTCCTCCAGACAGCTACAAGCCCGTTATTGTACAAGTGATTTCATTTGGTGCTTGGCTCAGGGACAGTACATTAAGGAAACATCATCAGCAAATTAATTTACAAACACTTTGAGAGAACAGACAGCAGGGCGAGCCCAGTCACTGTCATATAACCATTCTTTGTCCTACACTGAAAACCCCAAGAGATGGTGAAGAAGTGTGGTGTCTCAGGTAGGGGTTTCATGTTCTCCTCAATGCGTTCTCCCATCAACACAGTTCAAAAACATCTGAAACCATTCTTTGAGGGCCATGCACTGTAACCTCAGACAGAAGGGAAGGAGTCCGAGCAGTGGGGAGAAGCAAGGTGAATTCTATTTCAGATCAACATCCAACTTTCATGATACCCAAGGCATACACTTTCGTTTCACAGTCTCTTCTTGATTCTGCTTTTTATGATGGTAGCCTGGTATTAGCCCTTAAAAGCATGAGCCCCTCTCTAAACAATGCTTTGCAGGTAGCAAAATGGTTGGGCGCCCTTCCTAAGGGCCATGACCACATTTATTTAGAGTTATCTTGTCTCTCACTGTTAGTTCTGCTTTACAGCCTCACTGCATGGCTTAAAATACTTTAGCATAAATGCTTTGAAAGAACAGACACCATGCAGAGACCAGCCCCGGTCACAGCAATCCATTCTTTGTCCTACACTGAAAAGCCTGCTCTACAATTTATTTATTCGGTGTCTGTGAGCCAGATATTTAACCTCAGAGAGCCTGAGTTTTGTTATCTATTAAACAGGGCTGGGGGGGGCGCAATATCAAACTCATTGAGTTCTATGTGAATTAGATGAGATGATGTTTAAATTTATGAGTGTGTTCACAAAGGTAGCTGGGTGCAAAATTCAAGGCTGTAATGCTTGGCTTCTGTAGAACTTTAGTTTTGTTGATATTTGACAACACTCCATCCACTATCTTTCTTCTGTCATAACCCAACGCCTAAACCTTTCCGTATGGTATGTTCTATGGTAGCTTAACAGTGCCAATTGTGAGCTCCAAAGCAATAGCGCAATCTGCTTCTTCAGATGTATCAGACACCCCAAGCACAATATTGAGTTTACTGACAGCTTAGAATTACCAACAAGTTGCAATAAAGATCAGAGAAGATTTTCTTAGGCACTTCCAGGGACTGCTAGGGAGAACAGTTTTGTAAGATACCAGCAGCAATGTGTGTACTAGACCGTGTGGCACTTTCCATGACCTCAAACACAGGCGTAAACTGTATAAAACAGCAGCTCCACAAGCCCATCTTGCTCCACTGGGAATGAGCTCTGAACCAAAGAGAACATCATTAATGAGGTATGACCCGAGGGCAATCGTAAATTACCTTAGGCGCTGTGGCAGAGCCAACCTATTCCATGAAGCAGTCCTACTAATGAC
This sequence comes from Dinomys branickii, assembly GCA_004027595.1. Classification (NCBI taxonomy): domain Eukaryota; kingdom Metazoa; phylum Chordata; class Mammalia; order Rodentia; family Dinomyidae; genus Dinomys; species Dinomys branickii. Next base: position 171,000 of record PVLD010001079.1, on the reverse strand, counting down.
GGAGACCAAGTGCATTCAGCTTTTTGGTTAGGCTTTGTGATCTACTGCCCTCCACAAGTACATACGAGGCTTCCTTTCACTCAAAGGAAAAACTGGCCAACCAACCCTACTGCTGGATGTGTCATCCAAGTAATATCTCACCAATCATACTTGGGGAGATGCTGCAACTTCCTTAGGTACCCCCAAGAGGTCCTCAGAGAGGAGAGTTTTCACCCCTGACCTATAGATGACAGTGGCCTTTTGGAAAGTGCCTGATCTATGTCACCCACATCACCTTTCATTTTTTATCACCTCCACCTCTTGTCTGGGTGTATGAATAAAAACATCTATCTGGGCCAATGTTGATTTTAGTATTCCAAAAGCGTTGTCCAGAAACACAAAATGGAACTAAAGATTAACTCTACACATGAAGAACATGTCAGAATTTGCTCTGGAGTGGGTTCATATGTCAAACCCGCATTCAAATGGTGCTTGACTGCTGTTCTCACTAAAAGTTCCTCTAGAAGTAGAGTGATCTTCACTCACGGGGCGCCTTTCTTCAAGGAAAGTATAGGTTGTTCATTGAACTGTATTGTGCTCAGTGATACAAACAGCCCGCTGTGGCACATGTGTCATAGGTTTGTCACCACTGCTAGGCTCTGTCCTGACTCTCCCTCCACTCTCTCTAGCTTTTCTTGATGTCCCTAGTCATGGCCCCTTTTGATAAGCATTTCAAAACTAACACTCTTGCAGAGCTCTCAACTTCAAACCTGTCCTTTCTCTCTGTCTAGGCACCACTTAGAAGACCTCTGCTATTAAGAAGACGTTGTGCTCTTTGCTGTCTACAACTCATAATTTATAAATACATTTTCTGTTTTCTAAATGTGTCTGTATTAAAATACTGAACCCAAGGAAAAACCTCTCCTGATTTTCAACATTATCCTCCCTGCACCTAAACTGAGAACTATTGCATTATACTGGGTGGCTCTTTATTGCCCCATGTGCATAACTTTAATTAGGAAAAATGGGGAAAAAATAATTGTGTTGGGCTACAAAGGGAGAAACATTAATGTTCTCATACTAGATAGGGAGATTTAAAAAAAAAAAGAATAAAAGGAATTGATGGGTGGTTCCTCCCCAAAATCCAAAGGGCTGCTTCTTCCTTAGTTTTGGAGCTAAGTGGTTTGTGTCAGTTCACCTCTGCCTCTGCTTCTGAGAGTTATTTGATTTCAGCTCTCCCTGGGTTTCTGAGCATACTGCTTGGATAAACAGAGCACTGTGAAGTGGTTACTCTTTGGCTTTAGAGTATAGCCGGAGTGTCGGTGTTTGGACTGCTAATGGCAGCTGGCATGAGTCATGGGTAACAAGTCCAGGTGCAGAGAGACAAGGGCCTCAGCCCCTTGATGGAAATTTCAGTGCGTCTCAAGGCATCTTTCATGCTTATGAAGGTTTCATGACATAAAATTGAATATGATTATTCACCTAAAAGCTTCCAAATAGAGCAAAGAGGAAAAAAGACTAAAATTAGAGGCTGGTTTTAGTTTTAACATGCTTGATCCCAGATTTAGCTAAGCTTTATATCTCCAAGCACATGCCTGCTTTATAACCTATGATATGTGCAAGTGTAACTGGCATTGGCACTGAGTGGGCCCTTAAATACAAATAGATGACCTTTTTTTCACACACAAAAAGGTTTTCATTATGCATCACTGGTGGATTCATTCCCACTGTAGATCTACCAAAAACTCTAGAATTAAATGTTTACAATGATACTAATTGATTCATTTTTATTTATTGAAAACTAAATGCTACAACATTTTTGATGAATGACTTTAAACAGATCTGCTCATCAAAATTACACAGTACATAGTCCACAGTTTACACATTCATGAGAGAATCTGAATTAAAATTTAAGAAAGAACTCTTTCATTTGACCTTTTCGATTGTAACAGTGGTCTCAATGAAGGAGCAGCCAAGTTCACATAAATTAAAGGACACTGAATGATTTTAAGCTTCTTTGCATGTTACATAAGAGATGGGATGCATGTAAATTACTAATGCACAAGACTAATGCATATACATGAACCAATAATTGTTGCTGCTTTCCCCAAACTTTCCTAAGATCGATGGCATGAATAGAATGCACATCTCATCACAGATGACAGCAAATTTTATGGATCCTCTTGGATTTGTTTCTTACCCTAAAATACAGTGGTGATGATTGAAGAAGAAAGAAAAGTGGGTGGTGCTAATGGCTAATGAATACAGCATTTTTGGTGATTCAAATTGCTATTTTAATGTTGAATACTATTCAACTATAAATATTTCAATAAGTAACAACAGAAATCCATAACTGCAAACTCTCCTGATATTTATAAATCTATACCATAATGCCAGAATACATTCTCCCAGAGGTTTCCAAAGAAAGATGTTAGGTTCTATAGTTTTATAAAATGAGATAAGGAACAGGCAGAAATGCAGCATGGTCTATTTTCATGAATTTGCGTGTAGTTTGTTAGGCTCTGTACCTACAGGGTGAGCACAGAGAGAGCTCAGCACCTGTGAAAGTTACACAGTGCCAGAGAGCTAAAGCCCTATGTGTTCAGTGTTTAAAACTGAGTTCAAAGTGTTAACACTGAAAGGTTTTTATCATCAGGACCTTAATTCTAATTAAATTTAAAACATAATTATGACCTCTTTTTTTTGACTTGGAGAGTTCTCATTTCTTTCATCCAGACCTGCACTATCAAGTTCAGGGGGTTACAGCCAACGTAGTCCTAGAGTCAGGCAATTTCTAATCTGGCCCACTCTATCCACCTGGGTTTAAGAGAGGAAAACTGCCAGCCCATAAATATCCTTTTTACAGAAAACCTCTACCCAGCAACCATCTATATAAACAACTCCTACTATCAATCAATCTTGTAAGTTATGGTAATGCTACATTAGCAATTTATTTCTCTGGATATATAGAGAGTAATTTCTTCTGAAGCAGTGATTACCTGGTAGTGCTGACTCAATCTGAGAAATGTATTTCTGGGACAGCTTCAGAAAATCTGGTAAGAGTTCCCCTTTGCACAGCGAGCATTTCTCACAGCCTCAGGCTCATGAATGGTTACCTGAGATCTTGAAGCAAGGAGACAGACACAGATGACACAGGACCAGTCATTCTGCATTCACAAGTCAGGGAAAAGACACTGGCTAAAAAGATGCTGCAGGTAGGGCTGAGCTGGACTGGACAACTACATCTTCACACATATGCAGTCACTTAACGTTCTTCAGATTTAAGTTTAAACATGAAGAATCTTCACTATCTGAAGAAATTTACTGGATAATTGCTCTCGCCAGTTATTTACTCAAGAGAGTATTTTAGCAAAATTACCAGTAGACTGATTTTTAAAAGCAGAGTAGGATGCCCTTTCTTTGACTTGAAATACTAGATTCCGTATAATTTCAAAAGTATTCCCTCTGAAGTAACAAAGCAGTGGCTAACTCCAAACACAGCAACTCAGTCTTTCCCGGCCAGTATATACTGTTTCTGGCAAGATTTGAAATAGCCCAGTGTTGCTTCTTTTTAAAAGAGAGTTATTTTTTCTTTAAAGGGCCATGCTTAGCTGCACCTTTTCTACATGGATGTATGCTTAGAGATCTCATCATCTTCTATATTTAGAGAGATGAGCTTTCCAAAGGAAGACGGGCAGCCAATAAGGAGGATCCCATCCAAAGAGGTGAGTTACTATGGTTACTTTTTAGGCGGCTGAGTAGCAGTGAACGCTGCTCCCGGCCAAATGGACCCTCTCCAGAGGAGGACCTAAAAAGAGCGTTGCTCCCCGTAAGTGTTGATTCAACTAGTCCAGTCTCTTCTTTTAGCCCTCACCACAGGCTTCCTATAGCTGCTCCGTGCTCCCTGCTAGCCTGGCCCCACACAGGCAGCAGAGTCAAAAGGGAAAACAAGGGGGATTGAAAACTTCTGAATATGAACCTAACAGGGATGAGCAGAGGACTCCTTGAGAACCAATCCCGAGGTTTTTCAAAAGAGCAGATTGTGTTATCTGGGACTAGCTGCTGGCCAGTTTGCAATGTCTGGACGCGGGGTGGGCACACGTCCCTTCAGAGGAACAAGTCTTTCCTGAACCCCAGAGGAAGGTCCCTGGCTGGGGGGTCCTGACATACCTGAGAGCTGTGGCCACTCACTGGGCGATCGCGCAGGCACCTGCTTGGGAAGGGTGCGGGGTTCGCTGCTCCTCGGACTTCTGAGGCGCTGTCGCTCTTCAGAGGGCGCTGAGAGCAGCGGCGACGGCGGCGACTGCAGCTCCGGGCAGCCCTGGCTCCGGCAGGTCCGTCCCTCCGCTCTCCCGAGCCTCTCACTCTGGGTTCAGAACGCGAGGCGGGCGCGCAGCTCTGCTCTCGCATTGGCCCAGAGGGAGCAGATGTTACCCGGTTGCTAGGAGCGTTGCTAGGAGGCGATGACGCCCCTCCACAGCTCCGGAGCAACTTTCCTGTAGGTCGGTGCACTGCTGGCGGGGGCTGCTGGGAGCAAGGCTGGCAACGGGCACTAGCAGGGGCCGCGAATAAAGAGCCCTGAGCAGAGGGGTACTGGCCGCGCTCGCCCAAATCGGGTCCGGGAGTTGGCTGGACGTGCATGAGACCGGGGCCTCGCGTCTCAGGCAGGGGTGCGCTCTGGAGGGCTGTCTCCCAAGGAGGCTGGGTGTGGGGACCACGGAAGGATGTACTTTCCCAGGCTGAGGATGCGGCGGGATTTTCGTCAGAGCCTGTTAGACGTCGACCCCCTCGGGGACGCTGCCCTTTGCCTTGGAGTAAGCTTGGGAAAGCGGAGCCGGAAGGTGCACGTCTGGGACCTCGGCGGAGGAGCGGTGGGGTGGGATCCGCCCTCCCGCCCTGTCTGTCTGTGCTTGAGCTGTAGCTGGATTTTCAGGAGGGAAATACGAACTAATCCATGAAAACCCGCTCACAGTCTAACTCCCTTCGTGGTTGTCTGTAGCTGCCTACTGGCAGAGTGCCCAAGATTTCAGAAAAATAAAAATAAAAGATGTTTGTGCCCTCTGCATGCTTTCTTCACACAGTTAGAAAGACTTCATTTTCATCCAAGGGCTAAATAAAACCTCAGGCGAAGATGCAATCTTCCTTAAAATAAAAATGCACAAAGTCAAAGGTACTTCTCACCAAGGAAGCTGGAAAGGGCACGCATGTGTCGGGCATTTACACTCCGGTGTAAATTTACCCAAAGGTGTGTGACCTCGCTGAAGCTTTGTTTTTACTTTCTGTCTTTGCTTCTTGCTGTTGTTGTCGAACAGGAATGTTTTTCTGCAGGAGTGAGGTGAGTACAGCAAAGTGGACCGATTTAGGGAGGCAGAGAACAAGTTAAAGAAGGGAGGCTAGAACACCCAGGTAAGAATTTCACTCAAAGCTCACCTCAGAGGGAGAATGTCACTCAAGAAAAAGGTAACACCGCTCCTCTGGTTCCCAACAGTGTCTGGTCAGGCTGGGAAAAAAGGAGAACAGCCCCACAGGGCCTCAGTTGAAAGAAGTTGCTGTCCTTGGGGCCCAGGCAAGGCTGCCACTCGGAGTCATGTTAACTACTGCAGTGGCGGCATCCTGTGAAGGTAAAGACCCCCCAAAAAGCCCTACAAAGTCTCAGAGCCTCCTGCTACCTACTCAAGGCCTACAACAAAACATGGTGTGAGTAGTTTTCTAGCCCTGAGGGCTAAAAAGCTGATCTTTTGCAAATAGGAAGGGGACGGAGAGGTGGAGGGAAGAGAAAAAAGGGGAAGGGGAGGGAGAAAGAATTAAGATGTGTTAGGCACAGGGACCAACTCCCCACACTGAATGCGATCATTATGGACTGCAAACACGTACAAATAATTTCGTTTTTAATTTTAACAAGCCGCTAAGCTAAGATGGAGCTGTCTAAAGAAATAATAGCAAGCCACGGTAGGTTGAAGATCTGATGATAAAGCTTCAGCTATCAGGTCTGAAAGAGGGCTGTCAGACACTGCTAAACCCAGGAGACGGCCCCACCGGCCCCACCAGCAGTATATATGGTAACTTCCTTCCTACCTGCAGGGAGGGAGAGACGGAACAGAACGCCTACCTCAGGCAGCCCTGCCATCTACGCGGCCATCTCGAGACTACATGTTACCCTTGAGGTGCACTCACACTGCCTCATCTCAGTGTTCCTGAACGGAGCAGGTTCTCCCTTCCTCTCCAGGGTCTTGTGCGTGCTGTTTCTCCCTTAATGTGCCTTTCACCTGGCTCCCTCCTACTCAGATTTCAAGCTGCAGCTTAGGTACCACTTCCTCCCAGTGGCTTGCCCTGACAGCCTCCTACAGACTGTATTAGTTCCCTCATTACACTCCTAAGTCACACTACGGATCCTGCGTCACGGTATTCCTCTACCTGGTTGACAGTGTGTCCGCTCGGTGCGAACGTAGCATACGGCGCTGCTCCATCGAGGTAAACAAGCGCATGCGGCAACAAGCAGTTGCACCCTGCCCAGCCCGATACCTCCGTTTCCACCTTAGCTGTGAAGCTGACAGTGGTTATGCACAAATCATGAGTCATCACTAGCTGCTGTCTTTTTAGTTCTACAAGCAGAAAAGGAGAGGAGAGGAAGCTCATTACACAGAAAATAGTTCTCTACCATTAATGAGGCATTGTATGTATACATCCCTTTTCCTTTGCAGAGCACCTTACAGAGGTCACTATCTTAGGTTTAATAGCATTGGGAAATACTCAACCTATAGTCATTTTTATCTTTTAAAATTTTTCATCTTTTCTTAAAAGGCAGCCTCCATAACCACATGTCCTATTTATACACAGCAAGAACAAACAAACAAATCCATTTAGGGAGCAGCTAGCTGGTTTGACCAATATGAACAGAACTTCTTGTACTATCCTTTATCTGAACAGAATGTGAAACCTTTCCCGTTGTCAGTCTAAACCACTGAATAGTTGCTACATCCCCTTTTCATCTGGGACTACCTCTAAAACTTTGGTAGGAGACATGAAGGAAAGGTAAAGTGCATCTCAAAATCTCAGAAGAGATGTGGGGCAAAACTTGAAATTGAACAAAGACATGAGTTTAATCTTTGCTGTACTATAGATATCTGTAGATACGTTTGGTAAGTTTCTCAGTGCTATTCAATGATTAGAACAAATTTTGTACTTTAAATATTAAAAACCACATGTATTACCTTAGAAATGTCCAAATTCTAATCTTGTCTCTCCTTGTAATGAGCACAAATGTAATGCTCATCCTGTCTCTTACTATCTGCTGAAAGAATGAGTTATTTTATTGTGTGGTGGACTGCACATTAACATTTCTCAGAGCCTTGAAATGTCTCCCAAGCTTCCCCTTGAGCCACATTTCTGAATATCCCTGAGGAACCCTCAGGGAAACAGCGAGGATATTATGAAGCTTACAAGACATATAATGTGACTTTATTCATCAATAAAATTCTATTCAAATGGGTATAAATTTTTAAAACCACTATATAGGGCAAAAAAATAAAAAAGAACAAAAGACCCAAAGCCGCAGATGACTGTCTCTATTCTTTTAGCACTTAAGGCTGGGTAAGTCTCTGTTGAAGCAATAGCAAAAGATAGCAATATTTTGTCAGTGACTGCTCTGAAATTAATAGACTGAAAAATCTATTCCCTCTTAATTATTCTTTTTTTGCTCATTTTTATATTATTTGATTTGGTGTTTTTATTGTATCATATACATATTTATTAGTATATGTACATGGGTTGAAATTACTCACCTTGTGTAAAAACTCAGAACTCTTCAGCCTGTGGCTTTGGAAATGTGAAGTCAAAGAGCCTTTATTTGTAATCATGACCCTTTAGTGATGAAGTGCTTTCAATCTAACGCAACTATTCGTAAACAAGTAGAAGAACTCTTTACTCACAGCACTGGAAATAAATTCTAAAGGAAGTATACTAAAAAAGCGTACTAGATACTGGCCACAGGATTCATACACGAATAAAATACTATGTTATTTTCCTGGGCACAAGAGTCTTCTTACAATTAGGTAAAACTATGTGGCTAGTTCTGGCCAATGGCATTTAGGCAAAAGTGAGCCTGATCCCTAATGTCAATCATTTTTTTCTCCCCAGTGTGGATGGCAAAATATTCCTTCAGAGTCCAGAAGGACTCTGAAATGACCAAGGCCTCCATCCCTAAGATGCTGCTAGAAAGAAAGCTACACTGGGCAAAAGCAGAACAAATTGTGGAGTAGAAAATTCTGTCATGCAACTGCACTGACCGTCAGGGTTGTTGATAACATCAGATACCATTAATTGCCTCAGCTTGCACAGTATATAAACATGGTAAAAATAAAGTGTCCCTGAAACACCAATAGAGTTTTCCCCGTGTTCCCTCTTGCTTGGGGAACGTCAGCTGTGATTTTACTGTTACGGAGATTTTGGATGCGGTAGGCTGGCTCCCTCTTCTTTGAGCTGGCTGCGTACAGATTTATTAAGAGGAGAGAGTGCAGACGAGAGCATCTCTGCAGAGGAATTACCTACACTTGGTACACGGACACCTACATTTTGCCTTCTCAGAATCTTCTTCAGATCCAGTTTAGGTAATTCAGGTACCTCCACATAGCTCCTTACTTACTTGACATTATTTTAAATTCAATACTTTAAACGAGCACTGGAGGTAATAAATGTTGATTTGTATAGGTGCTCAACATAAAAGTCCATAGGACCCTGAAACTAAGTATATGGATCATAAATGTAGAGTTTATAGTGCTAATATATATGTCTGCAGTTGGTATGGTTTTAAAGTCAATGGTGCTTATATATACTAAAATAAGCAATATCATTCAGGCTCATAAAATTTGCATGTTGATGCTGCAAAACTATCTTTTTTAACATAAAAAATTTCACACATGTACGTATAAGCCATCTGCTAAAACTTTATTGATAAAACCAGTAGCAGCAGTTTTACAAAATTGGAATGATTTTGTTTTGAACAATCATGAATTCAGTTGCAGCAGACATTTTGTACAAACTGGAGTTAGTGCTTCTTTTCTGTTTCGGTTTTAAACAAAAAGCCATTAGAATTTATTCTCATGCATTTAAATATCTAATACAGAAATAGTTTTTAGACTGCATAAAATATGCTTTTCAACATCACTGTGAGACTGAGCATCTGCCTTAAACATTATTTGTACAGGAAAAACAGTGTAATTCTTCTAATCATGAATTTATTCTCTATTACAGGTAAACAATTTTTTATTTTCCACATATTTTCAAATGGTGTATTTAACAAGAGTACTGACATCAAGTATTTCACTAATTTTCCTACTTAAAACACAAGACAGTAATAGGAAGTAACACATTAAAACCATTGTCATGAACTCTTAAACATTACAAAAAGTAGAAAGGTTTTCTAGTTTTTAAGTTTAACATTTTAACAATGTCAAAACCTGTTATTAAATACTAACTACTCACAAGCAGAAGTGAATTCAGCGGGGCGGGGTCTTTATATTCTATAGCCGTCTGTTCTAACAGCCCGAGATATGTTTGTGTTTTTTCGTGGAAGACACCAAAGTTGACACAGTGAGAAATATTCTCTGCCCCTCCCTTGACCCTCTGGACCACCTAGAGAGTCTCTCCAGGAAAACTTATGAGGAGGAAATATAATAGCTATCAGGTCTAAAAATGTCTATGAACTGGAAGAGGTTCAGGATGACCCCACCTTACAACAGGTCTATCTTTTAACAATCAACTTGCCAAAGGATTCTTCTATTCTTGGAAATCTAGAAGACACAATTTCGTATTAAACTAAGTTTTACTAAACTCTTCCCCAGTAGTGAAACCCATAATGCTATTGACCACTACGGACAAACACCAGAGACTCAAGGCAATGTAGTACATTAAGATAATGTATTAAAGTAAACACAAAATGGAAGTACATGTTGACAGTGTTAATACATCTGCAACTCCAGCTGTCAGTGGAATGTAATATAAACCATATTCCCTGCTAAGAACGGTGTGTTCCAGGAGGGTAAAACCTCCCCAAAATCTCCTAAAATAGTTACATATGTTCAAAATGAATGAATCATTCACATTTACACTATTTCATGCAAGTTCCTCAAGGACACCCATCAAAAGTTGAGATATAAAGCAAAACCAATAAAATATTTTAAAACAACAGAGGCACACACAGTATGCATATGGTGAAACACAAATGTGTGAACTTGAACAACTGTTTCAGATGCTATATGAAGACAGAGAGAGACAGAGAAAGAGAGAATCAGATTTATCTTGAACTGTGAACACAATTAAACTCTTGCTATGAAATCTTGGATGTATTTTAAAATGAATTTTTAATCTCTACTCTTCCTAAGATATAATGAAAGAATATTTAGAAAGAATATTATTATATGGGTGAAGAAAATCACTTGAGAGGTGAGAGATGGGCCATATTGATTCTCCAAAAGAAAATGATAATGTAGATTGAAGGTCCTTTTCTTGATGGGGAAAGAATTCTTCCATGTTCTTATTTCAAATCTCATTTTGTGGAAGAAAAATAAAAGGTATTCAATTTAATACTTTCCTTGTACTTGAGTTAAACTGCTCTAAAGAAAGTGGTGCCTTTATTGCAAACACTGGCCATCCACTTGACAAGATGGATTTTCTATTTTTTGGTATGCCCAGTGTTTGAAGAACAACAAAAAAATGGAACATAATATTTGTTTTTAAATTTTCCCAGAGGCAGAATGACTAAAGACCATTCCAACCATAGCTGGTAGTCAGACAAATTACTGGCAGAGATTTCCAGGTGTCAATTACTTTGATATAGCAACATAAAAATGGATCTGACCTTAATATAAAAATAAAGTAGCTTACAGACTCCAAAACCCCTGCAAGCCTTTGAAAATCTGTAGAATGCCTTTTCCATCTATTCCCTAGTCCTACATGGGCTTGAGCCATACTGAGGACAGTATTTGTCATATTAGTGGGAAAACTCAATGAATCTAATTCCCACCACAACACAGTAAAACTAGTCAGGATGAGTGTAACTCTTCCTATCTGTTCCTGAAGAAATGAAGGCTTGACAAACACATCTGACATTTGTTCTAAAGCTCATTTAGTGGGAGGATTGGTACCAAAATGCAAGCTGCATTAATTTCCATCCTATACTCTTCATACCTGCACACCTTCACCTCCCTGAAAGGCCTGGTCTCACAAGCTGCAGCCACAAAGCAAAGGAGAGTCAGTACACATAGACATTATCTCAAAATATTCATCCGACATTTCCCAGTCAGGCCTCCTCATTTCCCCAGAGTGATCATCAGAATCATTTCTTCAACATCCATCTACCTGCTCATTCAGCCCATGCATTATCATGAAGTGTCCTACCCTTCGGAATACAGAGCTATGATGCTTCCAACCTTTGTAATTAATTTGCACGCTGACTGTGACAGAGTGTAATGGTATAGCTTCCTGTTAATTGGCAAAAGTGATAAAGGTGAAATCATATAAACTAATAACAGAAGGTTGTTTTCCCAAGTCAGTAAATTAGCACTTTTTTTCAACATATATTTAAGTCATTGCTCAACAGAAGAAAGCACAACAGAGTTGCTAAATTTGAGACACGATCCGCATAACCTCAGAGCGTTCTTTGTTTAGAGTCCAATGGAAAGAAAAGGCTTAGCCTGGTAAGCATAATTCACGAAAGAATGTGCTATTTTTCATAAGACTTCTCTCCAAACGTAAAGTAAGTCTCATATCATCTACATGGAATGATTTGAATTTGGCAGTCGCTACATGATATTTGATAAACTACATGAAGTAATCCATTTTTTTTTCCTGAGAACATTTACGTTGAACTTTGTCATAGCAAATGGCACTAGAAATAAAAATAAATAGGTCCTAAACTGTGATACATCCAGACAATTGAAAATTACACAACCCTTTAAAAATGAGCTTATCGAGGTATAAAAAGACATGGAAACTTAAATGCCCGTTAGTAAGTAAAGGAAGTCAATCTGAACTACCTATATACTGTGCTACATGATTCCGACTATAAAATATTCTGGAAATGGAAAGTTTATGGGGACAGTAAAAGATCAGTGGTTGCTTGGGATTTGGGGTGAGGGGGATGCATAGACAGCACTGAGGATTTTAGGGCAGTGAAAATATTCTGTATGACACTACAGTAATGAATATATACCATTACATGTTCTTTAAGACCCATAGACCCGCTACATGCAGTAGCACACACCTGTAATATTAGCAACTCAGGAGGCTGAGGCAGGAGCTTCAAAAGTTTAAAGCCAGCCTGAGCAATTTAGCAAGATTTTGCCTCAATATAAAAAATATATTTGATAAAGGGCTGGTGGTGTAGCTCAGTGCTCACCCTGGGTCCCATCAACATACAACACCAAGAATAAACTTGGACGTAAACTGCCCATTTTGGATGATGACGTGTCCATGTAGTCACTGATCTAATAACTGTGACTGAAAGGAGATTGGTAGTGAAAGAAAGGGGTATTGAGTAAGGACCAGGGTCTACAGGAACCCTCTGGGTTTTCTGCTCCATTTAGCTATGAACCTAAAAGTGCACTAAAGACTAAAGTTCATTAATTTTAAAACACAAATAGAACCTTAGATCACTTAACTGAAAATGTAGGTCAAACCTTATTCCAACAGATACAACGGAAGCTTCTGTCTCAGTAGAGTATCTAAATGCTAACTTCTTATTCACAAAATTTAAAATAATAAAATCTAGAATAAAAGGAAATTTTAAAATTCTGGGAAAGATTTTGTATTTCATAACCGTGAAATCTAATTTGTGGCTGCCCTGGCATGGTGACACAATAAAAGACTGCATTATAGGGCGGTAGAGTTGTACATTAATAGAGATCACCATGGTTTTTGGGGAAATGTGATGAATTTAAGACAATAATCTTTGTTCATAGCTACAAGGAATTTAACAAAATAGTCCTAAGAAAGAAATGTAGCTCAAGAATGTGAGCGTATTATCCAGAGTAACCCTCATGGAAATATTCTGTTAGTGCATATATGTGTTGCCTCATTAGAGATTTTTACAGATTTGATATCTTTACTCACACATCAAGGTCTTTATCAAACAAGAGAGATCTGCTTTTTATAATGGGGCATCAAGTGGGCAACATTAAAATATTATCTTCGGTTAGACTTAACTGGCATGGCTTGCACCTGTACAGTAGGCATCTGAGATGAGCTTTCATGACATTAAGATATATAATAAGTCCATTGGGAAAATTCCTGTCTGTGTCTTCTAATATGAAATTGAAAGTATCATGAGGCAGATTTAGATTGATTTAAAAATTGACACTAGAAAATAATTATTTTTTCCATGTACCTGCTAGGAGCATCCCAGTGTTGACCATCACCCATTTCATAAAGATGACCCATAGGAGTCTGATTTTTAGTACATAATACATGTTTTCATGAAAATGAAAGAGATGTGCAGGGCTCTTTGCTTACATGATCATATCTTCATCTGGCAGCTATAATCTCCAGTTCACTCAGTCGAGAGTAGAGTGTAACAACACTTAAAACACAGTACTTGTTGGGTGTGGTAGCACATGTCTATAATGCCAGCTACTGAATTTGGGAGGCTGGGGCAGGAGGATTGCACACTGAAACCCTGGTGGGCAACTTAGAGAGATCCTGTCTGAAAATTTTAAAAGGGCTCGATGTGTGCCTCGGTGGTAGAGCACTTTCCAACCTAGCACACCCCAGGCACTAGGTTCAATTCCCTGTACCACAAACAAAACACAATACTTAGAAGCACTGTGTTGTATCTACTTGTATGGACCTAGTGTCACAGGCTCTAAGTCAGTGCCATGCAAAAGGCATTCAGTTAAAAAAGTCAGAAAAATTTCTAGTTCGTGCTGTAACTCATTCCACTGCAGAAAGGGAATGCTACATTCTCTGCTCAGCTGCCAATTTATTTTCAAGAGAAGCAAAGACCAACAAACAAAAATATTTAATTCTTAATTAGAGACAGAATAATTATTTCCACTTTCCTTAAGTCCTCTCCTTGTCAGAGGAGGAAAGAAACCATTTCAGAAATGCACTAAGCCAAACAATTAAAGGATGATAAAAAGATTTCATTATTTACCAATAGTCATTATCAGAATCTAGGATGAACTATTCAGAATCATAGTAAGGAGTATTTTTTAAGAAAACAGTTAAACATAAATTGGTTTTCTCATCTATATTCTCCAACCTGTAGTTCCAAAATTGAAACATATTACTCTTAAAGTCTTTTGAGTGAATAAGCACTGTTAATCTCAAACAAAAGCAGCACATAATTACTTCAAGGGGAAAAGGTGTCAACAGAAATAATGCATAAATATGGTGATATCAGTGGGAATTCTGCCTTCTCATAACCTGGAAGTAGAATTGGTAATTTTGTTAGTGCCATGAAGGTAAACACCCATAGAGCTGGAGGGAGCATTAGGGAGTGGTGGGCAAGAGTTAGCAATGCTCAGCAGTTTTGTTCCAAGAACAATGTCACATCCTTCCATGGCTGCCTATGGGTTTGTTCCATGAAGCCACAAACTGCTTCACAGTGGCTATAAATACAAGTGGTTGTGTGTCTAGGATACTGTTTTGTGACCCCAGGGAATAAAAGTAGTCTCCACTGTAACAGGAGAAGCCCAGAGCCTACAGGCCTCCCCAAAGTCACCTAAACAAAACCTGAACAGGAACTCCCTGGAGAAAGCTGCTGAAGCAGAGAAAACTCAATGTGGAAAAATTGTCCAAAGGGAAAGAGGACCAGCCCAGGTGTTTATGGGTTCTGTTTTGAGGTTACATACAAAATACTAGATTTAGAAAAAATTAATAAATATTATCTTCCTGGGTGTCTTTCCATTTCTGTATACAGAAACCAACACAGAAGCACATCTTTCCTTTTTAAAAGACGTCCAAAGGCTTTTGGGCAGTTCTCCTCTGTGTAACCAAGGTTGGCTGCAAGCTCAGGGCTGCTTACAGCTCTCCCAGATAAAGCAAGCTGGCTCACCTCCATCCAGTAACCCAAGAGCAGAAACTCTACTTTTTATGACAAGTAATTAAACCAATTTAATGATTATCTATTGGTAAGCACTTGCTTTATGATGATTAATGGCTTCTGTATGCAGTCATAACACTTCAAAAAGATTTTAAGTTCCACATGAGCTATCCCAAATAACACAATGCTAGACAAAAGGAAGTTCAATGAATACATTTAAATTAGTGAATAATGACCTTCATGTAATTCTCCTTACATCTAAGTTGAAGTCTCACAGCTCATTGTAGGTAGATATTCTGACCATGTCCATGTGGTCAGAAGAAAAAAGGTGCCACATCCTTTTGGTTAGAGCCCTGCATTCTGGATGATTGCTGCAAGAAGTCACTTTGCAGCCTTTTCACCTCCCATCCAAATTCTTTAACTTCCTTATATTCTGAATTATTCCCGACTAAAAGCCCCAAGCTAAGTGATTATTCGCCAATGTTTTCATCTTCCTCTTTAACTGGGAAGCCTGGAGTTCAAGACAACACTTGGCAATTTGGCAATCTTTGGAATGCAACCTCCCAGTTCTGCATCCTCAGATCACACTTAGTTTAAAATCACAAATAGCATATGACCAATTCATAGCACCTGGTGACATAAACGAGGTTGTGTTTTCTGGACTCCTCTTCTATATCAAGTATCAACAAAAGTTTTTATAAATTCATAAAACATTTCTCTTTACTCAAGGTTTAAATCACTGGAGAACAAGGGAGCATACTTTCACTTACAACAGAAAATTCTTCGGAGCTACTTAAAAAAGGAACGATTGTCAGTTTATAGTTATTCTTAGTATGATTTCTTAAGGGAAACAATAATTGGATCATTTAAAATTTTTCACCTGTAGGGCTATCAAATGGAAATATAATGTCTGCTTTTAAAAGTACCCATTTTAAAAAATGAGCTTTTGTAGTACTACAGCATTAATTTTATTTTTTAAGATGAAAGTTGAAATGTGTTGTCACATCATTGTTTTTGCCAAATGTTTGATGGGGACGAGGTGCCCGTCAAATTCCTGTAGGAATTACACAACTGGCCATAAGGAGAGGCTTTGTGTGTGATTTAATAAGATGTGCTCACAAGCACCAAGGTTCTGCATCTTTTCCAAACTAAGAAGAGAAAGAGTTAGCTATTCCTCAGTTGGAATCCAGGACAATTTCCTCCACATACCATCTCCTGTATACCAGGCTTGATGTCCTGATCAGATCTACTTTCTCAGCAAATCCAGGCCAGCTTCCTGAACCTATTCTTTTAAAGTATCTGAAAATTGTTTTGAGTTTTTCTCTACAGTTATTTCTTTCCCTAGAAAAAAGAATGTTTTTTTCTCAAGCATGATTGTCCAGTGGAAACATGAATACTAACTAGTTCTTTACTAGGCACATCACAACGGTGACTTTACTAATTGTAGACAACCACCTAGGCAACTCTCCTTGAAAGAGGAGCAGTTGCTTCCATTTTGGTGGAGCCTGGCCCTATTTCCATGTATTAATATGTACAGAGCTGGCTATGACCTTCTCCTTACCCCTTCACCCCTTCAATTGGCTTTCAGCAATACACATCAGTCTAACCAAGGTGCTAACGGTAGTCTTTGAAGACAGCAGGTGTGTCTCCCTGCTCCCTCACTGCCCCTTCCCCCCTCCCCCCGTTGTTCTCCTAAGTGAGCTGGGATGAGGCAGGATGTGTGAGCCAGTGCTCCACCCTGTCTGCTGGGATTGAGTCTCAAGACAGAGACTATGATTTCCTGGGGCTTGGGGGCTTGAATGGTTACACATCAGAGCTGAAGCACCGACCCCAAAACGTTAGATGCTACCTCAGTTGTGTCAGGCAGATTACTCTTTCTGCACATCCTTCTCTCTGCATTTGCAGACGGGATTCCGGGCCTCCTCCCTTGCCCAGCTCACAGCACTCACCTACTTCCCACCACTCTCATAGTCACCCATCCTCAAGCCACTCCCTTCTTCACAAATGAATAAAATCCCAGTTCAGTCCTAAGTATTGGCCTTTGTTCCGGATAGCCATCATCATGGCTGGACTTAGGACCTCTTGGCTCCCCACAACTATAAATATGCCTTGGTGTCTTTATTCTCACCATGGGTTGCAGTGGAAGTGGTAGATTACAATTAACTCACTAGGATTCCAATAACTTCTCATGGGATTACAAGTACAAACTTCCTGGGCTATGATGAGTTCCGGGAAGGGCTCTCTCTATAACTAATATCATTTTTAAAGACCTCATGAGGTAGGTATTATTTTCATTTTCCAGTAGAAGACACCAGGGCATGGATTGCCTAAGTAATTTTCTTAAGGCCACATGGTTAGCAGAGTCCCATCGACCCCAGGCAAAGACCACACAGTCTGTGCCAACTGCACTACATTCAACTGGTTTCTTTCCCTCCATCTTTAATTAGTTTCCATAATTCCAAAAGTCCTGGCAAAGTGACTGCTGGTTAATGTTACGTATCTTTCAGTTGATTGTTTTTCTCTTCATCCTATACTCTTAGATGCTAAATGTATCAAGCACACTGGCTTCTTAATTCTTCCACACACATCCTATACAATCTTTTGATTTGAGGTCTTTAGACTTTACCAAATGATTCACTTTCAGGTAATAAAAATACTCTTGCCATTTCAGGATAATCTATCATTTGCTGTTATTTTGGATTAAATAGGACTAGAACTCTCTTTAACCATAGTTTCATTAAAACTAAGCAGAGACACCCATGTATTTTCTAGCCCTGTTTCCTTATCAGGCAAGAATATGCCTCCATTTGTGTCATATCACTCACAAGTAATTCTTTTCTATTCACTTTTTGGATCACGGCATGCTATGTCCTCTCTGTGAAAAGACAGCCAGGCTTTGGGGAAACCTATAATTCAATGTCCACACTGTATGTTAGCTACATTAATTTAATGAGATTAAAGAAACACTTTCCCTTTACCTGTTGGTAGTTTCTACTTAAGTAACAGTTTGTTTAGCAAGAAGAGACTTTTAGTTCTCAAAGAAGATCTGGTACAGCCATTATACAAACCACAGTGGCTGACCAAGAGGTAACAACATTTTATAAAGTACTGTGAAATCTATATAGTGAAAAGTCAGAAGTTGTATCTCAGGCTCACTGTAGCACCTAGCACTGTGGAGAATATCAGCATGTGAAATCAATCCCTTAACTGTCACCACAGGATGTCAGCGTTAACAGTGCCTGAAGTGAATGGCAGTGCAACACCGTACTCTTTGCCTTTTGCAAATACGATGATGATTTTTCCCCCGGCTTTATGCAGGTGGAATGCTGAGGATGCCCCATCCAAAGGCTATGCAAATTCTCCTGCTAGGGAAGGCGGGAACACCACCACCACCCCAGTGCCTGCCAGGCAGCTACGCAGCATCAGCAAAAACAGGGGCTAAAAGAAATGCACATTACACAGGCAGCCAGTGAAGACGAGGGAAGCGAGAGCAGGTGTTTGGCTGCCTGGTGAATGGTCCATTTAAAAATTCAACAATAGAGGGAAACAGGGACTACAACAACCATCATCATGATTGGTGGGACCAACACTTCTCAATTCAGTGTAAACTAATGTTCTAAAGAAGGCACAATATGAAGCAGATACCCTAAATGTAGCACATCATTTACTCTCTACACTATTATTGAAAAGACATGCTCTTTAGGAAAAGTACTGAAAGAACTACTGAGACCCCCAACTCCAGGGCTGCTTCCATGTCAGGTCCCCCCATGAGCTATTAATCACTAGCTAGAGGAAATAGGCAAAAACAGCTCTGTCACTGAAGAACCAACTGATTATCTTTCATAACACTTTTGAAAAGCAAATGTGGATGTAAAAGCTCCGGTGAAAAACATGGTAAATGCATTTCGGTCTAGACTTTGCCAAGAAAATAAAAGAGTTTAAGTGCGTGAAATCAAAAGATCTTACTAAACTAGAATTTCAAATCAAGATTTTAAAAAATCAGCCTCATATTTTAGTGCATCTTGTCTTTAGACTTTCATGCTTACACAATCAGCTGAGACTGAACATTGCTGTATATTCAAGATGTACACACATCCTATATGGTGAATAGCACCAAGATAGAAAAATTATAAGGAGAAAAAGTGCTTTTCAGGCATCTCTTCCCTTAGCATGCTGCACATTGCTAGGAACTGCATCATAAGCAGACTATCGGAAAGCAGATCAAGTACACAAGGATATCTTCACGACACCAGTCGAAAATCTTAAAATGGGTGGTTCAAGGGAGCAGAAAATGAAGTAGAGGTGATTACTAGGTACCACAACACAAGGCAAGATGAACAGCAGGAAAGTATGAAGGGGAAAAACCTCAAAGCTGCCTGTACAATATACAGGTTTTTTTTCAAATGTAAATTTTAAAGTGAATGCTGCTATTATGCTCCTGCATAAAGGAAAGCATAACGAGGCTGCTCCGTTTCCCTTTAAACACAAGGCATAAAGAGAGTAAGGGATGTGAAAAGCCAATTCTTTGTGCTACTGCTTAATCAATTGCACTCAGTTCTACTCAATGGCATAGCCACCCTGCAAAGACCACTCAGCGGTTAATGGATATGATGCTAGAAAAGCACTTTGAGGTCTTGTAAGAAAGGTAGGGTAAAAACCCAAAGGGGCATGGTTTTATTACTCAACCCCAACAACTGAGCAGCAGTGCGTATGAAATACCCATGCCCTGAAAAGAAATAAAGATAGTCATTTATTCTGCAAATTCTGATTTTTCCATACAAAATGATTTCTTTCAACGATTGAACCCTGAAATCACAGCAGAGTTATCTGGTGCCCTAATCTGGTTTTGTCAGGATAACCATTACACGCTGAAAGGAATGTGTTCTTCAAACGTTATGTCCTATGCTTACAACCTGTCAAAATGTAGAGCTGAGGAGGAGTTATGTGGTTTTGACTGTATACAGTCATCACAAGCTATCATTCTTCACACAGACAGGAAAAAGTCAACAATGAAACGCAAAAGCTAAAAATAAGCCATGGACCAATTGCTCAGAAAAGCTGCATGATGGGCATTAAGGTTAAATGTACCTTCCTCCCTTTTCACATTACTGCCAATATGAAGTAATTGATATTAAGAGCTCAGATCTAGGAATAAAGAAAATAAACATGCACTACAAAGATGTGTAAAAGTCAGTCATAGTAAAATTCCATGCTCATACCCATACTTGATCAGTTCTCTGACTAGCACATGCCCAGAATGCAAGTAGTGACTAATGTATGCTGCTGTAAATGCCATGATAAAAGACAGATATAGGCACTTCAAGTGCTAAGAAAAGTGATTTCATACAAGATGAAAATATCTCTTCATTCACAAGTGTTCAGATGTTCATCTTCAAGGGTCAGTCAAATCTTTCATAAAGACCCACTATGTGCAATTTCCTACCTTCATGACAAAAAACACTTTATGAAAATGAGCATGTTTCACACGTAGGAATACCTTCAAAATGCATGATGGGCACTGACTATAGAAAAGGTATCATCCAAAAAAACACTAGATTTAGAAAAATCTGTAAGTAGATTTTTTGGTATTTTCATTCATTAGGAATTTATTAGATGAAACAGGCAGCATAAAAACCCCTAAAAGTTACACACTTGAAATGTTACATATGAAAAAAAGGAGACAAATTTGACAACAGTCATTTTTCAATTTTTTTCCAGCTTAAAAATGATTCATATAACCAAATCTCATAAAAAGCATAATATATGAGATAAAAGAGATATGTGATTAATACAAACTTAAAAGCACAACTTAGAACATTTACTTGTTAGGTAAATAGGTTTTTGACAAAGAGAAAAAGTGTGAAATAAGATCACAGTTGCATTTTTCTATGAGCCTTCGCATCTGATTTCATTTTGTACTTCAGAAATTTTGCACTGAGAAAACTCCGACATACACCTAAGTGATTGCAGATAGTAACATTCAACAGCTCCCTTGAAATCTCATGTTATTCTCCAAGAAACAGAGAAGAGCAGGAGAAGCTTCATCCCATGGTGTGAACCCAGACTCAGTAATCTATTAGCACAAATCAACTCACCTTCAGTGGGCTCAACGATGGCAACATTTTCCATACTGTACCCTTAGCTGGGTATTGTGCCTTTTATTACAATACTTAAATCTAAATCCAACTGTAGGAAGCCAAGCTCCCACTCAGAATGTTTTAGGGTCAGTACAGTCTCTATGTGAAAGCCTGAAAACCTTGCTCAGATGCACTGACTTCGTATCAACAGCCAGGAACACAGGTGACTAGACGCAGACAGGGCACACGAACACCAACTGACCAGTCTAGGATTCCAGCAATGTGTGCCATCTGCACACCTGCTGGCCTTTGATCTCCTTCATTTCTTCCCAGTGATCTTGCTCTTCCTCTCCACTGCTGTTCTGACCCAGAGCAATCCAGCCAATCATTTCTTTACGCTTCATAGTACGCCTGTTATAAATGGAAATCATCAGTGTGACATCAGAGAGCTGGAAAAGGGCTACCTGGAAAACAAAGGTTTCCTTGTACACGGGATTGGGCTGACCACGTCGAAGGGATGTCTTGCAACGGGACATCTCCTGACCCACAGAATTGAGGAGGAAGAGTTTTCCATATGTATCTGCGGGAAAAGCAAAAGAAGGAAGGAGATGAGAAAACATCAGTACTGTCTGTTTGCTAGTTTAGTTGTAATAGTTACACATGAGCTGCCAAGTTCTCCTTTCAACACACTAAGCAGTATCCTTAGACCCAGTCTTTGCTGTTAGACAAGCACATCTTTTGAGAATTATTAAAGCAACCAATTATTCCCTTGAATGTCTAAGGTTTCCAGGAGTTCACACTCTGACCCACTGCTGATGACCATTAGGACCTCTATTTGCACAAGCTGTTTCGGTGTGGAGCTACACAGGCAGTGGTGTCTGTGAACATGGACATATCTCTGTCCACAGTTTCTGTATATAACAAGATGAGCATAGCATATGCATCCCATCTACCTACCTATTGATCTATCACTCTATCAATCAATCAATCAAGCGATCTTTTTCATAGCCAAATTTCTGTTTTACACCTAAATGCTCTTCTCATCCTCCACACATCCTTGGACTATCTCATTTCCTCCAGCCACCTGCTCTCCCTTCCTTTCTGCGGATAATGACCACATCCTTGTGTCTCCACTGATCTCCACCTGTCCATGGCTTCTATTAATTAAGTACAGTTAGGATGCCACAATATCCCCAAGTCTTTGCGGACCTCTTTCTCCCACTAGCTGCGGTCCAGATAGTCCTCCAGTAGTCTTCACCCAAATTCAGTGTGAACCTATCTCGGCACTGACCATCTTTGCCATCAGTGCTTGCCCACTTAACTGCAAGGACTGGCAGTTCCGAGTGGTAGACAGAGAGATTGCCTTGCTCACCACTGACCCCCATGCCTGGCCTCCAGCCTAACGTGACAGACCTTCAACAAATATTTTGTGATGAATGTTCCTACCTTCTTTATTCATTCTCTACCTTCTTTATTCTTTGTCTCAAAGTTTTTCTAATTTACAAAATAAAGATAAACTTCTCATTTTATAACCCTTTCACAAGAGTTCTACAAAATAGTGATGAATGCCATGTTTTAGTGATTAATAGAAAGAAAAAATATCCAAAATTTTTTATAAAGATAAAGAATAAAAACACATTAACAAACAAACAGACGTAAAGAAAACAACACCCAGACAATAGAAGAAATACAGAGTTTCAGACAAGGTGATAGAAAATTGATAATAGGTATTGTATTACACATTGTTACCTTCAAATTGGATACCCAGTTAAAAAGTTATTGGCATTTAAGATTGATCAGACAATTAAACATTAACTGTTCCTTTCAATAAAGCCATACAAGTTGGTAATACGATTCTCTCAGTTATCGTGTGTGTGTATCCAAATTTTAACAACATAGTCTATTTTTGCTAAAACTCCTCAATGAGTCATTACAAAGAAAACTATTTCCCCAATTATATTTTATTTTTAAACGACATAATGTAATTTTTAAAATCTTTTCCCTGAACACAATTTTTACTCCTAACTGGGGTGTATGTTGTTCTTTTCTAAAAAAACAACATGTTTGAGTGTTTCCTGAATTCATTCTCTACATTCTATTCAATGCAGGCGGGAAGCTGATTAGCGTTCACAGCTCCCTTCCCCACCTAACAACCAGTCAAACTTCTTAAAACATAAACCCAGATCCGTGTAGTTTACTTTTCCCTCCCAGAGCACTACAAGGTAGGGAACAAATCACAGCCTGCAGTTTTCTTTGTATGTTGATCTTTTTCTATTCCAGTTTGATGTGTTGTTATTTTATACACTTATCTGCTGAGAAACACAAGGCGCGAAATGACACTTCAGGTGCGAAAACACGTCTCTCTCTCAGAAACAAGGCTCTGTTCTTCAAACTCTTCCATGGAAAAAGCTGTCAGAAAACCAACAACGGGCAGATGAACTTGTACTTTTGGGGTTGTACCACTTCATGATTCCTGAAGGAAACGTTCAACCCCGGCACCAGACTGCTCCAGTCTTAGAAATAGGAACTGAGTGTAATACAGCAACCACTGGTGACTCCCTGTGACTTTCTCTGTTATTCACTTTTAATTGTGCTGCTCTTGTGCTCCTTTGTGTCTTTTCGTTAATGTTTTCTTTTTGTTTGTTTGTTTGTCTGGTTTTTTGTTTGTTTGCTTGCTTGCTTTTCTTTTATACTTCTAAAAAGTAAAAATAAATAAATAAATGAAGGAAATAGGAGTTGAGTTAATCTTGCGAACAAAGATACGCTGATTTCACGAAGAGTAACTTCAAGTTTTATCGTGTCGTAAGACTGTTTTCTAATTACAAGTTAAACCACTTACTACCAAACTGCCATCACCAAGTTTGAGTTTTATGTCTATAACACAGAAAATAATTTTATAAGCAGTCCGGTCACACACCTGACCAAAAGAAGGGAAATACAGCTGATTATTCTAGTTTGAAAAGGGAAGTCTTTATCACTGTAACAGCGTGCTTCTTCAATCTAGAACAGAGTCCACGCCTATGAAATCCCACTAGTGTGGAATGGTAAGAGTGCATGACACCGTCTTTTGGGGTTTGGTGACTTACTCTGATGAGCGCCCATCAGCATGTATAAAGAAAGAGTCCAATTAAATGAATTTCCAATTCAAAAGAGCTTTGTCTTAATTGTTTGGAAATTGATAACAGTGGTAATAAAGCAATACTGAGCAACATCTCATTTTCTGTTAATGATTCAGAAAGCTTTATGGTATCTTTAGTAACTCAGAGCCATTATCAAAAGGCCAAATGGGTCATAATTCCTTAATAGTCCTGTCAACTGCTTTATTGGTCACTTATCTCATCATAAAGGAAGATGTCACATGTACCAAAACATTTATAGTTATATATAATCTCCAACTTTTCATGGTATAAAAGGCGGTCATTTGGAATTCAGAAGGCATTTTTGAGGAAGAACGCGTTACTCTGAGGTTACTAACACAGTCAATGCAAAATGCCCACCTCGTTCACAGCATAATGTTTTATCAATTGTGTCACAGACTGAGTCCAAGTTAGGGTACAACACACTCTAATTTACTGGCAGCAGGGCATTTAACCTGAACTTTCATTTTATTAAATATTCACAGAGCATTTTAAATATATATGAGACTAGTGAAGGATGTCACACATAGCAGCTTGGGTAGTTGGGTACCATTTATCATACTTGCTACTGACCTTTTACGTTTTTCATTTGATTTTCAAGAAATAAATATTATAACTGAATATCCTTGAGTATATTTCCTGGAACATGTTCAAATTGTCTTAGATTTGGACTTCATGTTCATGTACGTTTTTAGATCTTTACCATAGTAGATGTAAATAAACACAGCCTAAATACATTGACACTATTCTGTATGTTAAAAATATTCAACATTGTATGTCTTCTTGAAATTTGTTTTCATTCGGCATTAAGTTTTTTAATATTGCCGTTAGGTATGTAAACCCATGATTCATTTATTTATCTGCTGTTCCAGTGTATTTATAAACCACAGTGTTCTTAGCCATGGTCTTAATGGTTGGACATTTGCTTATAGTAACCAAGAACTGAAAATCCATCAGTGAACATTTTTATTTTGATTATACTAATTCTCACATTTTCTCCAGGAAATACATGAGTGGATTTCTGTGCACTTTACAAAATCTGTGCACAAGATGCAGAATCTTCACTAATTATATTTATTGCTAATATATTTCCCCTGCCTATGTTTGATACTTTTGCTTTGTTTATAGTGATTTTTGTAGTGCAAAAATTTTTGTGGAGACAGGTTTATCAGAACCTTTCTTTTGAATTGAGACTTTTTCTACAATTAAAAAACCCTATCCAAACTCAGCAGTCTCCCATGTTTTCTTCTGTGAATCATAAGAATTTCTTTTTCACATTTGATCTGTAGTCCAGCTAGAATGATCTTTGCATGTACTATGAGGTAACTGTCTTTACAGTATGGAATGCTTTCATCAATGAACATGGTATAACTATCAACTTGGTTTCGTTTTGTTTTTCAAAAGGTTTTTTCTTCATTTCCCTACAATTTATTTACTTATTCCTTATTAATGTTATCTTTTATTTTATTTATTTATTTATTTATTTATTTTGGTGGTACTGGGGATTGAACTCAGGATCCTACGCTTGCTAGGCAGGCGCTTATTCCACTGAGCTATATCCCCAGCCCAATGGATTGTTTTTTTTTTTTTTTTTTTTTTTTTTTTTTTTTTTTTTTTTTTTTTTTTTTTTTTTTTTTGCGGTACTGGGGATCGAACTCAGGACCCTGCGCTTGTTAGGCAGGCACTTATTCCACTGAGCTATATCCCCAGCCCCTTATTAATGTTATCTTTTGGAACCTTAGGTATTTTGTTGTTGTATAAAAATAATCTGAAACTCTACTTTCTAATTCATTTGTATATAATAGAATACAAATTATTTTCTATGAGATTATTCTAAATTTTTCTTGTATTTTAAAATATAGACAGATCTTCAATTCTCACTTCCAAGCCTTGCCGCATCCCAGGGACCCACTTCTCTCCCTCTTCTCTTGCTCATGCTGATAAATTCCAGCATCTTACACCAAATCTCGGAGAGGTTCTTTCTCTGCTGCTCATGACTAAACCATCTTCCCAGAAGTCCACATTTTCTATAAATAATGGTAGTTTTATTTTTTTCAAGCTTTTTTTTCTAATTTCTTTTTCTTATTCTACTGAACTATACACTATCAAGGATAAATAATTCCTTTTTGTTCTATGTATTATTTAATATTCAATACCATTTCCACCTTTGTAAGCTCTTTCCTATACTATGGGGCATAAAGCCTTAAGACTACATTACCATACTGTCTTGCCAGTATGCTTTCAGTTAGACTCCAGGAATAAACGCTGCCTGTATAACACAGGAAGTCAAAGGGAAGGGAAGCCACGATGAAGGTCCATGAACCAGCTGCAAACATGTGCAGGCATCTGTAGATGACAGCAAAAGGATTGCATCCATGGTATTCAAGAATCTTTGAGAAAAACCCTTCTCTCTTCATGCAGTTCAGATCTTATGGGCATCTATCCTATGATGCCTGTGATTCCAGATTTTCTGAAAACCATCTTCCTGATCTTTATTCCCCAAGTTTCCAAGGGTTAAACCCTTTCTAAACAACTCTGGACATAGTATAACTAGAATATTTCTTATTTTCCTAACAAAGATCTGCCTAATATAGTAACTAGCAATTTCAGTTGGAATACTGCCATGCTAAAAAAAAAAAAAAAAAAAGAAGAAGAAGAAGAAGAAGAAAACAGAAACATAAGCAGAAGACTTGGCCTAGAAGTTGTGTGCTAGGTAATAAAGAAACTAATATCAGAGGATAGAACAGAAATCTGTAATCTATATTTTGTGATGGTAAAATTGCCATCTGCTCTAACTTGGAAGGAAGAACATATGCCTAATGAGTTTGTTGCTCTAGGGAAATAGATTTTTAAAAAGAGAATTTAGAAGTGTGTATTCAGTGTTACTGGCTTCTCTTGGGGTAAGAGAGGTAAAGGTAAGCCTTGAATATGCAAAGAAAAAGAGAAAATACAGAAATTCAGATTTATTTTTTACTTGAGAAACGAATTGCTTCCAGATTTCTAAATAAGAGATGAATTTTAAAAGTCTCTGAGTAACAAAGACTTACTAAACTCCCTTAAATAAATAATATGACTGTTAATTCAGGTCAAATTTGAATTAAAGGTGTGGCCTTCCCTGTAGATTTGAGTTGGGTGAGCCACATAGCTGAGTTCTGAACAATAGAATGTCATCTTCAGTGACAGCTATATTCAACCTACTCAAGCAAGAAATCTCCCAAAATGTCCTTCCCCCTTCCAGGGTAACGAGAGAGGACACAATCTGAATGTAATATTTTTGGCTCATTAAATGGCAAAACCTGTCTACTTTGCTCAAAACTCAGAGGAAAGCCATGCAAAAGTCACACAAGTCAGGTTGGACTGTGATACAAAGGCGCTTTTGCTAAGTTAAGCCAATGAAAATGCAGGGTTTATGTGTTAAATCATTAGAGCCGGGTATTCATTAGCACATCCTTTACTATACATCTGCTAAGAGTTATTTTTACCACTAATGAATAGTGCATTTGATCAAAATCTTGTTTGTATCTATGAGATAATTATGTTTTCTCATAAATCAGTTAATATGTGAATTATACTAGCAGATTTTGTAATATTAAATCATTCTTGCATTCATAAGCTAAGTCCAACTGGTTGGTAATTAGTGTTTTTTCCTTCCATATGTATTACGGAGCTCAGAGAGTCCAATACTTACCACGCATGTGTGAGAAGCATGAGGAACAAGAAAAGGGAGAGATTGGAAAGAAGAGCATAATCTTATAAAGCATAATCTTACACCTAGTTTTATAGAGCAATTTTGTCCCATTATATTTATTATGAATAATGACATCTTTATTTATATTTACTGTTTGGATGTATGCTACTTATTCTTCATTTTCTCTGATTTTAAAATATTCTATTTTCTACTGGCTTTAGTCTCGGTTACTCGAGTAAGGTCTGGGTTTCAAAGTTAGAATAAATGTTAACATGTATACTTGATTTAATACCAAATTACTCACCATCTCTGCTTTTGCCTTTTTCACCTTTTCATTTTTAATAGTCATTATTTTTTAGAGCAGTTTCAGCTTTATGACAAAATCAAGGAGAAGATACAAAGATCCCTCCTATAGTACTTGTTCCCACATCTGTACACTCCTCGTGTTTATAATTTTGATCTTTTTTTTTCCTTGAAGCATTGCACCAATCTAAACAAGCATTGTGTCAGTTCTTGTATGAGTTATTCACTACCTGGTTTTACGATATTTTCTGATCTCTCTCTAATATATTTGTCCGAGTTTTCAAAATTGTATTAAAATACATATAACACAAAATTTACCATCTTAACTAGGTGAAGCGAACAGTTCAGTGGTATTAAAGGCATTTATAGCATGCAACCATCGCCACCAGCCATCTCCTGAATTATGTTCATCTTGTAAAAACTGGGAAACTATATGCACTGAACACCGCCTGTCTATTTTCCTCTCAGCCGCTGGCAACCATCATTCTATGCGTCTCCATGATGTTTACTACTCTCAATACCTCATACAAAGGTATACGTCCGAATTTCCTTTCTTTCTAGAGCTGAATAGTATTCCATAAGCATGTAATACATTTTATTTATCTGTTAACCCACCAATGGACATTCAGAGTGCTTCATGTTTTAACTAATGTGAGTGATAGCGCTATGAAAATGGTTGTACAAATATATTCTCAAAATCTTGCTTTCAATTCTTTTGGGTATATACCTACAAATAGAATGGCCCAGTCATATGATAATTCTGTCTTTTAAAAAAAGACCCTCCATATGGTTTTCTGTAGCAGCTGGACCATTCTTCATTCCCCTGTAATGCACAGGGCTTCAATTTTTAAATTTCTCCACATAGTAATACTTGTAACTTTGGGGAGGTGTTTTCTTTTCTTGCAAGTCATTACCCTAATGGGTGAGAGGTGATATTTCACTGCAACCTGGCTTTGCATCCTCCTGACGACTCATGCTGTTGGGCACACTAGCACATAACTGGTGGTTATTTGTGTATCTCCTTTGGAGAAACAGATCCTCACATTCTCTGCCCATTTTAAAATCAGATCATGTCTTTTTCTGTTACTGAGTTTTAGGAGTTCTCTATATATCCTGTCTATTAATCCAGTCTCAGAAATATGATTTGTAAATTTTCCCCCATTCTATGGGTTACCTGGCTGCCCTGCTCCCTTGTGATGCACAAAGCTTCATGCATAAAGTCCAATTTGTCTCATTTTATTGTGTCGCCTATGACTTTGCTGTCATATCCAAGAAGTTGCCACCAACTCCAGTGTGAACATTTTACTCTATTTTTCCTTCCAAAGCTTTTCTATTTTAGGCCTTACATTGAGGCATTTGATCCATTTTGAGAGATTTTTAAGTATGATGTCAGTTATGGGGCCAACTGCATTTTTATTGCATTTATTTTTGTGGGCAATGTTGATATCCAGGTTTCCCAACGCCATTTTTATTTTTCAAAAAGCCAACCTTTCCCGCGATGATTGTCTTGGCATCCTTGTGAAAAATCACTGAACCGCACATGGCAGTCACTACCCTCTCCATTAGAATTCTTTGGTTTCCATCTTCCATTCCCGCCCTCCAGGTTTTATCTGCCTAGAATTTTACTTCTACTGTTTTCTTCCCAACATTAGTCATTTTTACTACAGTTCCTAATTTTGTGTAATACAGTAGCGGGCAAGCTTCTACCTGCTTTTATGTTCACCAATTTTTTGTTCATTCTTCCTTCTTTGTATCTCATTACTTCTTCCTAATTTCAATTTCTTCCCTGCCGGGACACATTATTTCACAGTTCTTTCGGTGACAGACCCTCCCAAACTTCGTGGCAATATCTGCATGTTTCCTGTACTGAGTGACAAAGTGTTGAACATGTTTCTCTCAAGAGTTTGGTATTACTGCCCCACGGTCCTTGCAATTATCGTGGCCGTCTCTGTGTCTTATTTGGAGAAAAGTGTGCTCAAGTTCTCTTCACATTTTTAAATCCACTTGCTTAGATTTTTAATTGAGTTTTAGTGTTTATGTATTGTAGATATTAATACCTTTGTGAAAATAGGATTTGCAAATTTTCTACGTTTTATGGGTTTCTAGGACACTCTGTTGTCTTCTGATGCACAAAGACACTGCGCATGACTTTTGAGGAAACCATCTCCCACCCGCTCTGGTTCTCTGTGGATAACTACTGTACATTTTAATTTTTGACTGCTTGAGTGTGGTCCTGGGATTGAACCCAACCCAGGGCCTCTACATGGTGCTATACCCCCTGCCTTTTTAAAATTTTGAGATAGGGGTCTTAGACTGGGCTTGAATTTATGATCCTCCTACCTCAGCTTCTGACAGCTCTAAGAATACAGGTGCCACCACACCCAGTCAGAGTGTCTTCACTCAGAGTCAGTTTTCATGGCACATATATTTAATCCCAGCTCCTTGGGAGGTTAAACCAGGACAGCTACAAGTTCCAGGCCAGGCTGGGCAATGTAGTAAGAGCTTGTCACAAAATAAAAAGTTAAAAAGGGCCAGGTATATAGCTCAGTGGCAGCATGCTCCTGGGTTTAATCCCTAGTATAACACACACACACACACACACACACACACACACACACACATGCACAAATATTTTAATCTTTACTCATATATCATTCAAACATTGTGGTCATTGCCCTTTTTCCTATTGCTTTTAAGATTTCCTATCTAATTTTGATATTATTGGGACAACTAAATGATTTGCTATAAAAAAAAAAAAGAAACACCATATATGCAGTGAATAAATAGTGCCAAATCTAAATCTTTGCATGAACCAGACATAATTACGAGCACCTCAGGGCTACTCATACACTGTATTTAACTGAAAATTGGACCAGAGTCTTAGAGAAAGGTTGTGCACCCCACGCGTGCTCATTTTTGTGGAGTGCATTTTCCTTGCCCGTTTGTAGAACACATCCTCAGCATTCGACTTGCAGGAGCGCGAGGCAGTTTGGTTTGCTTTTTTGTTTTTCTTTCTTCTAGTCTCTGCTATTGTGAGTGCCTAACGAGGTCAATATGCTGATGCTGTTAAGTATTATCACTTGAGATGTAATTATCACATGCGGCTAATCGTGCACATGCTGAGAAGCTGGGGAACTCGTTTTTAACTGGAGGGGACGACTTAATGATAGTTTTTGACAAGGACCACTATATGTGTATACATACACAATGCAGTAACACAGAGTAGAAGGAAGCGTAGCAAAGATGAAGATGGAGAACCTGCCAAGAGCGAACCTTTTAAAAACATAGCACATGTGCCCATACTATTCCCTTGTCAACCTCATTTAATAGAGAAGGAAATTAAGTTCAGACAGGTTAAATCAAATGTCAAAACAGTGCAGTAACTGGGTGGCTGGCCTAGGATAAGAACAGAACAGCGTTGACAATTTTGCTTGGCTTTCTCATGAAGTCAAATTCAAAAGATAGGAAAATGCTTCTCATTCTTATTGATGAC
The DNA here is from genome assembly GCA_004027595.1 of Dinomys branickii. NCBI lineage: Eukaryota > Metazoa > Chordata > Mammalia > Rodentia > Dinomyidae > Dinomys > Dinomys branickii. Next base: position 139,286 of record PVLD010001079.1, on the reverse strand, counting down.
CTTTTCAGAAGCCTTTGCAAATGGACACCAACATTGTAGATATCTACTAGATACTGCACTCACACTGCTGTATCCCTGGACCATCAGCCATGTGGAGACCTAGAGACCATTCTTTGCCGCTGGAGGATTTGTAAAATGGCCTATGCTATCTTCAGAGCAATAATGATTTGGGACACTGACCATTCATTCTAAGGGAGATATTACCTTGAAAATGATTAGGATGCAGTTTGGCAAATTGTTATTTGATTTGAGCTAAGATTACTTCACGGTGCTACCTCATCTATAGAGGAGTCACAAATAGAGTCTATGGGCTAGTTTCAGTAATTTTCAAATTGTCTTCCTTACTTATGTGACTGAAAAAAAAAGTATCACTTTATAACATGTTATAACGTGGGCATTTTCACCAAAAGATGATTGACAGATCTACTTATCTATATTAGATGAGCAGAGAAAAAGCTTAAAATTGAAGAAGAAGACACAGTCAGCACATACTTTTGCTTGGGATAGATGTGGTTTAAGGAGGACATGACAAAAGCCTGCAATTTCAGTTGCTTGTGATTCTTTTATCCTATTCAAGGCAAGGCCAGAGGAACAAGATTAGATAGATCTTGAAATGTCACCCCAATATGAAAAAAAAATGTATTTCCAGCCACAAAAGCCTCTTCTCTAGCTGAGATTCATGTTTTGTTTTGTTGACCCACTTGACCTAGCTTATCTATTTCAGAACAGGCGAGATTGCTTCCCTGATATTTTATAAAAATTTCATAGATACAGAAAACTTGAAATCATTGTATGGTGCAGACACACGTACCTGCCATCTTGAGTGTTAGATCCTTTATTGTGTCCCATTCTTTCTCACCCCTCTGTGCATCTATTCCCCCATCAGCCCATTTCGGTGGCCGCCGTCACGACTACTCACCTCTCACCACTAATATTCGCCTCTGCGTGCCTTTGGTTAACTAGAATTCAGTGCATCATGGTTTTTCCTCAGAATAAAATTTATAAATATGAAAAGCTTAGTTTGATTCAGTAAGTAGTGACACATACACAGCTCACTGGCCACAATGAGGCCAAGATATGGAACATTTTCATTACCCTAGAACACTCCCGCCCATCCCTGCTAAGTATATCCTGGCACCGATTCCAATTTGGAGGCAACCACTCCTCTGATTTTTTCCACTATAGACTATCTCTGCCTGTTACAAATTTTATGTCAAAGGAATCATGCAGTGGCTACTCAATCAGTTATTGAGATTCCTCCATGTTGTTTAATGTCTAAATTCATTTTTTATTGCTGAATAGTATTCCTTTACAGAAACACATTGTAATTTTTAAATTCATTTTCCAGTGGATTCTCTTTTGATTTTTGCTGTTATAAATAAAGATGCTATAAATATTCTTTTATAAAAAGTGTTTTTGACTTATGAGTAAATGCCTAAGAATGGAACTTCTGGACTCTCAGTGCATGTTTTGTTGTATAAGAAAGTACCTGGTCTTTTCCCCAAAGTGGTTGTTCCATTTTTCACTCACATCAATAATATATTCTTCACATCCTCAATAGCCTTTTTAATTTTAGCCAGTCAGTGGTGAGACTGGGTAGAAAGTGCAGCAGAGGAATGGGTGGTGCTGGTGGGAACTTCACCTGGGGTCCCATCAGCTCCTACCTACTGGAGTGAAACTCAGCCCACCCAGCCATTTCCCTGAGCATTTCACCTCAGAAGACAGCGGGGGTGGGAGTTACACCTTGGTGGCCCATTTCTTATGAGACCTTAAGAGGGTAAGAACTTCATCTAGTGTGTGTCTAACACCTCTATCTTGCTTAGGAAGAAAAGCTTAAAATACCAAAACCATCTGGTTGGGTCAACTAAGCAAGTTCAAAGTGATCTTTTATTTCATGAAATATTCCTAGGCAAAAGATTGTCACCCTTAAACCTCAGCCTTTGTCTCTGTTTTGGGCAAGATGCAAAACCTTAACAACAGACAACAAAAGTTTCCAGTAGTCAGGTTCAACCTGTTTCCCTTTGCACATTTCCTTCCTAAGCCTCATGCTTTCCATGATCATAACACTAGGTCCATGTCCCTGCTCTAAATCTCAGCTGAGAGCCTGAAACACAGTGCTTTGTGACACCCGCTCACATTACCTTCCTAGGACCCCTGTCCCTCACTCTCAGGCAGCCCCTGGCTGGGCTCTGACCCAGAACTCTGGCTGCGTTCCCCCACCTCCCGGAGGAACAGCACACCTGGCGTTGCTTGCACAAGCACTCCCCACTCACGGGTCCATTCATCTCCTGGCTCTCCTCCTCTTTCCGTCTCCCCCTTTCTTTCCATTTTGCTCAGTTACCTCATAAAATTCTTATTCTCTTCCATATGGGAACTAAAAATGTATCCAGAGCTTGCCTGATAACTGTCAAAGCAGTGCTAGTACGATAATGAGGCAAGACATAACGAAGAATCGATGCCACCAACAGCCACAGCTCTTGAAAGTACCAAGAGGTCCCTTTCAGAAGCACGACAAAGAAACTTTCTACTTTCTGTTCCCCTCCTAATTAAACTGGCTTTTCCTCAAGCACCAGCATTTTAAACACACAAAAATACTTTTGTCTTCAGTACCAGATTTCTGTTTTAATTAATATCTTCACAACAGCATTGTTTTCTAATACTTTGGTTGCAAAGATACACTGTGTCGATTATATTGTAGGTTAAATTGCAACACTCTGTCTATGACAAGTCATGTACTAAATGCCACACTGACTTAAACTTCTGGAATCAAATCAACTTCTAAATTAAGACTTGCTTTTTTCTCCTGCACAGCTTTAAATATCTGTTACAAGAATTTTCTTTCATATAGCAGTTTAGGAAGGTACAATAATACTGCCTTCAGCATCACAGTTTTAAGTGCAATATCCCTTCCTATAAAGCATATATTGTTATCACCCTCCTCCCATTTTACAGATGAGGAAACAGATTCAGAACAGTTCAGTAATTCACAGCTTAGTAAATAACAGAGTATAAATTCACATTTTGGTTCATCAGTCTCTGCTTCATTCAGTGCCCTGTATTGGCTGCTGCTACGCAGAACACAAAGGAAAGCTTCGTATCTTGGCCTCGGTAAATCATGTCTGTGTGGCCCTCCAGCTCCACTAGGTTTCGTATCTCCAGCACGCTCCTAAAAAATTTATTCAGACACTGCCATATCTCGGAAGGGCAGGAAAAGAGGCTGGCAAAAGCTCCAGAAGAGTAGGAAATCCTGATCTTTAGTAAATTCAGAGCTATTGTGGAACACAAAGCTGTATCTAAGAGTTTCTAGCTGTGCAATTAAAAATCAGCATCTATTATATATTCTAAATAGCTCTCACCTGGCTCTGAGTGTCAACACAAAATGTGGGCTGTGCATCTGGTCACTCCTGCCACCCAAAGGTTTCCCTTACTAATATGCTCTAATGGCTTTAATACAGCTCCACTAACAAGATACCCTCTTACAACAGATGCTTTGTGCTTTGCAATCTGATGCACTGTGAGGAGAAAAAAAAGAATGAGAATCCAGATTCAACAGCAGGAGTTAACCCTTTTCTATTTGCTCACCTGGCTCTTCCCTGGCTGTTGCCTTGGGAGGGCAGAGCCCATTGACTCTTTCAACCTAGAGCATGAGTTGATTTTGTCCTCCTTTAATAAGACCTAGTACCTGTGGCCAGCAGGCCCCTCAATCTCCACTGTACCCACTTCTAGTTAACTTTACATGAAAGGTTGAAGAGGCAACAACATTTTTCAGACTCTCTTGCAGCTAGCATTCTATACACAAATTGGGTTTCTATGATAAAAGCACAGTGGTACCGCAATTCACAAACACTGTTGATTGCAAACAATTTGGTTCACAAACAGAAGCATCTGGCAAAATTTTATTTTTGTTTGAGAACTTTCCACCAGTGACAAACAAGATCTCAGCCATCTTTCCTGCATGAACATGAATGTGGCCATCTTTTCCAGAATTGGAGAACGAATTAAGTTCATGAACTGAGGTACCATTGTAACTGCTGAAGGTCCAGAGGCAGATATGAGACAAAAAACTATTTCCCTAACCTGTTCAAGCTTCCTTTGCCAACAGGTGAGGTCATTATAAAGTGGACTAATTTCTAACAGCACACTCCAATGTTCAGCACCCTGTTGTCCAAGTTGAAAGGCTATTGAGGCAATTAGCAACAGCAACTGAGTCTGGTTTGCTAAACCCCGTAGTTTAGCCATGGGGTATGTCTTGACCCTTTCTTTCTACTGGTGACCTCAGAAGTGGCCACTTCTCAGCTGAGATAGACAGACGTGCATCTCACCAGATCTGCCTCCCACTCCTCCTTCTCCACCACCATCATAACCATTCCCATTTCTTGCCTTCTCACTATGTGTGAGGGCCTAGCCGCTAGGCACCATGCTAAACCTTTTCCATATATCACTTGATTTAAATTGCAAAATAATCCTACCAGAGGGGATTATTAAGATCTCTGCCCTTTTGCCCCAGATAAATTAACTGAGTTTTAGAAAAGATATCAGTTGTACCAGACAAGGGCAAAGAGAACAGCCAGAAGAGCTAGAACTAGAATTCCACCCCAGGTCTGCCTCCCTCCAAAATCAGAGCTCTGCCTCCTGAAAATTGAGGGTCTGGTACATATTGGAGGTTTTTAACTGTTCACCCAGATTATGTTTCTAAACAGACATCATTCTTTTCTTTTAAACAGTACAGACACACAGGCCAGTCTATTCCATGTTAAGGTGCATCTAGATACTGCAGAAGCCTTCAGTCTAATTAAGTAGAAAGCTATTTAGAAATCCAGAGGTATTGCTTTATGCAATTTTGCCTAAGCCAAAGACAAGAAATTTTTACTATAATAATTGGAGAGTCAAGATGAATGCAGACACAACCTTCTACCTGGGAAGAACCAGAGCTGGGAGGACAGATACACTTACCAGGCACTCGGTTAACAGCGAGGTTTCGGAAATGGCTCCCTTTGACCATTTCCACAGATAATCGGCCCGTTGTGGCATTGTAGGACAGCCCCACCAATATCTCTGGCGCCCCTCCATGTGACAATGACTGCGTGGATGAAGCACTATCACTGTGGGAAACCACAGATGGGCTGAGCGGAGACTCTCTACTCTGGAGGAGAAGAACAACAAAGAGTCCATTGGCCCGCGCTGTACTCCTCTTTAGAGAAAGCCAATACTATGTTTGGTGAAACTGTGGCCCTATCTCAATGACTGCCAAAGATTACTAATAGCGCACTCGGTGTGAATTACAATGTGCTCGGGGAGTACAGCCACAGATGAGATCCCCTGCATGATTAGCTGACACATTTGCTCCAAGAACTGTCTCCATTCAATATTTCCTTTCTAAAGACAAAATATACAAAGATGTTATTACTAGTGTAAATCAAGTCTTCCAAGATACACAGGGAGCTAATGATATATTCAATATAGACCAAAATTCCCTCCTGTACAATTTGTGCCTGGGTGTTTCTACAGAACTCATCCTCTCCAAGCCTGAGTTTCGTTTCTGTTCTCAGCAACCTCTGGATGAATGTGGCCATTCAGGAGGCATTCAGTCTCAAATACAAAAGCAATGGCCACTAGATTTTGACCAGCACAGTTCTGGTTCTCAAGATTGTTAGATACAGTATATACCAAATTCTAAATTTGGCCTGCTAAACAAATGAATTACAATGAAAACGAGCACCTTTGCAACTGTTGGACGAGAAAATGATGCATGGACTATGGATCTCTGCAACCTAACCAACACTGGATAAGCCCAAGAAAGAGCCCAAGGTTTCTGGCACAAATGTTCGTATGCATGTTTCTCCTGAGCACCACCTGTTTCTACAGGCACATCAGGATGAGAACAAGGTAGATCAGGGCACTGACTGTCAAAAAAGGCCAGGAACAGGTATCACCCTAGCTGGGAGGCAGGTCAGCCAGTCTCCCAGACCTATTGCCTCCTCCCCCACAAACAAGTGCCCTGGATTTGTTTTAAACCTTCATTCTCACTATCCTAAATCATTTACTAGAATTTCTTACTGGGAACCCAATAAATAAAACCAATAAAAGGAACCAAACATTGTGTGCCTCTTTAGAGAAGCATCCATTCAACCAAACCATAAGTGTCCCTATAAAAGCCCCAAGCTTTTATGGAACACAGGTTATAAAATGCAGAACTGGGTGATTTTGAAAGGTGCCTTATAGACCCTGCTACTTTGCTTCCTGTAAAGGAGCAAGTATTTTATTGGTGGATTTTACAGGCACCACAGAGAACTTTCTGTAGAAGCACTGTAAATTTACCACTTGCCTCTCCCATCAAATTTTGAAGCTGTATCCATTGTTAGGTCCCATTGCATAGGGGATATGGCTAACGAATCAGTGCACAATGCATAGCCTAACATAGCTTGCTCAACAAATAGCTGCTGAATGAAAGACCTGGTACCTTAAGATTTACTTCATACTGTGCTCACTTGCCCACTCAGTCTGCCCCTAACACAGAGCACAGAGCCTGACACCAAACTACATGTGGATATGATCATCCCTATTCCTCTGATTTACAGTACAGGGCCTGCTCTTACCTGCCATGGCTTCTGGTTTCCATGTTTGCACATATACTTCACTCAGAGTTTAAGAAAAGCAAGGCTGTCAGTAGAGGTGAGACTCTGGTTGTGTTATGCTTTAACACGACTGTATCAAGGGTAGTCTGGAGAGTACACAGGCAGAAGTAAGGAGGCTACCACAGAGGTCTCACTCAACAGTCCAGCAGAGAGCCAAGTTCTGACTGTACTTGAAGACAGTATTTGGAAGATTCTAGGTGCGAGCTGGGCATGTTGGTAAATGCCTATAATTCTAGCACCCTGGGATGCTAGCCTAGGAGGATCGTAAGTTTGACTCCAAACTGGGCAGATTAGTAATTTAGCAAGACCCTGTTGCAAATTATAAAATAAAATCAAGCTAGGATATGGCTCCATGTGAAGGCTCTGGGTTCGTTTCCCAGTACTGCAAAAATAAAATCTGGGGGTATGTTCAGGTGGAAGAAAGGAGATACAGATGAGCTCTGAGATTTTCGCCCTAGCAACAAAAAGCATGTCATTTCCTCTAGGCAAGACAAGGAAGACAGAAGGCAGGACAGATTTAGGGAGGCAAAACTCAGGACTTCAAGGCTGAAGGTGCAGAAATACTATAAGAAATTGAATGGACAGATCTCTCACCACTGTACTCCAGCTGTCCTTTGTTCTTCAGAGAGGGCAAGCTCCTCCTCGCGATGCCTTCATGCACCACTCCCTCGGCCTGCACTCCTTAGCCTCCACGTATCACATCTCTTTTACCCTCAATTGCTTGAGCTCTGTTATATCGTCATCATGTCAAAGGCACTTCCCCTAAATCTGCTAGACAGACAGCAGCCTCTGTCATTCTCTCCTTCCACTCACCTTGGTTCACTGATTGACACTTTCCTCCTCTACTACACTGTAAGTACCTCCAGAGCAGAGTACCACCTGTTCAGTTCATTTCTGCATAGGCTTTTCCTCAACAGCACCCTTTGAGTGAGGGAATGGCTGGCCCCAATGGCCCACAGCTCTCCTGATGCCTTGCCATAGTATTGAAACAGGGGATCTTAACACAAACTGACATGTAACCCATGACACAAGTGGGTTGCCTCTCTTGGATATATATATAGGAGCTCTGGTGTCTTTTCTTGAAACTCTGTAGCAGGTAGAGAATGTGACCCATGGGAGAAGCTCAGTCCTATAAATGGAGCCCTCACAATAGCTGGAGCTCAGGGTTGCTGCTGTAAACTGCTCTCTTATTCTTGTTAAGAGTCTTCCCTCTAAAGTCCCATCTCTGAGGCTCACTATAGTGCATGCTGGGAGTGGGAGGGGCAGACCACTCATCCACCAATGAGAGGGCCGTCTGCCTCTCTCGGTTATCCCATGCCTTTTACTACTGCTGTAATTTCTGAAAATGGATAGGGAACATCCACCAGGTCATCAGGAAGACAAGCGTGAAAGACCCATTGTTCTAGAAAGCAGAGAACACAGCTTGTAAGGATGCAGAGAGTCCATTGGAACATTAAATGAAGGTCTCTGCATTCACAAGGCGAATGTACTAAATCAAGGACTGACGATTCCAGGTCTTCAACCACCCCATCACAAGCAGCACCATTTAGCATACTCACACTTAGGTTACTCCTTGGCTCCAGGACCAGGGTCACTTTCATTTCCCCTTCTGGGCGCAGGTGACTGAGATAGAAGAGTTTCTCTCCCAACATTCTCTCTCGGGTCATCTTACGGGCAGCATACAGGCGAAAGCGAACAGCACAGGCAGCCACATCTCTGGGCTCCAGCTTGGCAAATGTCACCTTATCCTTGAAGACAGGATTGGGCCCTCTTTGTATGCTTGTCCTGCCCCTTTGTTTCTTACTAGGCAGCAGCACAACATGAACCTGCCAGTTGTTGACACCACTTCGAGACTTATCAGGGAGGCCCTGTGCTCTCGCAATGGTCACTGTGAGCTTCTGGGTTGCAACTCTGTATTCAAAGATGACATCTAGGTCACCGCACTTCGAGATTGGCTCCAAGGCCCTGGCAGGCACCTGCAAATTGGTCCCATCCTGTTCCTGTTGCAGGAAGAGAAAGAGATTAGGGATGAGGCCTAATTGGTTGGTGCCACTTGGTGTCCCTTCCAAGTCCTGTGTTTTCTGGCTGCCAGCGCGTGACCTTCTGTGGTTAGGAAGGCATGTTTACTGATTGCTCTCCATTAAGCTGTGAATTCTTGGAGGGCACAGCGTCTGACATATGGTAGGCCTTCACAGATGTTTTTGGAATGAATAAATAAAGCTTTTATATTTTTGAGAAATGTTTTCATATATGCTGGCTTTCTGAAAGCACAATTGCCCAGTATCGTTGAAACCAACTGAGACATTAAATCTAAAGTGAAGTCAACCATGCAATTGCCAACAGGCGACTTTTCTTTGAGTCCCCAGGAGAAATGGTTCAGCCAGGGCCTGTTCTCTGCAAGCCAGAGCCTCCTACAGGCAAAAATCCTAATGGGGTCATTGGCAGGTGATCCTTTAGCATATTTTCACTGCATGAGGGAGAAAATGTTTAGCAGCAGCATCTTAAACTTACCTGTGGGCCTGAATCATCCCAGGATTCTGATTCTGTAGGTCTGGCATGGAGCCTAAGATTTGTAAAATGTTAGACTCAGGAATGCTAGACTCAGATCACACTTCGAATAACAAGGTTAAGCAGCCACTTGGCAAAATGGACCTGGAACCAGAATTCCTGGATTGAGTTCATAATTCTCCCGCTGACAAGCTTTTTTTGCCCTGGCTAAGTAGCCCAGCCTCTGCATATTATAGCTAAAAATTGTATTTTAATATGCATACTTGATAGATAATTATTGTGAATTTTAATAAACGTGAAAATACCTGCTTCCAACTAGACTGCATACCTATCTATTCCCTTTACTGGACTGGTGATTCCTATCTTCAAATATGCTTCTTTTTATGGACTATCACCCTGGGGCAGCAATTCACTGGAGTGGCCCAGATCTGAGGCTCCCACTGGGAAGACAGAGCTGAACCGCACTTATAATGAACCACTCACCAACAAATTATAAATGATGTTGACATAATTTTAATTTTCCTCTGAAGGCATGAATCTTGCCTGTAACTAACCTTTGGAATAATTCTTATTGCAAACCAGTCCATCAACTGCGTGTCAGACTTGACTAATTTATAGAGCTCTTCACTGAAAAATGATAATAGAATACTTCAAAATGAGCATTCATCAATGAAACATTCCCACAGAGATCAAGGGAAAGTACATGGTTTTCTGGAATCAAACACCCTTAGAAAGGCCAGGTCTTCCCATTTACTACTTTCTATTCCACCTGGCAAATGATTTAATCCTTTCCACATTGTTTTCCTCAATTGAGCAGAGATGCTGTGAAAAGTATATGACTTGATATAGACAGCTAACAAATGCCCTTTTCATTTAACATTCAAATTAACCTGCCAAGAAAATTCATGTTTCTCGTAAAATAAGGGAAATTTCTTGTATTTTTTCATCTGAGCATGCCATCATATATGAGTGTTGCTATTCAGAGGTTCTTGGTTGCAATGATAAAAGTGGTTGCTATAGAGACTTCTGAATACAACTGACTGGTGTAGATGTAATATTAGAAGCAGCCTCCAAGGAGTTAGGTCAACTCAAAACTCAAGTCAGAATCTTCTCGCAAACTTCCTCGTCTATTTTTAAAACCTTCCTCTGTGTTAGCCTACTCTAAGCATCTCTATCTTGTTCATCTAGACAAAAGCAGTGACACTTAACATCTGCTCAGCTATTCCTTCTGCCAGGTACCATACCAGGTCCACAGCCAACTCTTAAACCCTCCAGATCACCTTGCCCTCATCACTTGGTGCATCTTTCCCTACAGGCATAGCCTATCTGGATTCTAAGTGGCTTTATGCTAGCACAACCTAATTAAACCTTATTTCTTATTCATCAAATAGAATTCTCACCCATCACTATAGGCCTGTGATTCCAACGCTAAGAAAGCTATAGATCCCTGCTTGCAGCATGTGTGTCAATTCCAGTGTGCCAGGTAAACTTTCCTTCCCTTGGCCAGTCATCCTGAACTTACTTTATATAGCTTCTTGGACTGTGGTCCCACAAGAAAGAGAACCCACTGATATTCAGTAGTGGCCAACTCAGTGGCACATGCTCACACTGGATCTTCCTTCTTCCTGCCTCACTACCTGATTGCTCATTCTTGTTCTCTGGCATTACACTGCCAACACCGTGGGGAACCAAAGCCTTTGTCTTGGGTTCTGCTCTACTTAAGAACCCAACTAACAAACATTATCTTTTAATATGTTTACATTCTCTTAATGAAGTAGGTATTTTAATATCTTCTTGGATACTTAATATTTTCATGGAGGAGCAAACTAATGCTTAGAAAGAATGAATAACTCCCCTACCCCCACTACGGTCATAGGCCAGATTCACACCCTGGCAACCTGAGCCTAGAGCCTGCCTTAACCGTATACTCAAAGTTCTAAACCTTACATTGAACCAGCAAGTCTTCAGTTTTCTTCCCCAAATCCTACACCATATGTATCCATATGTATATTGGATGAGTGACTTGAAAATAAATTGAAAAATAGAGGTTGGAAAAGACTCCTGTGAATATCACATCCTTTAGAGCAGTTAATACTAGTTAACAGTTTCTAGTTTGGCATCAACTTCAATGCCAAGGTGAAAATACTCTATAAGGATCTGTCTCTCCATTTATCCCTGCAGCTTTCTGGGGAGTCAAGGGGCAGGATCTTTAAAGACTGTCCTAAGGATACAGAGGAAGACAGCATGCCAGCCAACAGCTAGGTTGGGGAGAGGCCCATCCAAGCTGTGACCCATGAGAACCAGGCTTTGCAGTCGCTTCCTGGGTTGATTGGAGACAAAGATTTGTGAAGGTTGGTATTTTTATAGCAATTAATTATTTCAACACACATCACCTATCACCAGGCAACTGAAGGAGCTACTCCTGTGGGTACTGTTAATACCACTAATCCATCTGACCTTCCTGCTAGGTAAAAATCTCTTCATTCTTATCCCCATTTGGCAGATTTTAATTAACTTCTCAAGGCCAACCAATTAATCAGTAAAAAGCAAAGATGAAAAGTAGGACACCTGTCTCCTTTTGTGCTCAAAATCTCCAGCCATCCTCCCCCAGGCTTCACTGCCAAGCCCCAGGCCTGCAGGTGAAAGCCAATGGCCTTTGCCAGCACTGAAGAGCAGCATTCAAAAATCTATCAGCCTAGCAGGTAGTCCTACCACATGACTGGTTTCCTTCCGAGACACAACAAATGACTCCTTGAGCTCTAACATTCTGGCTTTTTCTTTAAGATGGGCATACTTGCGTCAAATTGTCAAAGCCCAAACAGGTTTAAAGATTTTCTGTCAAACTGAAAAAGCTTCCTGTTTTAGTAAGATAGTGTGGATGTCATTTGTGTGGCCCAAAGTAAACAGACCCACAATATGTTCCTGATGCCAGATATATGAGGGAGGATGGGGCTCTTAACACAGCTAAGAGGCAAATAAATCAATGCTTAAAAGGCAAGCTAAGCCTGTGGAGCAGGCAGTTACAGGAACTGCCTCTGAGCTGGGTTTGAAGCTCTGCTGTCGGAGCACCAAATTACAGTTTTTGTCTCAAAATAGATAGGAGGTTGAACGGAGCACACAGAGATGTCTGTGTATTTTTGGAGTCAGGGAACATTTAGTACCCTCAGCACAAGTCCTCTCTTAAAGCTCCAGGAGGCAGGTAAAGGGGAGGTTATGTCGAGGCAGCAATTCCAGTCCTAATGGCACAATTATCAAGGAGACAGAGAGACAATGTGTGTGTGTGTGTGTGTGTGTGTGTGTGTGTAGGTCAACAGGCAGGTAAATAGTTGTATGTTGTTTTGGGGTGAAGAAAGAAAAGGATATTTTAAATATTGTTGTGTGGGATTTGATACGACTTTTAGCAATAAAATGATGGAGAAGCAAACTTCTTTCTTTTTTTCTTTTTAACAAAGTAATGGGGTTACACATATCCAAGTTATCATTTCTGGTCCTTAGCAGGAACACTAATACAAGTGCACACACCTCTCTCATGCTCCCCGTGTATATGCACGCACACACACAACACACACACACACACACACCAGCGCTTTGTCCTGGGAACTCCATTTCTGCAGTCTTCCTTAGCCTTCCCATGGCTACCCAGGTCTCAAGAAGAATTTCATTCTTTTTTTGCAGACTGACAGAAATCAAATTCATTCACCTTTTGCATTCTCTGTCTCCACCAAACTTTTGTATGCTCGTTAAAATGAATTCCAAGTTAGGAATTATATATACACTACTGATTAGCACCTTCCAGTGTCATGGAATCATTAAAGAAGGGATCTATCTAAAAATAACAATAGATGTCTGTAGATGAAATGGTGCTTTTAAATTTCTTATTATGGTACAGGAGTATAGTAATTGGTGTGCCAATAAATGGTAGCTACCACCCTCAGCACCTCTAGACAACCAGAGCTATTCAAAAAGCTACATCACCAGTAGGAATGTCATTACAGATTCATGCTATCTCCTAGACCTTCCCATAATTAAAAGCTAACAAATATACTAGTACTTCAAGATCCTTATCATAGGCTGGGGATGTAACTGAGTGATAAAACATTGCCTAGCATGTGTAAGGGCCTGGATTCAACTCTCAGCATCAAAACGCAAAATAAAATGAAATTTAAAAAAACTTCATCATAATATTAGGTACAACTTCATTTGGACAGTCATTTTATTTTAGTTCAATTCTCAAATAATTTTTATTTCAAACAATTATGATTCATGATTTTTGATAAAGAAAATAGACTCCGCTTAAGATAAAATTATGAAGGAAATAAACGAGTTCTTCCAAAGGAGTAAAAATTCCTGTGTATAAGAATAAGCCTGTAAAGGTCCATTGTGTCATCATTCTTCTTCATTTTTTTCTACCATTTCTTTTTTCATTTCAAAACTTGCTCGTCTTTTCCACTTTGAAACATTTTTCCATTTTGAAACTTTGACATGCACAGGGTTTTGAGGATCTAAAAATTTATTTTGAATACAAAATTTTAGGTCTTTATTTTTCAGGGCAAGTTTTCCTTTGTCGGAAAATTTGGTGTGGGGGGAGAGAAAGGGAAAGAGAGAGGGGAAAGGTGATGGAGAAAAAAGAATCCAGTGAGTACACACCTTTTCAAAGCAAAAAATGGAAAAAACAAAACTCACCTCTGGACTCCAAACAGAGGCGCTATCAGTGACGCAGGGATCTTCAAATCCATGGGGAGTAAAAGCTGCCTCCCTCTCCAAGCCCCCCTCTGTGGACTGGTGACTGAGGCTTTGGATCACACTGGTCTCTTGAGACGTGACATGATACCTGGAATCTCCTCTTTCACATGAGGACTGCGAGGGGGTGGAGATAGGATGGTCTTCGCAAGACAGAATCTCAGAATAACTCAGTTGGCTGGCTCCATCCAAATCTAAATTTTCAAAAGCAAACTATTTCAAGTACACTTTTATACCTTTTTACCTAGGAAAACTGAGTAATTTTTATCGCAATGACTAAGACCTCAAAAACAAAACCCACACCAATAAGACCTGCAGAAACATAATTCCACACCTACAGTGGATAAACTCAGTCTATATAATCAAAAAACCATTAACTCCTTATGTGGGTTATAAGTTTAATACTTTCTAAACATATGAGTATAAAATATGGACATTTATGTTAAAAGCATTAAAAACATATTAGCACTTTGTTGGCACTAATAATAGCTTCAGATTTCAGAGATGGATCTTCAAAGCAAAAATAGTAACCTATTGTGAAGCCCACAAGTATCCTATCTCTTCCTACTCCTTCTCCTCTCTCTGATGGTCACTGTATTACTCTCTCCTCAAAAAACTTCAGCAGGTCTCCCAGGTAAAAAGTTTCTATTTGATCCATAGAAAGAACACTGAAATTGGTTAAGATGGCCTGGGTTTAAATTCTGTCTCGGCTCTAAGATCTTCAACAATATTCAAACTCTCTGAACTTTCATTTATTCATGTAAAATAAGGTAAAGACCATCAGATCATCACTGTCAGCCCATGGTGTAACATACGTGTGGCAGCCTACAGGCCTTCCATAGACATCAGCCTTGCTAACCTGCCTGTCTAGACCTGGCTGCAACAACCTCACAACCTCCCGTGCGCACTGCTTTCCAATTTCCCAGTTACCTCTGGTCTCACGGGCTCTTGAGAACGCTACTTCCATATTTTCTGTCTACAGCAGTGCTCAAGCCCTCCTCCTGCCTTCTCTTCTTCTCTATCCAAAGCCGTAACTTCCGGAACATCCCAACCCCTTTAGATTCAAAGCTTTTCTCTGGCTTCAGTGTTATATCCTCTCTCTCTTGCTGTACCTCTTCCTCCCCCTGTTTATCTCATTCCTTTCCCTCAGTGTTGCCCTTGGGTGACAAAATGGACAAGGTCTTGCTAGGAAACAGCCTCCTCTCTGCTTTATCCCAGACACCCAAGGAGCACTTAAGATGTCTTTTCTTCTTGCCTCCAGCCCCTTCCAGTACCCCTCATCCTTAGAGATACACATAGGGCTAGTGAGGGGGAGGGGAAATAGATACCACAAATCCAGCTCTTCTGCACACAGTGCATGGTCACAACTGTTTCCCGCATTGAAGACACCAGGACACACACATCTACTACACTCTTTTATCTGCTGATAGGTTCTCTTTAACCCTAAGCCTGGGCAGGCAATTAATATTTGAAGGATCCAGTTGTGCCACAACTAGAATGTGACAGTGGTTTATCAGATGGTACATAACACACTTACAGTAAGAATCCTCACTTAAAATATATATATTATCACCATGAAGAACAAACAGAAACATTTTCAGGCAGATGTGGTTCTTGGGGAGCAATGTCAGGCTCAATTTAGAATTTTGTAAAACCATAGCAAGCCGTTTGAGAAGTCCCTCTGTCTGTCTTGTTATTCTTAAAAATTCAGTCCAGATTTCACAGGATATTACAAAAATTTCACATTGATACTTTCAGTAATTTGGCAACTACACTTTACAAGGTCACAGAAAATGACAGAACAAGGGAAATTCCACATGCAAAACCTACAACGTAAAACAGAATTTTCTTCTAAGTGTCTAATTAGCACACCCATTGCTCACATACATGAACAATAAAATGTCCTATTAAACAGTGGGTCATCCATCAGTGTATGTAGCACCCAGCAGGATTTTAGCACAAAACTTAACTTTGCCAAGAAATTATCCCCACAAAATTGTCTCATGACTTTAACTCCTATGGTGATAATACCTAGATTGGTAATAAGGGAATTTTCAACAGCTGCTTTAAGCCTTGAAATGTTATCCACAGCTGAAAAACAGAAGAACTATATTAATGTAACAAACCATTTTCCATGACAGACAAGCAAGTAATAAACTGGAAAAACAAATCTGGGCTCAAGCATTTGCAAGGAAGCAGAAAAGGGCACAGGACTCGATTCCCACAAAGCAGTCTTCCTATGCCTATGCATTAAAGGAGACCATGTCACCTTAAACACATACACAAAAGTAAGTGACTGCAGTCAGAGAAATGTACCCTGATTTATAGAAATTGTAGGTTGTAATTATGCCACATCAATGATATTTATTTGACCAGAAAACTCCTCAGGGTGTTAGTTCATATGCCATGTTGATGGAAGAAAACTTTATTATCTAGTTACTTTCTGTTGTACTACAAATCCTTCTTCTCCATTGCCAGCTATATATAAAGATTCTTCTTTGTCATGTGTGGTCATTGGTTTCATGTGTCACCCTACCTGGCCTGCAGGTGCCAACTCTTCTATCAAATAATAATCTAAGTGTTTCTGTGAAGCACTTTGTAAGTACAATTAAAGCCCATAACCTGCCGACTTTAAGGGAGGGTATGGTCCTGTACAGTCACTTGAAAGACTCTGAGAGCACTGAGCTTTCCTTCAAGAAGAAGAAATCCCGCCTAAGAACTGCAGCTTCAGCTCATGCTCGAGGCTTTGAGCCTGTTCTTCCTGACAGGCTGCCTTATGTACTCATAACTCTGTATTTCTGTTGCCTATCCACCTCACAACCACACAAACTAACTGAGCAATAAAGCTCTTGAAATACAGATGAACACACATACACACCACCTTTTATACTAGTGTGGTTATACAAGTGCATGTATTTCTACTGGTTCTATTATTTTTTGTTGAACCATTATTGATATATTATTCCAAACAAAACTATACAGGTCCTGATAATCAAGCTATTCTTTGTGTTACTAGGAGGACAAGATTGACCTTTTGTGAAATATTCTAAAAATGAACCATTCTGAATTTGTAAAATAAAGTAACTGGAAAAAATCCAGGGCGTGAACCATTATTCCTGACGAAAACCCCTCACACTCAGCCTCTGATTCAGATCATTTACACCAAACCTTCCCTGATGTTAGCAGCAATACATGGACAAGCAATATGCAATTACACCAGCTGAAATACACAGGACAAAAGAGCATGCCCTTAGAACATGTTGCTCGTAATCTCCCCGCTGAACCTAGCACGATCGCACTTAAGATCAAACATAAGACACCCTGACTGTTGATCATTTGTGGTTCATATTTTACTTAGATTTGTACCTTTAATTCCACTGTCCAACACTTTTAAATGCATTTTAGAGTGGGAGAGCTGTTTATCATTGAATTTGATCTTAGTAAATATGTTTATGGTAGAATAAAATAGCTCAATAAATAGACAACCTCCCCCCTGCAAAAGAAATTCTCTCTAGATGCATATCTATTCTTTTCATTATTCTTTATCACTGAAATAAATCCACAAATATGAAGATGAATAAAAAGAAATGACAAAAAATAATCAAGCAATAAAAATCACACTGAAATTTCCATGGCATTTGGTGATCTAAAATTTGGCATGTGGTTATTCCTATGAAAATCCTGCTGATTTTCTTTCAAAATTTACATGTTATTCATTTCATATGGAGGGCTTTTTCTTCTTTCCAGGAGAGAAAATGTTACCATTTCTACTACTATTTGGCATAACTTCAGAACTACCAGTTGCAATAAGAAAGACATTGTTGCTAATTCCAAGAAGGACAGAGATTAGGTGGTTGTCACACTTCTTGGAACATCAGCCACTCATGTAAATCAGAGCCCAGACCCTTGAGCTGCTGGGAAATGGAGCCATTAGCTTTAGAATTAAACAAGTGAGTCCCAGGGAATCAATCCCTATTAATTTTCATTAGCTAATATCTGCCTTGTCAGTGGAGAGAAAGGAGTGCTCTGTGCAACACCAGAGAAAGAGAAAGACCAACAGAGGGAGTGAGGAGCCGGCGGAGGTCCACAGTCAGGTCCACAGTCATAGAAAGTGGCTGGGTTACATCACACTGACAATCACCAGCTGTGCTAACAACACAACAACAAAACATGCTCTATCGGTTGGGGCCAATAAGTCAAACTAAAGAGGAAGGGTGGCAAACCTTACCCTACCAAACAAACAAACAAGGTTCTGCTTATTAATTCTTTTTTCCCTTTGTTCTTTCTTGCCTGCCCTCTCCTCATCATTATACCCAAATTTTGTCTCTTTCCATCTTCTCCCCATTTCTGTGCTCACCTTCTTCTCTGTGTTGAAAATAAGGAAGATGAATACTGTCTCCCCCCTGGTTTAACTGACCTCATGCTCCAAAAGGAAAGAAGGAGGAGAAGCAAGATCATCGAGGCCAAGCCACAAGAGTGGATGTGTAACAACTGCTCGAGCATCTATTAAATGTACTGCTTAGACCCTTCCCCCTTCTGGAGTCTGTAACTACCAAGGGCTCTGGCCATAAAGCTGTCAGAGAGTTGCCCGACCTTCACTCAGGAAAGAACTCAGAAATACTGTACTGTTCCTTTTGCATTCTCTTTCTGGTTTACTTTGCCTTGTTTTCTTTTCCTCTCTGGACTTAGATGTACAGTATAGCACTGAAATACTCAAAAACATGCTTACTATTGACCATCCCTAGTCTAGGTAAAGGAAAGATGTGATGCAAAGAATACCTTCACAGGCAGATGCTTCAGCGCTGTCTTCCTCACGAGCAGAAAGCAGATGCCTGCATATTGGTTTCTGCCCCAATCTAATCGGCTTTCCTTTCTCAGAGGCTCCAGCACAAAAACTCTGGGACCGCGACACAGAAATTTCAAACTGTTTGATCGCATCCTCATCACTGCCAGAAGATGTGGAAGGTTCTTCGTCATCCTCAAAGCTGTTAACTGGGAACAAACAAGACCCATGAGTCTTCCTGTGACCTCCGTGATCCAATGCAGAGACAGACCATCCAGAAAACAAGAGAACATCACGGACATTTATTTTGTGTTCAGCAGGTCCCAGCTGTCTAGAAAGGACTTTAAGCACTTTTGTAACAGACATTGGAGTCCAAAGAGCTGGACAAGAAAAGAAATCCCATGAAAGAAAGTATTATCTGTGCTGCAGAAGTGAGCACTCAGGAAAGAAATTAGACAGCTAGGACAGAACCTGGGAAAAAACTGGGACAGCCATAGTCAATACCAGAAACCATAGTGGGGAGTCAAACTCCAGGATATTCACCAGCACATGTGCGGTACTGGGGATCGAACTCAGGACCCTGCGCTTGCTAGGCAGGCGCTTATTCCACTGAGCTATATCCCCAGCCCTCACCAGCACATTTTCCTTATCTGCCATTCTGTGGGAAATATTATTCCATCTCATTTATTAAAACACATACAGCCAAGCCCCACTTCAGAGAAGAGATATGTGGCATGACTGGAAAATACAATGAATGCTTATATTTTTAAAACAATATTACAGTAAAAGATATATTGACATGAAGTCACCTCAAAATTCTCCTCCTTGCTGTGAACATATTTATCTCTTCATTCTTGAGACTTCCTGGAGTAGTTCTGCAAGTCCTCTTTCATGGCTAGTTCTACTGTTGTGGCTGCCTCTGGGCCATGAATAGATTGAACATGTTTACTATTCATGGTCACTTTGACTTTGGAGAGGAATCAGAAGTTGCGTTCTGCCAGATCTCATGAATAAAAGAGATGAGGACACACCGTCATGCTTCCGTAAGCCTGTCTTTCTCCTGGATGCCACTTGACAGTAGCATTCACCATATTTTGACCACACCGTGAAAATACACTTATTAAAGACTTCCAGAACCACTTCAGGAAGTGGCATGAGTGTTGCGTCACAAGTGAAGGAGAGTCTTAGGAGACTGATGACAACGTGTCTTTTACTGTGATAACTTCTAAAAATTAACCATTTACTCTAGTGTGTTTGTAACTAAGATTTTCCAAATCTTTCTAGTTTAACAGAGAATCACTGTGTGTGTGTTTTAAATCATTTATACTACAAATATTTTAAATCTCAGCACCAGCAACTCAACCCAAGCTCGGAACTGCTTTTAAAATTAATGTTATTAGTTATATTTGCCATTTACAACATAATGCTGTAGAATACAATAGTCATTAAAATGTTAGTATGGTAAAGCAAC
This sequence comes from Dinomys branickii, assembly GCA_004027595.1. Classification (NCBI taxonomy): domain Eukaryota; kingdom Metazoa; phylum Chordata; class Mammalia; order Rodentia; family Dinomyidae; genus Dinomys; species Dinomys branickii. Next base: position 119,149 of record PVLD010001079.1, on the reverse strand, counting down.
TTAATATACTTATCGTTTTACATAGTTTTCATATGTGTGAGTGAGACAAGAGGAACTATACATATTTAACAAAAATATGTAATACTATACAACTTTATGGGCTAGACTCTTTGTACTGTGCGTGAGATCTCCAGACTTGTTTACTGTAGATAACCGCTGCTTTGAACCCTTCGATGTGCGTCTCTCTATCCTTCCTATTCCAGTCTTGGAAATAATAGTTTCTGTGTAAGTGACTGTTTTTAAAGGAGTCCATATGAAAGTATACAAGATTATACAAGTTGCTTTTTCTGTGTCTGTTTATTTCACTCAGCACCGCGTATCCCAGGTCTGCTCACGTTAAGTCAACGGCAAGGTCACCTGGGGAAGGCTGAGGAAGACACGCCACATTTCCTTCTATCGAAACAGGCTGTTCATGACTTGGCCCTCGTGGATAATGTTGCAACAAACATGAGAACACAGACGTCCAGACCGGAAGGTGCTTTTGTCTGCTCTCAGCACATCCTTGGGGGAGGGACTGCTAGGTTAGATGGTGGTCCTATTTCTCATTTCATTAGCAATCTCTATACTGCTTCTCCCAGTGGCCGCACCAATCTATATTCCAAACCAGTGTGCCCTGGGGATCCTTTTTCTTGTTGCCATCCATCCTTTTGTCTGAGCCATGCTAATGAAAACCTGAGTTATTCACTCACTCTTCCCCACACACACCTTCCCCACGCTGGCACACTAACCTTCTTTCAGGTTATCCAACATGCCAAGATTGTTTCTGCCCTGCCTTGGCTGTTCCTGCTGCCTCTCTGTATTGGTTACTTTTCTCTCATTGCTGAGACAAAATACCCAACACCCAAAAATAAGGAAGGAAAGGTTTATTTCGCTTAGTTTGGGGAGGTTTCAGTCCATAATGAGGCAGCTGCAAGGCAGAGTGGCACATGGCAGCGGGTAACAGTTCATGGTGGCTGTTGACTGTCCCACTGAGTTCAAGAATCAGAAACAGAACATAGAAAGGACTCTCACTCTGCATATTCACATTAACTAGCTGCTGTGGCTGATGTCCTTAACCTCTTTGGGAATTTTTTTTTTTCTCAATTTTGGGTTATTTCTGAGGTCTGGATCATTTCCCGGGTCTTTCTTAGCACCAAAATTATCTCACTCCAAAGTTCCCACCTGACAGGCTTCAATAATCAATCTGTTTCTCAATGATCTTCTCAGTGGAGCATCTGCTACACAAACATGAGAGCACAGTTTTTTCATCTCACTCAATTTTATTGGCTGTGTCTAGCAGCCCAGTAGGATCTAAAAATCTAATCGTTGGGAGAAACTAGATTTCTCACTAATACTCCAATAAGCCACATAAATTCCCTCCTATCAGAAAAGCAACCACTGCAATAAATATGCTCCCTTGTGCTGGGCATAGTATTGTGGCATGGGATGGACCATCACATATGGAAGAGATACCAAAAAGAGCGGGAATAAAATTAAACTCTCTCTACCATTAGAGTATATGACCGGCTGAGCCTCTGGGAGGGGGTCTGGTGGGGTTAGACATCCACAGGAGCTCTTCCCAATGCTGAGAGTCCACTTATTTGTATTATTAGGCCAGTTTTAAATATAAAATAATTCATCCATTTCAAACTGGGGAGCAAATATGTGGATACTTTCCCATCCATATAATAATTAGAATTAGAACTTTATTAGAATGTGATCCTTGATTTTTCTACAGTCACATAGCAAAGAGTCTCTTCACCTGGCATGTTCATCATACAATAATTACAACATTTCTCATATACTCAGCGTACATTCCAGGCGTCTTCTTGGAACTTCATATATGGCATCCCACTTAATCAACACAGCCAACCTATGAAGTAGGAACTATTAGTATATCCACCTGTAGAATTAGGAAACAGAGGCACAGAATGATTAAATAACTTGGTTTAAGGAAACAAAGCCAGGAAATTAACAAAGCTGGGGCTGAAACATCGAACCTCTGTTCTTCCATTGTGCATATCATCAGATACCACAGCATCAGGCAAATGAGCCAGATCCGGCTTCCTTTATGGAGTGAGGGGAGAGAGAGCTTTGCCACTTACGCTGCCATCTACCAGGAGTTGCCTCCTCTGTAATGGATGCAAAAGGAGAAGACCCTGGGAAAAGCAGGCAGTCTGTGGGTGTGAATGTATAGGCAGGCAACCGGAAAACCACCTATAGCTCCTCATGGGGTTACTAATACAACTGTGCATGCTATTCTCACCCTCACTTCCCAAGGATATCAGAGAATTCTCAGTTTTAAAAGCGAATCTACACTCTCTTTCAAATGCCACTGAGCAGTAACAGTGCCGTTAGTACAGTAATAAAAGCAATCCCTTCATGTTTATCATGTGCTACTCATTGTTTAAAACTTGACATGTTCACTTATTTAATCCAACAAATGACCCAATGAAATAAGTACTATTAATATCCCCATACTATGGATGAGAAAACAAAGGTGCAGTGAGGCCAGTAATTTACTGCAGTCGCCAGAGTTTCTAAGCAGTAGACCCAGGCTGTCTTGCTCCACCGTCAATACTTCCTCAAGAAAAACGTCTTCTAAAATCCCAGACAAAACCAACACAAACTGTGTTTTATCAGTAGGAGAAACAAATCACAGAGATTGGGCTGCAAAGGATTCTCCTGAGCATCTATTCCCTAATGGAGAAAGCACAGCCCAAAGAAACAAAGTGATTCCATCACAGTCCTATCAGGTCAGGACTTTGCTGAGGTCTCCAAGTCCCTAAGTCAATGGTTAGCAATATAACTTTTCAGTCTTTCTTCCTAAGGGTTCTGTTTTATTTTTATTTCTTCTGAATTCAATTTTTGCCTACTATCTGTTTGAAAGATCCAAGTTACTTGTCTTGTTATGCATCTGTATCAATGACTAAATAGCTGATCTTGTTTTCATTCAATTTCATCATTGAAAAATCACAAAATCCCATCTATATTGTGGCGCTTACTTTGGAGATAAAGGTAGTATTTTCCGAAGAACCATGTACATTTCAAGTTCAGATTCCTTTTCAAACTGAATACCTAGGAAATAGCACTGGGAGCTTTTATTAAAATTTTTAATAAAACATTTTAATAGCATTATAACTTTTTGCTAAAATTTTTAGCAATTAGCTTGGACTATAATAGGGATATCTCTACACAATTATCACAGATCTGAATCAATTTTGAAGTTGAAAGCCTGTTCATTTTATTTGATCACAGGATTCAGACAGACCTTAGATATCCTTTAAGTATCTATAATCAAAAAGAGGTCAGAAACGTGTGTGCTCTTTCAGACAGAGGCCACTCAGCATCAGCTCTTTATTCACACAATGTCAACGTGCTACTAGGGGCCTCCTGTACTACAAGGAATTACTGAATGGCCAGGCAGAGAGAGTTATAGGACAATGGCTTGTCAGGACAAAGTCCTTTCTGCAATGGAAGCCAAAGTTCCCTCTCTAATTTTAAATGACTTTTTCCAGCATAAGGAGGAGCAAAAGACATTCTATCTTCATTGTCCACGTGTAAGAGATAAATGGGAGATGTAAGTGCAAGAAAACTGTTGGCTGTAACAATAGTCACAGCCAAAGTTGTTAAAGGAGTAGAACACGGGATCTGGGCTTCCAGAATTGACTCTGATATCTTCCAGTTAGTAATCTGTGAACTAAGTAGACTTCTTAACTTCAAGAGCTTCAGGATCCTTGTTCTTATTCCTTAACCTCTTAAAAAAAATTTTTAACCTCTTAAAATTGTTAAGAGGACTAAATGATATAATGTGTGTACTGGTACTTAGCACATACTTGATATACAATAAACTCAAAACTGTTCACTATTACTATTTTCCACCATGGACCTGCTCACGTGCAAGCCCTATTATGTGGACCTGCATTTATATCCAAAGGACTTCAGACCACATCATCAGGGTTGGCATATGGGAAGGGTAGGAGAAACAAGGACTGGGACAGTCGGGGATGAAGCTGATGGTGTGGGTTGCACTGGTCACACACTACCTCACAGCCCCTTCTCCCAAGCCTGGATGTGGAGCACTCTGCAGGAGTCACCCACACTGTCTGGAAGCAGGCAGAGTCCAACACCTGCTCATTTTGTTGCTTTTTTTAAGGCCAAAACATCACCAACTGGTAATGCAAAGAATGGATTTCTCAAGCCTGTCTGCTGCTATTTTACAGATGGAGAAAGAATTCAGAAATGATCGCTGCAGCTCCAAGCACATTAATTCCTTCCCACCCACACAAGAGCAGTTAGGTAGAGAAAAGCATTGCTCACATTTTACAGACTGAAAGAAGAGACAGGTGGGGGCAGGCTGCGCTCAGGGGTACAGTAATAGGGTGCTCCTTCTAACCCACAATTTTAGGAAATCCCTTCAATGCAAGATTCCAGCAAATATATTCCCACAGTGACCGGATGAGGACAGAAATAATAAGGAAGAGAAGTTGGTTAAATTGAAAAACACAGAAGGAAGATCAGAAGTGACAACTGTCTGTATCTGATCCTAGGAAAAGTAGCCACTTTTCTAAACCACATTTCAACCACTCCTGTACTGAAGCACGTTGGGAAAAAAAAATTTTAAATCATACTAAGTTTGATTTTTTTTCAAACTACGCTCTATGGAAGTCAAGGGTTTCCCAAACCCACTGCAGAAGCGGAGGTGCCAGAAGTTTCACTGAGCATGTTACCTTCTATCCCCCCTAAAATCAGGAGTATTTTCTTTTAGTGTAGTTTATATTTTCCATAAAATTCTGTTGAAAAAATTTTCTGACATTTTAAAGAACCTTGAAGAGCATTAACACAACACAGTTCATTCTGCTACAGAGTAGGAACTCAGGACAAAACTACTTAAGACCTTGTCCTAGAGTCAAATACACAAAGGAAAAGGATGTATCAGTGTCTGGTTCTTCTGTGCACACCTGTGTTGTCACCCCAAATCCTGAATAAGACGTTTTGACAACTTTATTTCATATCTGAACAAAGAGGTGGTACTGGTAGTAGTTAGATATAAGTGAGTCAAATCAAGAATCCTTCTCTAAAATTAACATAGAAAGCACTATACTAAGGAACAAGTTAGTTACAATATTGAAAAGTGCAGGTCTGCAGATACTAGACTATTCGGACTAACCCTCCTTCAAATAGAAATAATGCACCACAAAAATATTTAAACCAACTGTTAAAGATACACAGTTTCTTTTTGCAAGAGAAAGCAAAAACTAGATGGAGCCAGGCAAGGTGGTACATTCCGTAATCCCAGGCTTTCCAGTGAACTTCTGGAACACTGATACTAGAAGTAAGACTGGGAAACAGGCCTGCCCTAACACAGTAGAAAGCCAACAGTCCATAAAATTATTTTTAAAAAGCTAGCAATTGAATTATGTGCTAGTGAAAAAGGTAACACTTTTTCCAGTTGCTACACAAAATTAAAGAAGGGAGAAGTTCAGTGTGGCCATAGTTTCAGCAGATTCAGTGCATGGTAGGCTGGTTCCAAGACAGAAACATGGTGGGGGGTCTGCTGAAACGAGGCACTCACTTCCTGGCAGCCAGGAAGCAGGGCAGGGGAACAGTGCTAATGAGAGATTTACTCCACAAGGGCTTGCCATTGGTCAGCAACTTCCATCCCTATGACATTTCATGCAAATGTCTAATACATAATCATAAATTACTAGACATACAAAGAAATAAGAAGAATGTGTATAATCAAGAAAAAGTCAGTCAACTGAACTAGCCCCAAGGTAACTCAGATGTTGGATGGAGAAAACAAGATCTTTAAAGCATTTACTATATGTTCAAGGAAATAAAGGGTTATTTTACTTAACACGACAATCTCCAGTTTCATCCATGTTCCTGAAGACAATATTTCATTCCTCTTTATGACTGAAGAGTACTCATTTATAATAGTACTGAATATACACTACATTTTCTTTAACTATTTGTCAGTTCACAGGCATCTAGGCTATTTGGATGGCATCAATATTGTGAACTGATACACAACAAACATGGCTCTGCAAGAACCACTAGGATACGCTGGCTTTAATTCCCTCAGGTGTATACCAAGGAGTGTTAAAGCTGGATCACACATTAGCTCTATTTTTAGTTTTTTAGAAACCTCTACATTGATTTCTATAATGGCTGTACTAAGTTACATTCCCACCGAACAGTGTGCTAGGGTTCCTTTTTCCCTGTATCCTCACCACCAGACTCAGAATGATAAATTTCACATCTTCTATCATGTGGAAATTCTAGAGTAATAACAATAATAATAGTAATAGCAACAACAACAACAACACTAGATGACCTGGAAGCGGAAGGGAGACTAACAGAGATGAGGAAGAGAATCAGGTAATAGTGGAAAAGAAAGTCAACAGGAGCTCGTGGGAAAGTGGAAATGATCAAAACATGTTACATTCATAGACCAACATGTCAAGATGGAATATACCATTCTGTATAACTAATATACATTGATACAAATTTTAATGAAAAAGAATCAAATGGAAAACTGATCATAATGAATATATGGAATAATCTCAGGAGGAAACGGAAATACATAAAAATAACTAATACAGAATTTAAAACATAATCTCTTAAACTATTTTCTAAAATGTCACTGCATCGGTTATATGTCAGATTAGAGATGGTAATAAACTTGCAGAGGCCACCGAAAAGTTATCAATCTCAAGAACATAAAAACTTGGGAAAAAAATTAAGAAAGTATGTGTGAGCTATCAAGCATAACAAGCAGTCTCCAATGTGTGTAACTGAAGTCCAAGAAAGACAAAAGTACGGAAGAGAAATATTTTTTAAATAATGGCTGAGACACTCCCAAATTTGTTAGGAAAAAGATTAAAGGATCTCAGTAACTTTGTCCAGAAGCTCAACATCAAGGCAATAGAAATGGTAAAAATGTGAGTAAATGACAAAATTAATATTTTCTTCTGTTAATTTTCTAAAAGGTAACTAAGAAAACATGTAACAATTCTGTTGTGGAGCTGATAAAATGTAGCAAAGAAAAAGTATGAGGTGACCAGAGAGAGGAGTTTTAGATGATTTCTACCATCCCAAAGTATAAATCACGGTAAGGTAGTATCATGTGGTATTAAACAAAATGTGAGGGTTGTGAAGTTGTACAATACTACTCAAAACAGACTGTGATAAACTGAGAATGTATACATGAGTCCTAGAGTGACCACAGATCAAGGAAAACACAATAGGTGTAGCTAAAACCTTTATGGAGAAATTTAAATTGAATACTGACAAAATAGATGATTAACACATAGAGTGGCAAGAGAAACTAAAGCCAAAAAAGCAGATACAACAAACAGAAAACTAATAGTATGACAGAAATATCATGGCAGAAAGGCAAAGCGGAGGACAACTGGTCACTTCAGGGCAACATGAGGTAGGAAAGGAGTCGGAGAGAAAGGGGCATGGATTAGAAATGGTACACAAGGTCACATCCTCATCACCCACTCTTCTTGAGTAGGACCCACCTCCAAGTTTCCATCACCTCCCAACAACGCCTTCACACTGTGATCTCATCGATGGGTTATGAGCCATAGAGCCCTCACGATCCACTCACCTTCCAAAACTCACACAAAAATCCTAAGTGTACATGAACTTTAAACAGGGCTTCAATACAAATGAAGGAAAAGTAATAAACTGAACAGAGAAGTGAAATTCAAAATAAAAGAGTTTAACATACCCTTCTCAGGAGTTTACAGAGCAACTAATGAAAAAAATCAGTCAGTATACAAAGCTGAGGATGACCCAATACACAATCATAATGATGTGTTCTTGAAAAGAAAAGAGCGCTCCACAGTTGAACAGAGTTCTACAAATGCCAGGCAATGCCGGTGTCTACACAGCTACTACAGAAAGTAGACGAAAAAAGAACATTTTTACCAAGCATTTCATGGGCCAGCATAATCATAACATGAACACCTTTTGACAAAAACATCAAAAGTATAGAAATGTATATACTAATACCCTTTATATTTGTGGTCACCAAAATCTTTAGCAAAATATGAAGAAATGCAATCCAGTGAAGTATTTAGAAAAAGGCATATTATGATGATACAAGGTTTTTCCTAGTAATGCAGGCTTAGTTTAAGAGACTAAAATCTGTGGATATTATGGTAATAAAAGAAAAAAATAATCATTTCATGCAAGCATAAAAACTGCTAAAAGAATTTAATGTCAATGTTGGATAAAAACATCAGTATACTAGGCATATTCTCAATCAAAAAAGGTGGACTGGGGTAGAGGAATAAAAACTCTATAGCTAACATCAACCTTGAAAAGTACTTAGTGAACTTAGCAAAGTAATTATGAAGAAACAATTTTATTTCTATATTCTAACAACAATCTGAAAAGGTAAAAATTTTAAACCTTGTTTAGAATATCACCAAAATGCATCAGTACTTCAGAGTCAGTTTCACAAAATGCATTCAAAACTCTATGAAAAGCAATGTAATACTACTGAGAAATTAGAGAAGATTCAAAATTGTTAAGGTGTTAATTTCTTCAAATTAGTCCATTGATTTAATGCAATGCAATCTGAAATCCAAGCAGAACTTTTTTTCAAAGTTAATAAATACATTCTACAATGTATAGGAAAATGTAATAACTTACAATAGTCATAATAATTTTAAGAACAAAGCTGGAGGGACAATTTACCTGATTTTAAGAGTCTTTACATAGCTGTACTATATCAAGACAACTTGCTATTTGCAAAATGATACACTCATATACCAATGCAACAGAAGAGAGAGTCCAGAAACAGCCCCACATGAGCACGGTCAGTTATTCTTACAGTGGTGCCACTGTAATCCAACGGAGCAAAGGAAAGATTTCTCAGAAAAAAGTGATTCTTGAGCACATGTATACCAATGTGAGAAAAGGATCTATCTCATACTGTTTGGGTATAAATTAAATATAAATTGAGCTGTAAAACTTTAAAGTATAAAGCTAGGGTAAAACATAGACATAATCATTGCAACCTCAACGTTATCTAAAATTATGGACCATAATAGCAAATACTGATAATTTGGACTTCATCAAAATTTAAGAAATGAAAGAACAAAGTCACAGGCTGAGGAAACATGTCTACATATACTTGTCAGATAAAGGGCTTCTTTCAGAATATATGAAGGCTTTTTACAATGGAATAACACCACTCTGTACAAATGACCTAAAAAAGCTCTTACTAGACTCTCCACAGACCACTAGGTATCAATGGCCTATAAGAAAATAAAAAGTACTGAATTTTAGTAATCATCAGAGTAATATGAATTAAAACTAGAATGAGATATCAATAACAATTTTTAAAATTTACACTCACTGAAAGCAAGGAAGTCCTGTGTGTGATCTCTCAGATACTCCTGGTAGGAATGTAAATGGTAAAAATATTTTTGAAAACTATTCAGTAGTTTCTTAAAAATTTAAATATGGATGTTGCTCACCAGACAAAGCCACATCACTCTCCTAGCTACTTTCCCAAGTGGAAGAAAAGAAAGGCCTACACAAATGTTCATAGAAGTATATTTGTAAATCAAAATCTGGAATTAATGACATGCCTTTGTTGCCCCAAATCTGGAATTAATACACACATCTTGCTTAGTAACAAGCAAGAACATACACAAAATATGGCATACTAATACAATAGAATATTACTCATAAATCAAAAGTAATAGAATATTTATACCCATAATAGTATGGATAAAACAAAAGCATTAAGCTGAGGTGCAGAGGAGAAGGCATACACATTACATGACTTATATAATAGTCTAGAGAATTTTAAATAATATACAATGGCAGAAAACAGATCAGTGAGTGTCTAAAGTGGGGCTAAAGAAAGGGATGGATTATAAAAAAGGCACGAGGGAATTTTTATTGTGATATACATGCATATTTTCTTCTTTGTATTAATTAAGTTTATTGGTACATTTTAAATATACACAATGATCACTCTCCCCAGAATAACTTCATACCTGTACATGACCTATCTCAAATCCTTTTTTCCTCATTCCCTTAACCTCCCTTTAATCCCTCTTCCATTCCTCATTTACAAAAGCTTTATTTCCATTTTTCCTTTTCTCTTTTCTTCTTCTTTCTTTTTTAGTTTTCCCCTTCCTCTTTCTAGTTCCCCTTCCCAGTTGAGCATTTTCTTCCAATTTCATAATACACACTATACATTCTGTTCCTTATTTGTAATATTGGTTTTCTATAGCAGAGAAACAATGCAGTATTTGTTTCACTTAAGAGTATGACCTCAAGGTACACCCACTTAACCTAGAAATGTCTCAAATTTATCCTTCTTTATGGATGAGTAGTATTCCATTACATATTTTTAAAACACACATCTTTATCATTTCAACCGATGATGAGCACTTGGGCTCTTTCCAAGATTTAGCTATGACAAATTGTGCTGCTATAAACGTGGGTGTGCATATACCACTGTGGTAGGATGTTTTTAATTCTGTCAGGAAGATACCAAGAAAGGGAATAGCTGAGTCAAATGGAACCTGTAATTTCAGTTTTTTGAAGACTCTCCACAGTGACTGCACAAGTCTATATTCCCACCAACTGTAGACAGGAGTTCCTTTTTCCCCATGTCCCTCCAAGCTTTTGTTATTGATTGATGTCTTGAAAATTGCCATTCTGTCTGAAGTGAGATGGAAGCTCGGTGTTGTTTTTAACTTGCATCTCTCAAATGAGCATGGATGTTGAGCACTTTTTCCTATATTTATTTGTCCTTTATACTTCTCCGTCTAACAAGTTTTTATTCAGATCAGATGCCCATTTTTGGATTGGGCCTTTAAATTTGAGGGGTCTGTTTTTTGAGTTCTTTATATATTCTAGATATTAGTAGCTTGTCTGAAAAACAGCTGGCAAAAATTTTACCCAACTGAGTGGTTGTTTCTTCACTCTGTTTATGATTTTTTTTTTTTTTGCTGTGCAAAAGCCTTTTAATAAGATGTTAGTTCTTGATGCTTTGTAATATTTCCAGTGCAATGTGCGTTCCACTCACAAAGGCTTTACCTACATCTATGTCTTACAGAGTTCTACCGATTCTTTCTTCCAGCAGACTTAGTGTTTGTTTTGATATTTACACCTTTGATCCATTTGGATTTTAGTTTCCTGAGTGGTGAGAGGTATCAGTCAAATATTGTCTTCAGCATATGAAAGGCCATTTTTTCCAGGACCATTTAATAAAGAGTCCATCCTTCTTACAGTGGAGGTGTTTAGCCCCCTTTGTTGAAGATAAGGTGGCACAGCGTGGTAGGAGCTGTTTCTGTACCTTATAATCTGTCCCATTGATTCTCACATCTGTTTTACTCCCGGCATTTTGCTATATTAAATCACAGCAGCTTTATAATATGATTTAAAATCAGGGATTATGATGCCTTCTGACATGCCTTTGTTGCCCAGAATTGGTTTGCTATTCCAAGTCTCTTCTGGTTCCAAATAAATTTTAGGATTCCTTTCCCTAATTGTGTGGGGTATGCTGGTGGCATTTTGATTGGGGTTGTATTAAATCTTTATAACAATTTTTGGGAGTATGATAATTTTCACTATCTTGGTTCTTCCTACCCAAAACAAGGGATATCTTTCCATTTTCTGTCATCCTCTTTGATCTCCTTTTCCATAGTAATGTAGTTCTCAATGTAAAGATCTTCTACTTCATTTGTTGACTGATTCCTATGTATTTTATCATTTGAAAGCTATTAAGAAAGGTGTGGTTTCCCTAATTCCTCTGTCAGTGTATTTGTTGTTTACATATAGGAATGCTATTGATTTTTGAGTTTGGACCTTGTATCCAGTTGCACAACTGAATTTGGTCATTAATTCTAGATTTCCTTCTGTGGAATTTTTGGCGTCTTCAGTGTAGAGTATCATCTCATCAGCAAATAATGATGATTTAGCTTCTGTTCTATCTTTATTCCTTTTATTTCTTTCTCTTGTATAATTGCTTTGGCTAATGTTTCCAGAAATATATTGAATAGGAGTGCTGAGGGGGGATATCCTTATCTTGTTCCTGATTTTAGAGGGAAAGCTGTCAATTTGGGGCTACTTGCTATGATGTTGGCTCTTGGTTTTTCATAGATGGCCTTAAACTGGTTGAAATAAAAAAATCTCTGCCAATTTTTTGTATGAGTGTTATCGTGTGTGGGTTTTGGACCATATCATCTGGGTCTATTGAGATGATTATGTGCCTCTGTGATATGGTGTATTACATTTAATGATCTGTGTATTTTGAACCATTCCTACATCTCTGGGATGAATCCTACTTGGTCATAGTGTATAATCTTCTTACTGATTTGCTGCATTCTTTTGCTAGCATCTTATTGAGGATTTTTGGATCTATGTTACTAAGGGAGATTGACCTGTAGTTCTATTTATTGATTGAATCTTTCTCTAATTTTGATATTAGTGCTTCCAGGAATGACTTTGGAAGTATTGCTTCTCTTTCAGGTTCATTAAAGAATCTGAGGCAAATGGCATTCATATCTGAATTTCTTGTAGAATTTGGCAGTAAACTCATCAGCACCTGGGCATCTGTGTTGGTTAAGTTTTTAACTATATCTTCAATTTCATGGACTGCCATTTTGTAATTGTATCAGTCAGGATTTACTAGACAGATTTAACACAAGAAACGCAAATGTACAACAAATTACCTATTTGACTTACAATGATCAGCTACAGGGTTAGATGAGGAAGTGTGCATAGGGTTGTCTGCACACTGGAGATTGGAGAGCCCAGGCCTGGGGCCTGGAGCTCACCGCAGTGTCCGTGCAAGTCCATATCAAGGGCTGTTGAGTCTGCGATGAAATGCTGATGAATCTACGATGAAGGCCGGAGAGCCAACACCGAAGGCTGAAGAGTCCCAGGCAGAAGCCGAAGAGTCTGCACCAGAAGCCAGGAGAGCACCAAGCAGAAGGTGAAGACCGGTGCTCCTCCGAAGAACTAGCAGCCAGTCCTTCCTCAATTCTTTCTTTATATGGTCTACCAGCTCTGGGGAGGTGTGGGGGTGGTCCTCTACACCCAAACCCTCTGCATGCCTTCCTCTTGCACAGGTTTAGGATGAATACAAATAAGCACCCCAGCTCCCTTCTGAGTCACATAGTTAACCTTCTAAACTTCCCAAATTAACATAAACGACATCCCAGAAGGGTAAGGGCATGTCCTTTTTACCCCAAGATTTACAATTGCTGAGTTACTTAGCCAAACCTCTAGACTCCCCAAGTTGACACAATGTATCAATCATAACAGTTATTTAGAATTATTATACCTTCTTCATTTAGTTTTGGCAATTAATATATCTAGGAATCTGTCCATTTCTTCTGTGTTTTCCATCTTATTTGAATAAATGGTCTCAAAATAGGTATTGATGATTTTCTGGATTTCTGCAAGATCTGTTGTGATTTTACTCTTTTCATTCTGAATCACATGGATTTGAGTCTTTATTTTTTAATGAGATTGGCTAAGAGTGTATCAATTTTTTGTCCTTCAAAGAAGCAACTCTTCATTTCATTGTTCTTTATATTGTTTTCTTAGTCTCTAGTGCATTAATTTCTGCTCTGATATTTGGAATTTCCTGCCTTATACAAGCATTGACCTTGACTTGTTCTTATTTTTCTAGAAGTTTCAGGTTCAACATTGGGTTATTTATTTGAACCTGTTCTGTTGTCTTGATGTGAGAATTCATCACTATAAATTTTGCTTGGACTTGTTTCATTTCATTCATAGGTTCTGGTATGTTGTCTCAGCATTATCATGTAGTTGTAGATACTGCTTAAATTCTTCTTTAATTTCATCTGTGACCCATTAGTTGTTCATTAGGGTGTTATTTAATTTCTTTGTGTTTATGAATTTTTTTGGTTTCTTTTGGCATTTACTTCAAACTTCATTACACTATGATCTCATAGTATAGATGGGATCATTTCAATATCTGTATTTTCTTAAAAATGTTCTATAGGCCATTATGTGCTCCATTTTGGAGAACATTCCATGTGAAGAATGTGTACTCTGGTGTTGTAAGGTGGAAAACTATAAACTTTTACTAAGTCCATCTGTTCACAGGTTTGGTTCAGTTCTGATATTTCTCTGTTGACTTTTTGTCTAGTTGGTCTATTAGTAATAGTGTGATACTAATATCTGACACTACAGTTGTGTTAGTGCTTATATGATCCTTCATATCCATGAATATTTGTTTTATATAGTTGTGTGCACTGCTATTTGGTGCATATATATTTATGATTGTTAAGAAATTCCTCTTGGAATTTTCCTTTAACAAGGATGTAGTGACCTTTTTGTCTGTTTTGTTCAATCTTGGTAGGAAGTCCACATTTTTCTCAAATAGACTAGATATCCCTGCTTTTTTCTGGTTTCTTGTCACATAAACTATTACTTTCTATTCTTTGATTTTTAGTCTATGAATTTCTTTTTGACTTAAATGAGTATCTCATATGCAACATATTCTTGGTCTTGTTTTTTGATCCATTCTGCCAGTCTTTTTCTTATGATTGGTGAGACCATTTATATTGATGGTTATGACTGATATGTATTGGCTTATTGCTGACATTATTTTTTGCTGTTGGTTCCCCATCTTTCCCCTGTGTTTAATTACTGGCCTCACCTGGTAGACTCCTTCTCTTGGTATTCTTGGGATCGTGGCCTTCTTTATTTGTTTCTAAAACATCCTTCAGAATGTTTCAGAGAGGTGGTTTCATGGTCATGAATTTCTTCAGTTGTTCTTTGTCATGGAAGTATCTTATTTCTCTTTTTTGGGGGGGCACTGGGAATCAAACTCAGGACCTTGCACTTGAAGGCAGGCACTATGACAACTCCACTGATTTTTAAACATGGTTTTTCCAGTATATCAATCTGGGTTAGAGGGGGTTTTTGGTAGGAGGAATCAAACTCAAGACCTTGCACCTGCCAAGCAAGCACTGTGCTACTGAGCTATATCCCTAGCCCCCAGAGATTGTTTTCTTTCAGGACTTGAAACACTTCACTGCAAGCTCTCCTTGATTAAAGATTTGTGCTGAGAAGTCTGCTGTGATTCTAATGGGTTTTCCTTGATAGGTGACTTGTTTCTTTTCTCTGACTACTTTTAATATTCTGTTCTTGTGCTGAATTTCTGAAATCTTGATTATTATATGTCTGGGTATAGATTTATTTTGGTCATGGCTAATTAGAGTTCTATATGCCTCATTCTTTTTGTATGCCAATTTCTATTTCCATGTTTGGGAAGCTTTCTGCCATTACTTATGTAAATATGCTTTTAGGGCCATCATTTGTACTGTCCCCTGCTTTCTCACTGACTCTGATCAATCTTGTGTTGCTCTTCTTGGCATCATCTTGTAGCTGTTGGATTGATTTTTCATGGTCCTTTGCTATTTTTTAAAAGTCTTTCTGTTTTAGTCACTAAAGGCAATCATGTCTCCCAGTTCTGAAATTCTGTCCTCACCTTGGTTCATTTGGCTGCATGGAATTTTTAATCTCTGGATGTCGGTTTGAATCTATTTCATGGATTTTTTTCTTTCCTATGTCGGGCATTCAAGGTTTCCATCATTTGAAATTCTTTTACTTTTTTAAATCTGTGTCTACTCCAGATTCACTGGGCAGGTTCTTCATTTTGATTGTTCTATTTTTTTTTACCAGAAAGATTATTTCTGATCTGATTTTTTCTATGGCCTCATTCATCTGGTTTTTTTCCTTCTAATGCTGTCATTTCAGTAAGATTGGTTTGGTGACTTCTGATTTCCTCTATGTCCTTGTCTGCTGGTCTTATCCTGGGGTTGCATTTTGCTTCTGCATCTGGTCTTCTATTTTATTATCTTTTCTGTGTTGATATTTTTAAATTGGCTATCATGAATAGCTTTGCACTAGTGTTGCAGCTTTCCTAGGAAATGTCTAGTCTTCAGAGATGTCTTCTATATGTATCTGGGTCCTGGTCTTTGTGTCTGTTCCATATTCCTACCTTCCCAATTTATTGTTGTCATTATTTAGGGATTTATTATTTAGGGATGAGTAGTTGCTATCTATTTGCCTCAATACTCAGTCCTTTAGTACTACAGTATGGTGATGACTGTGACCACAAACAATCACGGTGTTTCAAACAAAGGAGAATAACTGATTATATGACACCCTGGCTAAAGTAGTATAATTATCAATAAGAATAGCATCAAGCACAGCCTAGAAATTGACAAACTGTGATAACTATTTGGTACCTTTACTCATAGGAGCAAGATCTACAGTTTTATCACAAAGTCCATCCTAAACTAGGAACTTGTATGCAATTAGTTTCCCTTAATTGAGTGATTTTATCCTGTAGGGGGGAATTTAAGAGGGATGGTGGACAAAGGAGAGAGATAAATGAAGAGAAATAGTAGAAGCAAAGCAAGGCTGGAGGACAAAAGATGAACACCAAACTTTGCAAAACTGGAAGATAGGAGAGAAAGAATGGAGAAAGCAAAAGAATATTGAAGCAAACCAGAAAGACTGGAGATGATGGTCACTCATTTGAAAATATCAAAAATCAAGAAAGAAAGTTGAGGGAAGAGAGAGCAGAAGTGAGCAAAGAAAAAAAAGAAAATAGAAAAAAATACCCTGGTTGGAGATATAGCTCAGCAGTACAGCATCTGCCTGACAGGTGCAAGATTGTGAGTTTGGTTCCCAGTACCAAACAAGGAAAAAGGAAAAAAAAAAACTGACAGAAAAAGAGAATGAAACAAAGAGAAATAAAATAATAATAATAAATAATAATAATAATAAAGTTCATCTAGTAGCCACATGTTTTTAGTAGTATCTAAGTCAGAGCCCAGGTCTGTGCTGGGTAACCCTGCCAACCCTGCTATAGGATTAGTGCTGCATGAGGAGCTGATCTTGGCCTCCAGGTGTTAGGGCCAGGGGCCAGTCTTCAGCCAATAACCCTCTGTATGTCCCTTGGCAGCCCATCCGCTCCTTACCTCGTTACCTGTCTGCATGGTTCTCCCAGTTGGTGTGGCACCCTCAGACAGAGACAGCCCAGGGCTGCTCCAGGTCCTATGTACAACTGGCTTCTCCCAGTCCTTGCACAGTTTCCTTTGTTACACTTCCACTGTCACGCTTCTACCTTCTGGAACTGCTTGCTGCAGCGTAGAGTGGGGTGAGGTGCTATGGGCTGACTCTCTGCTCCTGCTGCTGCCACACAGACAGCCCAAGGCTGTTTGGTCTCACTTCAACTTCATCTCCCATGGGAAGAGTGCCAACCTACAACTGATTCCTGCACCACAGCACAAGGCTGCTTAAGTCTCATATGTCAGGATCTCACTTTCAAATCATTGGTCACAGGGCAGGAAGGTTCATGTTGTGCCACCCACTATCTTGACTGCTGCCACAGCTGCAGTCCCTAATTTTGTTCTGAGTGTGTTTTTGTGATTGTGGCAAGTATTTCTCAAGAACAGTATATCAAAACTCATGAAATTGTACACATTATATTTGTGGAGCTTGTTAAATTTCAATTGTGCCTCAATAAAGATATCTAAAAGTACATGGTAGGTAAGCCATCTCCCAAAGCAGGTTTATCTGTCACTCACCAAAAGACACAGATGATATCCTCTAATCATTCAAATATTCCCAACCTGGAGCTACTTCTGTATATTTAAGGAGGCTCAAATCCATAATCAAACAAAGTCTAGAACTTGTCTTTCTGTACTACAGTTAGGAGAAAAATCTGAAGACCTGAGTATCCACCAGATTAATCTCTTCTGGTTTTTGGGTTTATAGTCTGAATTCCTACATAAACCTTGAAACCCCATCCATGGTTCATCTCTCACTGCCCCAAACCTCATATTTTTAGTTATTGGACCCTATTCCCTGTGCTAATGGCACAAACTCACATTAAACCAAACCAACCCTGAATGCAGATGGACATGGGCCCCCTGCAGCCATACAGAATCCACAGAGAGAAAAAAAGCCTAGGTCAGCCTCATGTTGTCCTTGCATCTCTGGACAAGAATTTGTATTGGAGATTATTCACCTAAAAGATCCAACCTGTATCTGGGGATTTTCTGTTATTTCCCTTTGCCAGCAGGTCACACCCATCCAGGATAAGAGAGGCTGCATCAAGATATTAAGGAATACTTTGTAGTTGACTCTCACTCTGGGGATCTTAAAAATGTAAACTACCACAGGTATTCAGAACAGACCTGTATCTGCACTTGTGTTTATTAGCTCTTCTTACTACAAGGACTCGCTAAAGTAGTGATATCTCCTGAACATTTGCTTGGACACTTATGTTAGGCCAGCTCATCAACTCGATGGGACTTACCTGGAGTTTAGCAAAGGCTAAACTGCCAACTTCCCTGAATCTGTTAAGCCCTGCTTCCTAATTTGTATTCTTCCTATCAGGAAATTCCTCGATAGGACTCAAGCGCTGTGTCGTTTTTCTACCATGGAAGCATTTACATATAAATTAATACCACAACTATAATGTACTCTGCTGAAAAATGAGGTAACCTGATAATTAAATTTCTGCACATGCAAAGAAAAAACACAAATCCAGAAAGGTTGTTCTTGCTTGCTTTCTCTCAATCCCAGTACTTCTCTATCACTCTAAAGTCCTTATAAGCAAATGCAAGACAACATTTTAAATTACAAATCCTCTGATTGGGAAGACTTTTTAAATCCTATTGCCATGGATACTAAGACAAGGGGCCTGGGAAGTGCAAGCAAGGCCAAGAAAGATAATGAACATCTCCTAACAGTTTGCAGATGCTGTGAGTTTCTGAATTTCCAGTTCACTCACTCCCCCTCCCAACCCATGTTGAAAACCATCTTCAAGGTAATTTCCAAAGTTATTGTTTCACCTGGAAACACAGCAGGTAATTAAGCAAATGAATATTAAGATGGAAATTTAGAAATAGCTAATCATACATCCTTCCTCAAGTTGTATGGTCATGGTCACGCATAATCAGAGACATGATTGTGATATGTCTTCCATAATTTAGCCATAATTTCACTGGTAAAATTGTTCCTGATTCATGATGAATATAAAGGTATTCAAATGTCATCGAGCATCAGAAAAAACACCTCAATTTTCAAGCATTCAACCACTCAAAAAAGCTCATCACCACTGAATTTAAAAATGTTGCCCTGGATATAGCCCTATCCTTTGTTCCATACGTTTTTTGTAACTATCACACAGAGTTTATCTTCTATTGCTTTTCTTATTACATTTTCTAAATAGGTTTATTTAATTGTGACTCCTCTAACATCATGCAGTCTGTGCATTCTTCTACTCTGATCCCTTAAAATCTATAAAGTATTAGCAATAAAAGAAATGTTTCAAACAAAGGAACTTAAAATTAGCACAATACTGTATTGTTCAGGTTTCTCCATAGAAACAAAGCAAATAGGAACAGTCATCTACAGTTTTCTATAGGGGATTGGTCCCAGAACCTCTTTGAACACCAAACTTCATGGTACTCAAGTCTCTGACATAAAATGATGTAGTGTTTCCATGTATATACATCCTCCCATATACTTTAAATTATTTCTTGATCACTTATCCTTAATGTAGTATAAACATTTTAAAAATCATTGCTCTACTGTACTGTTTAGGATATAATGAGAAGAGCAAAGTCTCTACACGTGTAAACTAAATAAGCAGGGCAGGCCTACCTGCAGACTACACAAGTGAGAAGGAAAGAAAAGAATACGGCAGTGAGGACTGAGCAGAGCCTGGAGATGTACACAGCGGCGGGAAGCTACGGCAGTGTGTGATCGACGGCCGCTTCATTTGTGTGGATTCTGCACAGTGTTGCCATGTGGCAAATTGATATTTTTCTTTTGGGAACTTTTTAAAG
Organism: Dinomys branickii; assembly: GCA_004027595.1. Lineage (NCBI taxonomy): Eukaryota > Metazoa > Chordata > Mammalia > Rodentia > Dinomyidae > Dinomys > Dinomys branickii. The sequence continues at coordinate 99,275 of PVLD010001079.1, read as the reverse complement.
TTTTGTTTTAAATATTTTCACAGGACTGGGGATATAGCTCAGCCACATAGCACCTTCCTGGCAAGCACAAGGTTGTGCGTTCAATTCTCAGTACCAATAAATAAATAAATAAATAAATATGTTTTTTCACATTCTTCCAAGTCCTGATATGTAGCACCCATGGATATGAAAGACTGTGTGTGTGTGTGTGTGTGTGTGTGTGTGTGTGTGTGCGTGTGTGTGTGTGTGTGTGCGTGTGTGTGCATATGCACTCTATATATACATATATATATGCACTCATATAAATATACATAGATGCTTATATATAGATTTATTACAATGAATGATGTTATGCAGTCACAGAAGCTGGGCAGCCCCTAGAGATCAGTGATTAGTTCCAGGCAGAGAGCACTCAGTAGTATAAGGTCCAGTCTGAGACCGAGAAAAGATTTGTCTTAGCTCAAGACATCAGGCAGGTAAACTTCTGTCCTATTTGGTCTTTCTATTCTATTCAGCTCCAGTTGATTGCATGAGACTCACTTACACTGGGGAGGGCCATCTGCTCCACCCCGTCTACTGCTTTGAATCCAGAAACATCCTTGCAAACACACAGAGAATAAGGTTTGAACAGACATCTGTGCACTGTGGGACCCAGTCACGTTGATGCATGAAATTAACCATCACAAATGCCAGGTAATAAAGTGGGAAAACCTGAAGAAAGAATCAGCTCCAATACAGGTTTTAATCTCTAGTGCTTCCCAAGTGACAAATCTTAAGTTAACTATAAACGTCTATGGAAATTAGACCAACTTTGATCCCCACTCTATAAAAATGTGAGGCCATATGGAGCTCTTCCTGCTACAAATACACAATGCTGTTAAAATTGGAAAGATACCTGGTGTTCGCTCAGACAGAAAGCCATACTGTTTGTAGGTCCCAAAGGCTGGTATCTTAAGTTATTAAAACAGCAAAGCTGGGTTCAGGATCAGGGTACTACCCTTTTCTACAGGCTTTGCTTCTTCCTATAAGGAGGCTAATAATATTTCATCAAACTGTTTGGCCTTGGACAAGAGGCAAGAAAACTTGTTATATCTTCAAATTATGAGTGGGAAGAGAAAAAGCTCTATGGGAAAAAAATCAAGACGTTGCCTCCCATAGAGATAAAATATTGGCACAGTACAGCCATTCGAAACAAATAAATTCATAAGAAAAATGACTAAAGCCAGTGTGATGTGGGAGACTTGATTAAAAGTGCAAAATTGCTCTAGAAAGATGCTTCCATGATCCAGAAAGCCTGGAATTACAGCACTCGCCACAGACAGAAATAGCTGGCTGACGATGAGCTCACCCATGGTGTTTGTCAGTTCAGGCTGCTACAACTAAATACCATACATAAGGTGGCTTCTGAACCATAGAAATTTATTTCTCACAGTTCTAGGGCCAGGAAGTCTACAGTCAGGGTACCAGCACTGTCAAGTTTGAGTGAAGTCCTTTCACATTGCCAACTTTTTGTTTTATCTTCATATGAAATAAGTTAGCCAGTTACGTGGGCTCTTCTTATACCCGTACTAATCTCGTTAAGACCCACCTGCCAATACCATCACATTGGGATTAGGGTTTCAACACGAAAACCTGGAGGGGATGGACACAAATATCCTGTCCCTATACCCTCAAAATTTGTGTTCTTCTTCATCCAAAATACATTTATTTCTTTACAATACCCCCCCAAGTCTTAACTTGTTCCACCATCAGCTCTAAAGTCTAAAATCCAAAGTCTTACCTAAAACAGATAAGGTTGAAACGTGAGGTACCATTCAACCTGAAGTAAAATTCCTCTCCATCTGTGAAGCTATGAATTAATTTCCAAATTTCTGGGTGGACAAGCACAAGATAAATATTTTCATTCCAAAGGAAGAAATAGGATAAAAAGAAAGGAGTGTCAGGTTCCCAGCAACTTCCAATCTAGCAAGGGAAATCCATGAGATCCCAGGACACAAGAATAATTCCCTTTCATTGGATCCTCGGTCTTCTAGACCCACCAGTGTAGCTGCCCTACTTTCAGAATCACACATGCAAAGGTCTCATTTCCTGGACCAACTGGGGTGAGCATTCTGTCACTGTGGCCCTGCCACGCAGAGACGGCACCCCAGGACTCTACCTGGGACACTTTCTGGAAAATAGTAGGTGTTAGCCAGCAAGTCTGTTGAAAGAAACCAATGGCCCTTCCTTTTAAAACCAAACAAGCAGCCCTGATGCTCTCTGAGTTACCTTCAATCTCAGTCTTCCCTTGTCCTGAAGAAAAGTCACATATAAATGACAAATGGCAATCTACTACCATTTTTCAAAATTTAGAAGGCTCAGAACCTTCCTCAATTCTTTCTCATCTTCCTGCCCTTCCGTTCAAACAGACAATTGACTCGCTTCTATAATTCATGTGAATACTAATCTCTTCACCAAAGTATCACTTGGCCAAGTGTGCTCTTGTGAACTCACTTTCTCAGCTTTTACAGTGTGAATAAGCTAACATTTTTCCAAATCTTTAGGTTCCAGTTTGTGTTTACTTAATAAATCACTAATCAGTCAAAGAAATCAAGAGGAACCAAGCTGCTCCTTCAATCTTTTGTTTATCAATGTCCTCAGCTAAGTAAGTCATTTTATTGCTCACAAGTTTTACCCCCCACAAAACACAAGAATATGAAGAGTTAAACCAAATCCTTTGTCATTTCATAAAAAGAGTTACCTTCTTCCTGAGTCCAAAAAATATCTTCTATAGATCATCTGAGACCTTACCTGAATGCACTCTACTGTCCATATTTCTTCCAACTTTCCTACATGACCATTTATGTATTCCCTAAGATGATGAAAAATCGCTTTTTTCTTCCTGAGATGTTACAAGAATCCTTTTTAAAAGTTTAGGACGATCTTGGTGTCTCCTAGCATACACTTCAGAACTCTTGTAGCCTCTCTACATTCCCCAATTCTGAACTGCTTTCAAAATATTTCCTAGAGGAATACCTCTTCTCTGTACTCATCTCTGTCTTGATTCATGCTATACAACACAGTACCATACACCAGGTGATTTATAACCAACAGAAATTCATTTCTCACACTTGTGGAGGCCTGAATTCTGTGATGAAAGTGCCAGCATGCTTAGGTGCTGGTGAAGCACTTTTCTGGGGTGTAAATTACTTATTTCCCATTGTATTTTCACACAGCAGAGAGATCTAGCTAGCTCTGTAGGCTTTTTAACTAAAGCACTAATTCCATTCAGGAGGGCTTCATCCCCATAACCTAATACCTCCAGAGCCACACTTCGAAATTCCAGCACGTCAGGACTGGGATTTAAACATATTAATATTTGAGGGACATAAAAACCCAGTCTATAACACCCAACAATACAAAGACTATAATGTACAACAAGAATTAAATTAGCATGATGGGAAAATAAGATCTACCCAAGAATGTCCAGTTATGTCAAGGGTATGTGGAGGATCTATGAAAGTCAGCCAAGTATTAAGCCACAGAGAGAGCTTTAAAAACAGTTTTTTTCACCTTCTAATTTTATTACCCTTAGAAATAAAATACTTTTAAAATATAAAAATGTTTTTAGAAACCAGAAATCACATGTTTACATAGTTCATGGGTCAAAGAAGAAACCTTAATTGGAATGATGAAATACTTATACCTGAAAAATAACAAATACATCACATATCCTACATTTGTGAGATATAGTTAAAGTGGCACTTAAAGAAAATACATGGGTTAATACCAGTGGTACATGCTGTAATCTCAGCATTTGGGAGGACTACAGCAGGAAGATTGTTGTAGGTTCAAATCCAGCCTGGACTACATAAATGAGACCCTATCGAAATCATAGGTTAATTTAATGTATATGTTAGAAAAATGGTATCATCTACTAGTTCAAACCAAAGCAAACTATGAAGCTGAAACATAAAAGATGAAAGCATCTATTAATAAAATTATTAATATAAAAGCCTAAAGAGAAAATCATGACTCTCAAAGATAAATTACTGACATGATTGCTTGAGACAACTACAGCTACAGTAGATATTTAAAAACCAGAAGAGAAAAACTAAGCTTAAGCAATTTTAGAAAGCAAAATGCAAAACATTTTTGCCAATAATCACTGAAACATAAAATTTATGAAGAGATCCCACAAGAGACTCATTGCACCCAGATCAACTTATTTAATTTTTTCAACCTTCAAAGACAGGTAATTGTTCTCTTATATTAGCTATTTGGGGAAGGGAAACTTTCCATATTATTTTATGAAGATGATATAAACTCAGGAAAAGTAATTCATATGGTAGATCAACTTCACTTCTGATCCTGGATGCAAATATCCTAGACTAAACAGCAACAAAATTTGTTGGTATTTTAAAATTTTTATTTTTTAAAAAATCAAGAATGTATAGAGGACTATAATGATTGACACAAGGTGTCAACTTGAAAAGTTTAGAGGCTTAAGGAAGTGACTTAGGAGGGGGCCAGTGTCCTCACTTTGTAAGAAGAGGGTGGGGAAATCATGGGAGTGCTACACCCACCTTGGTGCAGGGAGGGTAGCCTGCTTACAATAGAAGGGAGAAAACAAGGCTTGTTTCTCCCCATTCTGCTCTTGTTGCTTTTTCTGTCTTCTGTTGCCTTGATCCGTTGCTCTCTACTATGTGCCATCCTGCCTTGGAGCCAGCTGATTATGTGCTGAAACCTCCACAAACTGTGAACTAACCTCCACAAGCTGTGAACCTTTCCTTCCTTAATGTTGGGTGCCAGGCATTTTGTCTCAGCACTGAAAGAACAGTAACTAAGACAAGGACCTACAAAGAAATTTGAATATTAGAAAACACTGCTAAATATAATCTCATTAACAGCTTAAAGACAAAAATCATATGATCATCTCAGCAGATGTGATAAATCACTTTTTAAAATTTCACTATCCATTCCTGATTTTAAACACACACACACACACACACACACACACACACACACACACACACACACACACATTCCTAGCAAACTAAAATAGAAGGAAACTTTCTCAACCAATATGGAAAAGAAACACTTCATGCATCAAATTCGGTTTTATACTCCTTAAGCGACAATTCAAGACAAGAATACTTGCTTTCATCTCTTCCTTTCGATGCTACACTGAAGGTCTTGAAAATTCCATAATACAAGAAAAATAAGTGAAGTACATGGGTTAGATATCAAGAAGTGAATTTTCAAATGTAGAACTTTCTGTGGAAAAAACTGCAGATAACTTTTCAAACTATCAAGGATTCATCAAGGAAACTTCAATCTTTGGCCAAAATGGAGTAACAAGTATCAAATTGATCCTTGCTCAGGAAACAAGTAGAAATTTGGATGTAAACAATGGTTCTCAAGATACTAACCATTAGATAACAATTGGAATAACAAAACAGGGATTCCTGAGAAGTAAATAAGAAAATCTGTATGATTGTAGAAATTCACTTTTTAAAGATATTTCCCTCCACGGCTCAGACAAGGGAACTTCAGCCAAAGCTAGTATATTCCCTCATTTAAGATGAAGAAGGCTGTGCAGAGAGGTCAACAAGACAGATAAAAGATTCAAGTGAAATTGAAAGAGATGGAAGCTACACTAGACTGCGTAAAATACACTGATTGGGATCGAGGGTAGATTTGCACCATACAGAAGAAAATACTAGTAAGTCTGAAAATATAGTAGAATAAAAAATCACTGAAAATGATACACAAAAAAGCACTGTAAAAAATATGAATGGCTGAATAATGACTAATATGGCAGCATGTGGCAGTAAAACGTAGCTGGAATGGGAGACTATGAAAGAGGGTGGGGCAAAACAATGTCTGAAGAAATAATGGAGCAAATTCTTCTGTATTTGAGGAAAATTATAAACCCACTACAAATGTGAAAAACAGCAAAATACATCATAATCATGATATAAAACTCCAGAATGCGTAAGAAATTCAAAAGACTCAACAACAAAGAATTGATCTCATTTAAAAATGGACAAATGAGCTAAACAGAAATCTTTCTAATGTGGAAATATAAGCGGTCCATAAATGAATGAAAAAATGCTCAATACCATTAGTCTTCAGGGAAATATAAATCAAAGCTGCAATGAGATTCCATCTCCCTTTTGTCCAACTGGCTATTATAAAAAATAAGGAATAAAAAAGCCAACCATTATGGAAAATGATATGAAGTTCCCTCATAAAACTAAAAATAGATCTAACATTTGATTCAGTTACTCCATTTCTATGTACACATTTAAAGGAAATAAAATCAGCATACCAAAGGGATACTTCCATATACAAGCTTATTGCAGTACTAGTCACAGCCACTAAGATACGGAGTCAAATTAAGTATGCATCAACAGATAAGTAGATTGTTTAAACACATGCAGAGGAATATTATTCTACCATGCAGAAAAATAAAATCTTGTCATTTGAACCCAAATGTAGGGAGATACAAGACATTGGATTAAGTAAAACGAGTCAGACACAGAAAGATAAGAACTGTATGTTCTCTCTCTCAAATGTGGAGGTTAAAAAGATTTGATCTGAATGTAGAATGGTGTTGGTTAGGAAGGGGATGTGAGTGAATAAAGGAAGGCTGGATTTGATCAGTACATGGTGTGTGCATAAATGAAAATATGATATGTATAGTTAATCCGTGCTAACCAAAATCTAAAAAGAACAGTTAAAAGTGGTCAGGAGAGAACAACACAAATAATAAATCCTAATGTAAACTATAGTCCAGAGCAATGCATCAATACCTGTTCATCTATTTTAATAAGCATGCTGTTAATAGAAGTAAAAAAGATAGAAGACAAAATTTATGAAAACTTTTAGTTTACTATTTGCAAAAACTGAAAACAGCTCTTTTTGTACTGAGGAACATGGATAAGGCTCACGGCAGATTTCTCACTGTGAAATTTCATAGTGAAGCAATAATTCAGGTTAAATCTCTAACTACTTAAAGAAAAAACTGACAAAATTCTGTACCCAAGGTAAATACCTTTCAAAATGAACCAACACAAGGACTTTTCATGAAGAATTTATCACAGCCAAACATCCAAAACAATCCAAAAAGTTAAATAAAGTCCTGCCCCCAGGAAGCATCATGCTGTGGCCTCAAGTGGTAGCAGGACAATGTATAGCAAAAGGCCGGACAAAACTAGCAGTTGGTGTGTGAGGTGAACCAGTGCGCTTTAGGAGGCAGCAATGTGGAACAGAAGTGGGTAAAAGGAGCCATTATTTTACTTCAGAGGAATAGGAGTGAAGCCCAACAGCAGAACAGTCCCAGACCACTGCACAGCCAAAGTCCTGGAGTGGAATAAAGGAAGATCCATCTAGTTACGGTGGACTTTTGGCAGTTGGGAGGCAGGCTAGGGGAAATTCTGCTGACATACAGGAGCTGGGGCCACCCAAACTCTGCTCAGGTGGTCACCAAAAGCCATTCATCCATAAATAGAAAGTACTGGAAGTGTCCCCTTCATCTGTGACCAGTAGAGCAGCGTTGACACAACAGCACAGGGGGCAAGCGGACCTGACATACAGTGAGACAAGGGCATTCTCCTTGTGCTAATATCAGTGGGTAAGAGGAGCTAGTCGTGTGGAATTGAGGAACCTGTGTGAAGTCCAGAAGGAGACAACTGTACACAGGTCTGAGAGCAACCCCAAGCTTTCCATACCCAATGGCACCACAGCAACTGGGGTAGCATCATAGAGACAAATGCAATAAGGAGGAGTGGACATCCAAAACATTGTCGGCCAAAGACCAGTCCCAAGCCCCATATTCAGGTAAAAGATCAGCTCAGCACTCAGCACAAACCCCACTGCAAAATTGGCTGGGCTACACAGCACACTTCTGGAATCTGAACTGAACATTACCACAGAATTGTCGAGACCAGAGGAATTTGATTATTTTTCTTTTTCTTGGTTTGTTTCAGTGGTTTTCCTTTTCCAGGCTGATTGGGGTGTTGTTTTGATTTGGTTTGGTTTCGGTTTTTGGTTTTATTTCTTTCTCTTTCAACTAATTAGTTTTGTTACCTTTTTTGTTTCTGTTGTTGTTGTTCTGTTCATCTTTCTCTCTTCCCTGTTTCCCTTTATTTTATGATACTTTCATATAAATGAACGTTGCCTCTTCTTTTTCTGATGTACTTCAATATTCATTTGATTTTTTCATTCTTTCTCTTTTTCATTCTTCTCTAGCCTCCCAAAACTTGAGGGATCATCCTTAGCCTTACAGCCTTGCTTCTGCTATATTTTTACTCATTCCTCTCTCTTTTTGTCCCCTATCTCTCTTAAAAGCACCCAAACAGGGGAAAATAATCCACCAAGGGGACACACTGCATACAAACTCATAGTATACAGTGGATTTTGTTATATAACTGTAGAGATTGCTCCTATGTTTAACGGTACTAAATTTAAAATTACCACAGTTTGTCAGTTGCTAGGCTGTGCTTGATGCTATTGTTATTGCCAGTTGTGCTACTTTATCCAGGAAGTCATACATGTTGCAACCAGTTTTTCTCCCTTCTGTGACAATGATGTAATTCTCAGGGTAAATAACCATCACCACAGTCCAGAACCAAAGGACATGTTGATGAACCACATAAATATCAACTTCTGATCCCTAATAATTTGGGAAGGTATGTTCTTTGGATTGACATATAGATCCAGACCCATCAACACTGAGAAGACATCTCTGAAGAGCACACATTTCCTAGAGAAGCCTCAACAGTAGGAATAAAGCCATCTACCATTAGAAGTCTACCACCAAGAACACAGAAAATAAAATATACTAAAAAAATAGAAAATTTAAAAAAACACAAGCAAAATGCAACCCCAGACCTCTACCCCATCAAAGTCCAGAGCACAATGACATAGAAGAAACTGGAAGCCATACACTGGATCTTTCTGAAATGATAACAGAAAAAGTAAAAGACAAGTGGATGGCTACAGAAAAAATATTCTGTCAGGTTAAAAAAATGATCAAAATGAAAGAAATGCCTCACAAATCTAGAGTAGACCCAGATAAAAAAACAGAGGAGTTTAGGAATACAATAGAAACCATGAATGCCCAACATAGAGGAGAAATGGAAGCCAAAAAATACATCAAAACAGATATCCAGAAGATTAAAAATTCCAAAATTCCACTGAAAGTCTATACAATAGAATGAATGAAAGCAAAGATATGACATCACTGGAAGACAGGATTGTGGTTGATGACCATGAAAAGAAAAGTCAATCCAACAGCTGTAAGATGATGCAAAGAAGAATAACATATAGACTAACTGGAATTAATTAGGGAGCTGAAGATAGTGCAAATGCCATAACAAACCTCTTCACAGAAGTAATGGCAGAAAACTTCTCAGACATGGAAAAAGGAATGGACCTGCAAATGAGTGAGGCATATGGGACTCCAAATAGCCATGACTAAAATAAATCTACACCAAGACATATAAGAATCAAGATTCCAGAAATTCAGAACAAGAACAAAATATTAAAAGTAGTTAAAGAAATAAACCACCTATAAGGAAAAGCCTTTAGAATCACAGCAGATTTCTCAACACAAGCACTCAAGTCAAGAAGAGCTTGGAGTGAAGTATTTCATGCTATAAAAGAAAACCTCCAACTGAGATTGAAGTACCAGAAAAACTACCTTTAAAAATTATGAAGAAATAAGATACTTCTCATAACAGCTGAAGAAAGTCATGACCACAAAAACAGCTCACCAAAATGCTCTGCAGGATATTTTAGAAAATGATAAGAAAGCACCACAATTCCAAGAACATTTATAGAAAGAAGACACTGGGCATATCGAGCAATTAAACAAAGGGGAAAGACAGGGAAACAACCACAGGAAAATAATATGTCAGTGATAAGCCAATACACATCAGTTACAAGCATGAATATCAACGGTCTCCATTCACCAATCAAAAGAAACAGTCTGGCATAATGGATCAAGAAATGAGGTCCAACAATATGTTGGATACAAGAAAGACACTTAACTCAAAAAGAAATTCATAGACTAAAAGTCAAATGATAAAAAACAATACATCATGTGATGGAAACCCAGAAAAAACAGCAGTATCTTTTTTATTTCGGGACAAAGTGAAATTCCCTCCAAGACTGAACAAAACAGACAAAGAAGGTCATCAATTATTTGTTAAGGGAGAACTGGAAGAAGAGATAACAATTCTAAATACATATGTACAAATACTAGTGCACTCAACTATATCAAATAAGTATTAATGGACATGAAAAATCAAATAAGCACTAAAACAATTGTAATGGGAGACCTCAATACCCCACTGTCACACATAGACAGATCAACCAGACAAAAAATCAACAAAGAAATATCAGAACTAAACCAAACCTGTGAACAAATGGACTTAATAGATGTCTAGAAAGTTTTCCATCTCAAAACAACAAAATACACGTTCTTCTCAGCTGTACCTGAGATGTTCTTCAAAATAGACCACATACTAGCCCATAGAACAAACTTAAGTAAGTACAAAGGAATTGAAATTATCTCATGCATATTAATTAATCATACTGTGGTGAAAATGGAAATCAATGGCAAAAGAAACCACAAAAACTGTATACATACCTGCATATTAAATAACACAGTCATGAACAACCAACTGGCCACAGATACAATTAAAGAAGTTAAATAGTTTCTACAATCAAATGATAATGCCAATAAAATATACTAGAACTTATGGGATGCAATTAAAACAATTGTAAGAGAGAAATATATAGTGATGAGTTCTTACATCAAGAAAACAGAAAAAGCTCAAACAAAAAACCTAATGCTGAACCTAAAAATTCTGGGAAAAGAACAAATAAAAACCAAAGCTCATATAAGGGAGAAAATTATAAAGATAAGAGAAGAAATTAATGTAGTGAGGACTAAAAAACAATGCAAGGAATCAATGAATCTAGAGTTCGTTCTTTGAAAGATTAAAATTTATAAAGCCTTAGCCAATCTTATCAAAAAAGAGAAAGACTCTAAACCATGCAATTAGAAATGAAAAGGGTGAAATCACAACAGATCCTGCAGAAATTCAGATCATTAATACCTACTTGGACATAACACAGAAGAAACAGACATATTCCTAGATACATATGAATTGCCTGAAATGAATCAAGAAGATATAAAAATTCTAAATAACCCAATATCAGTTAATGAAATTGAAAATGTAATTAAATCTTACCAACAAAGAAAATTCCAGGTTCAGATTAATTCACTGCTGAATGGTACAAGAAATTTAGAGAAGCTCTAATGCCACTACTGAGGAAAATCTTTAGTAAAACTGAAAGGAAAGCAATACTCCCAAAGTCATTCCTGGAAGCAAGTATTACTCTGATACCAAAACTAGAGAAGGACTCAGGCAAAAAAGAGAACTATAGGCCAATCTTCCTAAGGAACATAGACACAAAAATACTCAATAAAAGACTGGCAAACAGAATGCAGCAAACCATTAAGAATAATAAAGAGCATGACCAAGTAGGATTTATTGAAGGGTTGTAGGGATGGTTCAATATACACAAATAAATAAATGTAATATACCATATCAATGGACCAAAACAAAAATTATATGATCACCTCAATAGATGCAGTAAAAGCAGTTCTAGAAACATTAGCCAGAGCAATTAGACAAGAGAAAGGAATAAAAGTAATACAAATTGGAAAGGAAGAAGGTAAATTATCATTACTTGTATATGACAAAATACACTACACAGAAGAACACAAAAACTCCACCAAAGCACTTTTAGAGTTAATAATCGAATTCAGTAGTGTAGCTTGATATCATGTCAATAACCAAAAGCCAACAGCATTTCTATAAACCAAGAACAAATGCACTGAGAGAGAAATTAGGGAAACACACCTTTCACTATAGCATAAAAAAATGAAATTCTTAGAAATCAACCTAACAAAGGAAATTAAAATTCTACACAATGAAAATTATAGTCCTCTGAAAAATGAGATCAAAGAGGATATCTAAAAAGGGAAATATATCCCTTCTTTTTGAGTAAGTAGAACCAACATAGAGAAAATGGCCATACTTCCAAAATTGCTATACAAATTTAATGCAATCCCAATCAAAATACCATTAGAACTAGTGAAAACATTCCTAAAATTGGAACCAGAAGAAACCTAGAATTGCAAAAAAAAAAAATCCTAGGCAACAAAGGCAAGCTAGAAGGCATCACAATACCTGACTTGAAATTATACTACAAAGCTACTGTGATAAAAACAGCATGGTACTGCAAAAAAAACTGAGAATAGAACAGATTAGAAAATGCAAAAACAACACCAAACACACTCAGCCTCCTCATCTTTGACAAATGGCTCAAGAAAATTCACTGGAAGAAAGATAGCCTCCTTAAACAGTCTGGGAAAAACTGGCTTTCCACTTGCCAAAGAATAAAACTAGACCCATGTCTTTCACCATGCACTAAACTAAAATTGAAATGGATCAAAGAGCTAAATATCAAAGTGGAAACACTAAATTTGCTAGAAGAGAGAATAGAAGTCTTAAAGACATAGGTGTAAGAGATTTCAAGAACAAAATCCAAATTGCATGAGAAATACTACAAAGAATCAACAACTGGCATCTTATCCTATTAAAAAAATTTTCCCCAGCAAAAGAAATTACCAATAGAGTGAAATGACAACCCACAGAATGGGAAAAAATTTTAACCAGTTGTCCCTCAGATAAAGGACTAATATCTAGAACATATGAAGAACTGAAATAAATCAGACCCCCCAAATTTAATGAAACCATCCAAAAATGGGTATCTGAGGTGAATACACACTTCTCATTGGAAGAAATACAAAGGGCAAATAAATATATGAAAAAAATCAACATCAATGGTTATTTGAGAAGTGCAAATTAAAACAATGCTGAGATTCCATATCACTCCAGCAAGAAAGGTTATTATCAATAAATCAACTACTAAGAAATGCTGGAGGGGCTGCGGGGCAAAAAGAACACTTCCCCACTGCTGGTGAGGGTGTAGACTGGTGTAACCATTGTGAAAATCAGTGTGGAGATTCCTCCAAAAATTGGGATTACAGGTCCCATTTGATCCAGCTATTTCCCTTCTGTGTACGTTCCCAAAAGAATTAAAAAGCATTATACCACACTGATATACGCACACCCACGTTTACAGCAGCACAGTTGGTAATAGTTAAATCTTGGAAAGAGTTCAAATGTCCATCAACCGAAGAGTGGGTTTTTTAAAAGGCAGTTTTTTTTATATACAATGGAGTATTATTCTGCCATAAAGAAAGATAAACTTGAGACATTTCTAGGTAAATGGATGCACTGGATAAACCAGACACATGTATGTAAATATCTGATTGTCTTTCTGATATATCAAAGGTGTAGATAATGACCAAGATGTGTAAAAGGTACCGTGAAACAGGAAGGAATTGTTCAAAAGACAGGGCTTGGAATGGGGGAGGAGGAATGGAAGGCGGAAAATGATAACTAAAAGAGTCCATGCTCTTAAGTGTAATAAACCAGACACACGTGTTTATATGTCACATTTTTATCTGGTGTAAGAAACCAAAAGTGTAAATAAGGACCAAAATGTGTAGAGATACTGGGTATAGGAAGGAAATATTCAAATGGGAAGTGGAACAAGGGATGGGGGATGGTTAAAGGAAGGAAAGGAAAAGGAAAGAAGAAAATAGAAGGAAGAAAATGGAAATAAAGCTTTTGTAAATGTGGAGGTGAAGAGGGGTTGCAGGGAGTAGAAGGGATTGGGGGGAGAATTCAAGCTATATCATGTACAGGAACAAACTCCGTCCAATGAATATGATCATTATGTATGTCTAAAATAAACCAATCAAGTTCATGGAAAAAATGAAATGAAATAACATCCTCCAAGCAAAAGAAAAATACTAGCTAAAAACCTGGATGTATATAAGATAATGAAGAGGATCTGAACTCCTGGTGCTAAAAAACATAAAGACTTAGATTTTTATTATTTAAATCTCTTTTGAGTGCTCCAAGTTTTATCTATGTATTATAGCAGCCAAGTTAATTTTGAACTTTTAGCTCTTTTCTCTTTCTTTTAGGAATAGCATCCTTATTTGTTTTCCAGAAAATAACTCCTCTCCAAATCCTAAAATCCAAAATCCAGTTTGAGTGAACCTGACCTCACAGTTCTGCATTTTAGGGTAGGCAAATGACTCAGATCTGGCCAGGGACATCTAGCCTTGAGATTTCACGGATAATATTGAGAAAGAGTTCTCGCATCCCTGCAGCTTAGGTTGAAAAATAAACCTGTATCTTCCATCACCTGAAGAAAGCCTGCCTAAGAAAGAAGTGGTCACAGAACAAGAAGCAGAACCAAAAGCCATAAACTTCTGATACTCTTGTTGAACTGAGCCAATCATTCTTGTGTCCTGCACCCACAGAACTTTTCATTTATGTGAGCCAATAAACTCCTATGTGTGTACACACACATGCACATTTAAGCCACCTTGAATTTGATTTATCACTTCTACCCAGAAGGATCCTAACTAACAAAGTAGTAAAGATGAGAGTTAAGTACAAGTGCAAACTAAGAGACTGTAATTCTGGATTTGCCTCTTTCAACAAATAATGATAAAATATTGGCTAAGAAACTTTATCTCACTCTCTGTTTTGAATCCTTGTAATGAATGGTACTCCATTTAATGCACTCAAAATGCATAAAATTCATTGAATATCTAAATACATCTTGCTTTGTGATACCACCTCTCCAGGTAGCTACTAAATCTTTATTGACATTTTATTCACTTAATAGCTTATTTCCTCAACCAGATTCCATATCCTGAATCCTCACAAATCACTGGTGCTGTCTCTGTTATCCAACACTGACACAGTACACCTAACATGAGTACACTGATCCTTCCGGCTTAGAATAACTCGGTGCTAAATATCTTGCTGTTCCATGACTCCACAGATGTTTATTCATAATAATCAAGCCACCAGGTGCCCCATGCCTGTAATACCACAAGCTCCTGGAAGCAGAATTGGCCTTCAGCCTTTACAACCTGGAGATAAAACAGTGTCAATACACTGGAAGCATGGGCTCATTCAAACGGAACAGCAACCAAATTTCCCTTTACATATAGCAACCTGTCGTTTTACTGAGGAAGAGTAGACATGAAGGGAACAGGACATGGAGTTGAAAGACTTATAGAACTGAGACTGACACTTGTTGGCTGTGTGACTTATCGTTCATTATTTAACTTCTCTGAGCTTCCTTATATTTAACTTGTAGTAATAACTTGCCTTGCCTTATAATGTTGGTATCTGGAACAAAGTAACTAATATGCTGGAAACGAAAGGCAGTAAGCAAGATTCATTAGGCACTACAACACCCACAGTTGTCTGGCATTATACAAGAGGACTGGTTGCAGGATCTCCCCATGAATACTAAAATCTCAGGGTGCTCAATTCCTTACATAAAATGGTACAATGTTTGCAGATGACCTATGCAATTCTCCCATATATGTTAAATCATCTCTGGACTATAACACTTATTACAATGTAAACACTATATAAGTTATTGCTATGCTGTATTGTTTAGAGAGTAATAACGAGAAGAACAAAGTTTGTACACATTCAGTACAGACTGTTTTTCAAATGTTTTCAATCCATGATTGGTTCAGTATGTAGATGTGGAGCTGCAGATACAGAGGATTGATTATATTCATCAGTTGAAACATAATACTGTATCCTATATAAGGATTATACTCATAGGTAGCTAGCGTATCTGCACTCAACAGATGACATTACTGAGGATCAGAAATGTTCAGCAACAGGTAAGTTCCTTCTGACTCCCAAATCCACATTTTCTCCATTATACTCTTCTCCTTTGTAAACACAGATACCAAGAGTTCCATTCCTCAGGGGTGAGAGGTCTATGGAGGTCAGACAATAGCCTGGGCTCAAAATGAAGATGCCCAAAGCAAATATGCATCAGCAAGAGACCCAAGGAGTCCTTGTTTGTCCACAGTCTTGGGACTGACAAAACTCATGGAACACAGTTTCCCTTCTATATACAAAGTGGGGAGTACTGGGTGTGGTTCTCTCCTGCCGAGCTAGGTATGGACTCAGAACCTGTAAACTGCACTGTAAATAGAAAAACACAATGATCAGAGATGCCTATAGGATAAAATTACTGGTCATCTGGTCATTGTTGGGAACTGTAAAAGCCCTGCCTATGACATGGAGCTATAACCAAATTTGGAAGCAGGATAGGAAAGGAGAGTCGGGAGAAATTCACTTACTTGTAAGACCATCTGCTTAACATTGTCCCCATGGGATAGCTAAGCTTAATTGTGGCAGCTTGATTGTTTTGGGAGCTTCCTGGGGGGCTGATGGACCGCACTTTTGGGTGTGGCTGGGTGGGTCAGGCAGGTGGGGTCTGGCCCCTTGGCCCTATTTTGTTTATGCTGCTCCTCTGCTATGCTTCCCTGTCTCCAAGAACTACACAGCTTTGTTTCACCATGCTCTTCTGCAGTGATGTTTCTGGCGTGGAGCCAGATGATCATGGAGTGAACGGCCTGAATATTGAGACACATTAAACCTCCCCTCCTTTAGGTTGTGGGTGTGGGATGTTATGTCCCAGCAAAGGGAATCCTGATTAATACACTCTATAACATGCCAAGTGCATGCCTAGCATCTGGCTTACAGTGAGGAGAAAGATCAGGTCTCTGCCTTCAGTGACTACAGAAAGCAATTGCAGTAACATCAACTCTCCCTTTTTGTGATACTGAAAGGCTTTTGGAGGAATACAGAGCAGGCAGCAAAGTCAGTCTCACTTAAAACATCAGAAACACTCCAGATGCACATAGAAAATAATGGGAATCCATCAAAAAGTTCCAAGCAGAAATCCAGGATGTTAAAAATACAACTGAAAGTATGGACAGCACAAGCAATGAATGTGAAGACAAAGGGTCAGATCTAGAGGACAAGGCTATGATCGAGAATCAATTTACGAGCGATACCTTAAAAACAATAAAAGAACATGAAAAGTGAATCTAACAGCTGCTATACGACTCCAAGAAAACTAACCTAGGAGTAATTAGAATTCCTGAAAAATTAGAAGCCTGCACAAGGGGCATAAAAATCCACTTTACAGCAGCAATAATAAAAAACTTTCCAGTCATGGAAAACTTAACATATAAATGAGTGAATCATACAGAATCCCAAGTATCCATGACCAGATTAAAAACCACTCCATACCACATAAATAGTAAAATGCCAAAGATCCAGCACAAGAGCAGAATCTTAAGCACTGATAGAGAAAAGCAATTAATCACCTATAAAGGAGAACCCACCAGAATTTCAATACATTTATCAACATAAATCTTACAGATGAGGAGAGCTTAGAATGAAGTGTTGCAAGCACTAAAAGAAAACAACCTCCAACTCAGACTATTATATCCTGCAAAACTATCTTTCAAAATTGATGGAGAAACAGATATTTCCATGAGAAAGAGAACTTCATGACCACCAAACCAACACTCAAAAACATCCCAAGGATATCCTACAAGGAGACAAGGAAGCTAAAAATGCCAAGAAATCCAATAAGATCAATGTAGGGGCTGGGGGTATAGCTCAGTGGCATAAGCGCTTGCCTGGCAAGCACAAGGTCCTGAGTTCAATCCCCGGTACCGGGGGAAAAAAAAAAAAAAAAAAAAAACAGAGGTCCCAATAAGATCAATGTATCAGGTAGGATTAAAAATCAAGTAGAAGGGAAAGAAACCAAAACAGCAATGGGAAAATAATACAATGATAGAAATAAGTCAATACCTATCAATTATAACAGTCATTGTAAATAGACTCACTTTGTCAAACAGGACACAGATTAGCCGAATGGGTTAAGAAATAAAATCCAACAAACAATATGCTGTATACAGGAAACTTATTTAACACAAAAAATTCAAAGGATGTAAAACAATACTTCATGCAATGAGAACCAGAAAACAAGCAGAACTTGTTATCCTATTTTTAGAAAAGGTGGATTTCAAGCCAAAGCTAGTCAAAAGAGCCGAATAACATACCAAGGGCATGCCTAACACCCTGCCTTCAGTGACTACAGATAACCAACAACTGCAATAACACCTACTCTCTGTCAGACATCACATAGTGCTTAACAGGAAACAGGAAAAGATAACAACCATAAATATTTATGCACCAATCTACAGTGCATCCAATCTGATAAAACAAATAGAATTGAACATAAAAGATAAATATCAATACAATTATAATGGGGAACCTCAAAACTACATCATCAATAATAGATCAGCTAAAGAAAACATCAACAGAGAAATATCAGAGTTGAACAAACCTTGGAATAAATGAACTTAGATATACACAGTGTTCTGCCTCAGAACAACAGAATACACATTCCTTTTGGCACCATATGGTACTTTATCCAAAATAGACCACATACAAGCTAATAAAACATGCCTGTCTTGGTTACTTTTTTCTCATTGCTGAGACAAAATACCTGATTCCCAGAATCAAGGAGAGAAAGGCTTATTTACGTCATAGTTTGTTGAAGTTTCAGTCCATACTCAGCTGGCTCCAAGGCAGTGGGGCTCATGGCAGAAGGCAACAGTTAATGGTGGTAGAAGACAGCAAAGCAACAAGAGCAAAAAGGGAAGAGTAGCAGCAAGCAGCCTCTTTCCCTCCCTTACACTGTATGCAAACTATCCACCCCAGGGCAGGGGCAGCACTCACATCCGTAATTCCAACACTGGACCATGAATCAGTCATAAATTCTAGAAGCCATCTCATGACTGCATGAGGCTTTCAGGGAACACTCAGACACAAACCATAACAATGCCTAAGTAAATGCAAGAGAATTGAAATTTTACCATGTATATCAGGTCATATTCCAATGAAACTAGTAATCAGTAGCAACAGAAACTATAAAAATGCACAGAAATTAAACAACACACTCTTGAATAATCAATGAGTCACAGGGTCCCAGAGAACATTAAGAAAGAAATAAGGCAATTCCTAGAATTAAATGACCTTCAAATCTTCAAACAGCTTTAGCTGCCCCCTTTATAGGGACAACCAGCAGAGCAGCTTCCCCACCTACTTTCTGAGCTCAAATAAATGTTTCACCACCACCTCTAATCCTCCTCTCCTGCTTCTGCCCTGCCCAGCGCTGCTTTGTGCACCTCCTCCTTCGTGTTGTTGCCTTTTTCTTTTCTTCAAATCTTTAACTCTGTGTCTACAATAACCTCTACTCTCACAATCCCACTCCCAACTTTAGCCACATCCAAGATGCTTCAAGCTTTACCCTCTTCATAAGCTATTTCCAACCTTCCCTACCCTCCATCAAACAAACCCACTGTTGGGTTTCGTGCCCCTAATCTTTCTCCTTTTGCACTCTGTGCTTATCCCTATGGACACGTGTACCAAGGTGATCTGAAACTGTCTTTATTTGTGCCTGTCCTCCCCCAGGTATAGCTCCTTAAGAGTGGGAATTGTGTTTCTCTTTGCCTGTCTGTCTGTCTGTTTCTTTCTTTCCACATCTTCAGGCCGATGTAACCTACTTTCAAGCCCACAGCAGCTGCACAGTAAACAAATAAGTACTTACTGGATGAAGGTGATAAGTACTCAGTCTCATCTTACAGTAATTAGATAATTTGAAACTCTAAGCACATCTGACGTGGAAAAGTACCTATCACCATCACTAGCAGAGTGGATGCTTAACATGGATCTGTTCAATGAATCGATTATATATTCCATTAACCTTTATAGGACTTACTGCTTCCTTCTTCCACTCTACTTGGATTACAGGGGCTTTTGAACTCTGGATTCTGACCCCAACTTTTATTTTTAAAGTGTATAGCAAGTTCCAAACTGCTTACAAAGCATTGCCTAGAACAAGACCCACTGGTAAGCAGGGGCGATGTGTACTACAAGGAAGTACTGCTTATCAAATTTAGATCTGTTAATCTGTTTTCATTTCTTTTCCCTAAACCTGAAAATTGATATCTACTTGTATTGGATCCTTTCTTTATCTCCATGTCCTTTTTCTTCCAAATCAAAAGGTTTCCACATTATGTAATATGACAGTGATGAACAGAACTGTCTGACCAAATAATTAGACAAGACATATGTATATCATATGTTTCATACTTATACCTATATCAAGATGAATCAAAGCAGTATATCATAGATAGAAATAATTCATGTTTTTAAACTAAGATACTAATCAATTTGGCTATATATCCTGGGAACTACTTCATAGTAAATTCTAAAACATATGATAAAACTGATTATGATACAAATTGGATCTGGGGGGGGCTAAGGTGTGTAGTAACATGTCAAATAACCTTCTTATAAGAATCTAACCCTAAATCACACTCCAGAGGCAGGTTACACCTAGAAGTTTCACTCTCCATATTAAAAAATTACCTTTCCAATGCACCAAGGAAATGGATATATGAATATTCTAGGCCACTAGGTTGGAAAGACTGTATGTTATGGTTTTTATCTAGATGTCCCCTCAAAGCTTCATGCAGTATAGGTGGGTTTTAGGAAAGTGACTGGATCATGGGGGCATGATACTCATCAATGTATTAGTCCACTGATGAGTTTATAGCTAAATGTGACATTGGGAGGTGATGCCTGGTTGGAGGAGGTCACTGGTGGCATGGCCTGGAAGAGTCTCTCTCTCTCTCTCTCTCTCTCTCTCTCTCTCCTCTGTTGATCTCCTTCTCCTTCTGCTTCCTCTGGATGCCATGAGCAATTCTCCTCTGCCCTGCTCTTCTGCCATCCCATCCTGCTTTGGAGTGGGCCAGGACTATACTCTGAAACCTCTGCAAACTGTGAGCCAAAATAAACCTTTCCTACTTAGAGCTGTGAGTATCAAGTACTGTGTCTCAGCAAAGAGAAAGTAAGACACACCATAACTGTCTCATCCATGAAAGTCACAGGCAAAGTGGCTTTGGGTATGATTCTCAGCCACGTTCACCCTCAGAACAGTAAATCTTTCATCACTTTCTAAAAGATAACTATGTGGGACAGTTCTTAGTGTATTTGGGAGGACGGGGGGGAGGGTTTGCAGCTTTGTTGAAATATAATCAAATAATAACACAGCACACAGTTCATCAATTTGAAGTGTTTAATTCAGCGCTATGCATCCATCATCACAATCAGTTTTAGAACATTTTCAACACACCTCCCCCCAAAGCAATTTCATATCTCTTATGCACCACCAAATCCTCCTCTACCCTTGAATTCCTCTCCTTTCCAGCCCTAGCCAACCATTAATCTACTATATATATGGAATTGGATATTATATATATATATATATATATATATGTACACACATATGGAATTGGATATTATGAATATTATGAACATGTTCCAGCAGTCTTTGGGAAAATAAAAAAAGAAATCCAGAATTTTCCTCTTTGAACCAAACTCTCACACACTTAGATGCCGCCCATTATTACTTCTTGTACAAGGTCTGTCTCCCTTGTGTTAGGGATCAATCCACTCTAAGTTACCACTTTATCAGAATTTTCTGATTTTCCCATAAAGAGTTCCCATCTAATCACTGCCTGAGTCAGAGTGAATGTCTTCTGTTACCCCCTATTCATGTGTTTTATAACAAATGAACTGGATTCTCTAGGTCTCAGCTTCCTCAATGGTCACATCAGGGGATTCTTCTGGTTTCTAAATTACTTTTAGCCCTGAAATAATATCAGTCTTCTCATGAAATGGCTCATATTTGCTTTTCTTGTTTTCACGATTAGCAGAAGACATGTCTCCAAGTTCAGCTACCTACCTGTTCATGTAGATTGGTAACCATTTGCCTTTCAAATGAGGTTGGACTATTTTTTTCCACCTTTAAAATACACTGTGAACATTATCTCCATTTCTGAACAGCTCCACAGTGTTTTTCTAACTATAGTGTTTGTGCTAAATGTGAATAGACCTGCAAATTAATGCAGTTAGCTCACTCAAAACCCAGATTGGCAAGTCTCTTTCTCGGAACTCTCCTGAACAGGAGTCAGTTTTGAAAGCATGGCTGTGTTTAATACAGAGAGAAGGCTTATGTTTATCTTTGTGTTATTCTATTTTTTAACACATCATCTGTATTTTCAAAGGGCCTTTTAAAGAAAACTTGCAAAATATTAAATAGATTTTAATAGTTAAACTATATGCCTTACTGTTTATATGCTTCACAACTATAGTCTTCAGGACAATATTGTAGTAAGTAAGCAGATACTACAATCTCCCTCATTTAACACAAAAAGAAACTGAGGCACAGAGCAGTCAACGTGGTCCAAGTTGCCTAGGCTTCAATCCCAGGTAGTCTGGTCAAAGAGCACATATTATTCAACTTGAAAGCAAATAACACAGCATCTTTGATACTTGTTAACAACCAAATGCAACAGATAAAACATGGCCTTGATTTAGTTTCTTTGCAGCTTATTATGTTATAGGTATGAAAGGCTACTGTCTGAAAACCCATTTGTTTCATCAATGCTTGGCTTCAATCAATAACAATATACTCTTCACTAATGGAGATAAAGGTTAAACCCACCTTTGAATGTCATAAATAACCAAATGGAAGCCTCACTGTGTCACAGACTGAAAGCTTGCTCCCGGCAAGAAGTGAACCTGGTAGCTCCACTTAATTGTGTGAAAGAGAAAGTAAGAAGAAATTTGAGAACACAAAGCTGGACAGAATTTGGACTGGTATGGTGATAGCTTTTATGTATCCTTTATCAAAGACATTTCACATAATTTCCAGATAGCAGATTCGTCACTTTTTATAGTGGTTAGATTTTCAGTGTTTTATGAGCAGGTTCTATTTGTAAACACTTTCAAGACTAGTTTTCCCCTCCCAGAAGGCACCATATAAATTGGACCAAACTATTCTATAAAAAAGAAGCCACTGCAATAAAGGAGAGAGAGACAGACAAAAATATTCTTTATCTGAGCAGAAAAATCTATTTCAATTTTTATATTGAATCTTTTTGGTAATGATCACATTTTCCTCCCACCCTAACACCTTTCCCAAAGCTGAACACCTGCCACTTAATGCCACTATCTGGTGATGCCCAGCCATGGACGGAGTAAGGAAGAGTGCGTGGTGAATGGTGGTCACCTACCCACTGCTGTTAAAAATCTGCCAATTGGCAAGCAAAACCTTCTGATTTGTGAGTAATTTCCAAAAGAAAAAAATTAGAACTACCATCTGGGAAGTGGGAAGAAGATATCACTTGGCAAAAATATTTCAGAAAACACAGGAAAACACAGAAACACACACAAATACATCAACGTGTACACACACATACACATGGAAAACTGCAACAGCCTCAAGGTTAAGCTTCCAACTCCCTCCTACTACAAACCTTCTTCCCAACTAGACTAACATGCAAAGTGTGCACAGAGGGAGTGGGTAACAGAACAGCTGGATTCTATTGATAGACCCACTGCTGACTCACTCCCTGATTTCAAGCAAACCACCTGTTATGAATTTAGGGCATAGTTTATCAATTTGCAAAGCAGGTGTGAGCATTCTCACCTTCCACAAATCATGCAGCTTATTTAAATGAGGATTTCAAAGAACTGTGCTATTCTGGGGATAGAACTCCCAACGAGAAGTGTAGCACCATTTTTAGTGCACCACATGATCTCCCTACACTCATCAAGAATCTACACAATCAAAAGAAAACCAGTAATGGGCATCAGTACTTGTTCCCGCAGGTGCAGTGTGCAGCGGAAGAGCCCAGTGCCGGTTCTCAGGGTGGAGCACGGCTTCCTTGTGAGCGTTAGGAAAATGTTGGGTTCTTTGCATTTCCTTCCCATTGCACCTTCAGCCAAGACTTTGGCCCACTTTATTTCTAACTGTGATGCTCAGGCTGGCCCTATGAGAACTGTGCAGATGAAAGGTAGTTGTGTGAACAACACCCACTATTTGAAGCTCTTCCACGTTTCTTCTCTGGTCCCACATGGATCTCATTAGGTCTGTATTCATTCTGCAATCAGAGGTGTAGCATACTGAAGGCTAAAGTAGGATGTGAAGCCCTCTACTGCATCTTATTGAAAAAGCTACAGATGCGGAGGAAGGACACAGGAGACTGTGAGGCTCAAAGTACTCTCTGAAACCTTCTCCCTATTTTTCCCACATAATTGTTAATAAAATAAATTATATGCTGATATGAGAAACATAAATTTAAGCCAAAGGATGTTAAATGGACAGAAGTTAATTTTACAATTAATAACAAGGAAAACCCATAAGAAACACTTTTAACATATACATGGAGAACTATTTTTAAATTTAAACAGATCAAGGAGATTCAACATGGCTGAACAGAGGAGGAACCACATTAGAACTACTCAGAGAAAATAAACTAAAACACAGGTAAGAAAAAAAGGAAAGGGAAGGACATACATCTTGATGCCCAAATCAATCTGAAATAAGAGTCTTGTAAATCAAACAGAACATAGACATGGGACTTCACAAAATGGCAGTCTAGATCACAGGACTGCCAGCAGCATGCAGCCTGCGTGCTGAGTAATTTGCTGTACTGTGAAATCTCCAAGAACTGGGTGGACTGCAGTGTGGCTGACTCAAGCCAAATTGGACAGATTTGGGATAAAAGGGCCCTTGCCTCTTGCGCTTTCCTCTACACCAAAGACACTGCAGCCTGGCATAAAATTTCACCATCACTTGCTCCTTCCCCTATGGGCTTCCAGGTTATCGTTTTGGTCATGCACCCTAACTAACTAGGCCTCTTAATGACAAGGTTAGGGATCATGGCAGAGGTAGTCCATGATCCCTCCTGCCCTGCAATCAGTGAAAGGAATGCACACACGCAGGATTTAATGAGCCATGGCTCTCCTCCCCTGACCCCACGAGAAAGGAGACTGAAGCAGACCAAACATCCTTCATCTGCCTCTGAGACGGCAGCAGAAGCAGTGAGTCAGTAAGATTAGGGACCACAACAGGGCAGTGGTGCACAACAGGGGCAGAGTCAGTACACATAGTGAGAGGAACAGCACAACCTTCCTGCCCTATGGGCAGTGAGGTTGGCACTCCCCCCACAGAAAAGGAGGTTGAAGTGGGACCAGCTGTTCCCCTAGTGATGGCAAGACAGAGAGACAGTGCACAGCACTGCGCCCCGCTCCACCCAGCAACACGCACCATGAGAGGACAGACAGGTGCCATTGAGGTAGAACTGAAAAGGCTGTGTGACTGGGAGGGGTCTTGGGCTCTCTGTCCAAGGGTGCCACAGAAATCAGGAGAGAGACAGACCAAACAGGTTTTGGGGAGTTCTTTAGTTCTTCACCTTTATTCTTATTCTCATCTATTTGTCTTCTTTCTTGATTTTATGATATTTACATGTGAGTGAACATTCTTTCTAGCCTTTCTGGTCATTCTGATAAACTTTGGCTTTCTCCTTGATTCTGAAACTCCTTCTCCAGTTTTCTGAAACATGGTTGACCATGCCCTCTCCTCTAGCCTTGCTTCTATAACCTCTCTCTTTGTTGAGCTTTGTGTTTTGTCCCTTATCCCTCTTAAATTTCCCTGCTACATGGTAAAATAAAGGGACACGTATATAAGCTCCTGAATAATGTTGGACTTTGCTGTATAACTGTAGTCCTTGTCCCTGTGGTTAAAGATACCAAATTAATAGTTACAGTTTGTCAGGTTTTAGGTTGTGCTTGATGTTATCATTATTTCAAATTGTGCCACTTTCACAAGGATGTCATTCATACTTGTAATCAGTCAGTTGTTCTCCCTTGTACAACAACACTGATTGTCTAGGGCCATAATCATCACCACACTCCACTACCAAAGGGCTCAGTGCTGAGCCAAATAGATAGCAATGTTGCATCCTTAATAAATTGGGAAGGTAGGATCTTGGGACAGAAAAAAGACCAAGAACTACCTACACCTATAAGGTATATCTGAAGAACAGACATCCCTTAAGAAAGCCTCAGTGGTAGTAACAAAGCAATCTACTATAAGAAACTTACAAGCATCAACACACACAAAAAACCAAAATGCAATTTAAAAATAGAAAATAACAATGTGCAGAAGCAAAATGCAATCCCAGACCTCCATTCTACCCAGGACAAATCCAGGGGACAAAGAGGTAAAGGAAATCAAAGCCACTCACCTGTATTCACTGAAATGATAGCAGTGGAAGTTAAAAAAACAAATACATTAGGAAATTAGAGAAGAAATAATCTTCCAGGGAAAAATGAGATGATGGACACAGTGACGGATTTACTCATGAAACCTAAAGTAGACACAGATTTTTAAAACATAGAGGAGCAGAGAAAAATGATGGAAATCATGAATACCAAACAGGAAGAAATGGAATCCATGAAACAGATTCAGACAGAGATTCAGGAAATTAAAAATTTCATTGAAAGTTTACAAAATTGACTGACCAAAAGGCAAGAGAGAATATCATACTTTGAGGATAGGATTACTGTTAGTGAACACAAAAACAAAGATCTCAAAAAATAGCAACGGATCATGAAACAACAATCCAACAACTGCAAGATTATGCAAAAAGGAGCAACATAAGATTGCTTAGAGTCAAGGAAAATGCAGGGGGAGGCACAAATGACATTTTTTAAAAAAATGTTCACATAAAAAGTGATAGAAAATTTCCCCAGCATGGAAAAAGAATTAGACATGCAAATAACAGAGGCATACTGAACTCCAATTATTCATCATCAAAATAAACCTGCATGAAGGCATATTATCAACAAGATTTCAGAAACTCAGCACAAGAACAGAATATTAAAAGCTATTAGAGAAAAGAAATGAATCACCTATAAAGAAAGTCAATCAGAATCACAGTGGACTTAACAACATAAATCCCTCAAATCAAGGAAAGCTTAGAGTGAAGTACTTCAAGTACTGAAAGAAAACAAACTCTAACCCAGACTGATGTACTGGAAAAACTATCTTTCACAATCAATGGAGAAATGAGATACTTTCATAACAAAGAACATCAAAAGAAGTTCATGACCAACAAACCACCTCTCTAAAACATTCTAAAGGATATTTAAGAAAGAATAAAGAAGACCACAATCCAAAGAACACCAAGCAAAAGATTCTACCAGATAAGGCAAGCAATTAAATGAGGGGAAGACAGGGAAAAAACAAAAGGAAAATAATATGTTAATGATGAGCCACTTCATATCAATTATACCCATCAATATAATTGGTCTCAATTCAACAGTGAAAAGACATAGACTGGCAGAATGGAACAAGAAACAAGATCCAACAATATGTTGAATATAAGAAAAATATTTAACTAAAAAATAAATTCATAGACTGAGAAACCAAATGATGGACAACAATACTTTGAGCATCAGGACCCCGGAAGATAGGGACCACTATACTAACTGAAAACAAAATAAACTTCAAGTCAAGACTAATCAAAAGAAAAAAGGTCACTATAACCTTGTTGAGAAAAAACTCCAAGAGGGGCTGAGGTTGAACAGTGCCTGCCTGGCAAGCATGAGGTCCTGAGTTCAATTCCTGGTACCAAAAAAAAAAAAAAAAAAAAAACTCCAAGATGAAGACATAACAATCATAAATATATATGCACCAAATACCAGTGCACCCAACTACATAAAACAAATATTAATGGATATAAAAGATCAAATAAATACTAACACAGATATAATGGAGGATAGCAATACCCTACTGATACAAATAGGGAGATAACATTTTTGTCTTTTTTAGACAGGATCTTGCTATGTAGTTTAGGCTGCTCTTGAGCTCACTTTGTAGCCCAGGCTGGTCTCAAACTTGCAACAATCCTCCTGCCTCAGCCTCCCAAGTCCTGGGATTCCAGATGTGCACCACCACTCCTGGCTACAAATAGGCAGATAAACTAGACCCAAAAAATCAACAAAGAAATATCAGAACTGAACCAAACCTCTGAAAACATGGATTTAGTAGATGTCTATAGAGTGTTCCACCCCTGTTATGGTTGATACATTTTGTCAACCTGGGGAGTCTAGAGGTTTGGCAGAGTGATTCAACAGGAAGCCAGGGTGCTTACTTTGTACACATCCTGAGCCTGTGGAAGAGAAAGGCATGGAGATTGTGTGAGAGCTACACGCCCCCTGGGTGGGGGATAGCCTGTTTACAATGTAAGGGAAGGAGAGAGGCCGCTTGCCTGCCATTCCACATATTTGCTGGTTGTTTGCTGCTATGAACAGTTTGCCCTCTGCCATGTGCCACTCTGTCTCTGAGCCAGCCAAGTATGGACTGAAACCATACAGTTTGTGGAACTGTAAGCCAAATAAACCTTTGTTCCTTCATTTTGGGTATTGGGTATTTTGTCTCAGCAATGAAAGAACAGTAACCAAGACAACCCCACAACATCAGATACACATTCCTTTCAGCTGCACCTTGAACATTCTCCATAGCACAAAGAAATTGGAAATTAGTGGCAAAAGGTACCAAAAGAACTTCACAAATACACGAAAATTAAATAATATCCTAGAAAACAACCAATTTAAAATTTAAGAAGAAATTTTAAAATTAAAACTTTATATAAAAGTTTTATAAAAATAAAACTTTATAAAAATAAAACATTAAAATTAAAGAAGAAATTAAACATTATCTACACTTAAATGATGATGCTGATATAACATGTCAGAACCTGTGGGATATGAGGGGAGCAGTCCTAAGAAGGAAATTTATAGTGGTGAATTCTCACATCAGGAAAACAGAACAAGTTCAAATAGATAACCTAATGTTGAGCCTCAAACTTCTAGAAAAAGAAGAACAAGCTCAATACATGTATGAGGAGGAAATTACAAATACCAGAGCAAAAAATAATGCAATAGAGACTAAGAAAACAATATAATCAGTGAATCAAAGAGCAGTTCTTTGAAAGATTAAATAAAGTTGATAAAGCTTTAGCCAACCTTATCAAAGAAGAATGAAAAGACTCAAATCCATGCAATTTGGAGTGAAAACTGAAGCACAACAAATCCTACAGAAATCCAGAACAATATCAATACCTATTTTGACAACATTTATTCTCATAAGATGGAGAATATAAGAAACGGAAAGATTCCTAGATACGTGAATTGCCAAAACTGAATCAAGAAAATATAAAAATTATAAATAACCTAATGTCAATCAATGAAATCAACAATCTAATTAAAAGCTTACAAACAAGGAAAGTCCAGTTACTAATGGATTCACTGCTTAGTTCTACATGAAATTCAGACAAGACCTAATGCCACTATTCCTCAAAGGCATTAATGAAATTGAAAGGGATAGTCATTCCAGGAAGCAAGTGTTACCCAGATAACAAACCAAAGAAGGATCCAATCAAAAACACTGCAAGTCAATCTTCCTAATGAACACAGATGCAAAAATTCTCAATAAGATACTGCCACACAGAATGTAGCAAATTGTCAAGATTATACACCATGACCAAATAGGATTCATCCCAGGGATGTAGGGATGGTTGAAAATACACAAATCAATTAATGTAATTCACCATATCAACAGGGCCAAAGACAAAAATCACATGATCATCTAAATAGATGCAGAAAAAGCATTTAATAACGTCCAACATCAATTCATGACAAAATTCCTTTAGAAAATTAGATTAGATGGTCCTTATCTAAATCTTATAAAAGTCATCATCATTATGCACAGCCAAAAACTTACAGCATTCATTCTAAAATCAGGAAATAGACACAGATGTCCACTATCACCACTCCTATATAATATAGTTCTGGAAATATTAGCCAGAGCAATTAGACAAGAGAAAGAAGTAAAAGGGATAAAGCTTGAAAGGAAGAAGTTAAATTATTATTATTTACAGATGACATGATACTGTATATAGAAGATCCCAAAAACTCCACCAAAAGACTTCAAGGTTTCATCGCAACATTCAGTCATGTAGCTGGATACAAATACTTAAATATCAGTAACATTCATATACACAAATAACAAACTCACTGAGAGAGAGATTAGGGAAACAGCACTTTTCACAATAGCATCAAAAAAAAGAAATACTTAGGAATCAATCTAGCAAAGGATTCTTTATACTAAAAACAACAGTACTCAGAAAAAGGAGATGGAAGATGATATTGGAAAATAGAAAGATAGCCCTTGCTCTTGGCTAGGAAGAACCTACATAGTGAAAATGGCAATCTTCCTAAAATAGCTATACAGATTTAATGCAATCCCAATCAAAATACCATTAGCATATCTCACATAACTAGAGAAAACATTCCTAAAATTCCAACCAGATGACTCCTAGAATAGCAAACACAATTCCAGGCAACAAAGGCAAAGCAGTGGACATCAAAATCCCTTACTTGAAATTATACTACAAAGTTCCTATGATAAAAACAGCATGGTACTGGCAAATAAAAAAATACCTGAGGATCAGTCAAACAGCTTAGGAAATGCAGAAACAACTCCAAACACACTCAGCCACCTTATCTATGACAAAGAAGACAAACATGTTCACTGGAAGAAACATAGACTCTTTAATAAATGCTGCTGAGAAAAAATAGTTTTCCACATGCCAAAAACTAAAACTAATCCCATGGCTATCACCACACACTGAATTAAATGCAAAATGGATCAAACATATAAATATTGAAGCAGAAACACTAAATCCACTGGAAGAGAAAAGACACACAACTCCTGAAGACACAGGTGTAGGCAAGGACTTTATGAACAAAACCCCAATTACAATTGAACTATCATAAAAATGAAAAACTGGGATCTCAACTCCTTAAAAAGATTTTGAACAGCAAAACATTCACCAATAGAGTAAAAAGATAATTGTCAGAGTGTGAAGATATTTTAGTCAATTGTTGCTCAAACAAAGGACTAAGCAGAAGATAGCATTGAAACAAAATAATAGAATTGAAAAAAATCAGACCCCCCCAAATTTAAGGAATCAACCCAACAATGAGCATGTGAAATCAATAACCATTTCTCAGATGTAGAATTAGAAATAACAAGTAAATATATGAAAAAAGTTCAACACTTTTCGTTTAAGAGATGCAAATTAAAATAACACTGAGATTCCATCTCACTCCAGAAAGAATGGCTATTATCAAACAACCAAGCAATAACAAATGCTAATCAAGCTGTGAGGAAAAAGCAACCTTTCTCCACTGTTGGTGGGAGTGAACATTGGTGCAACTATGGTGGAAATGAGTGTGGAGATTCCTCACAAAGCTAAAATTAGAGGTCCCATTTAACCCAGCTATTCCTCTTCTTGGTATCTTCCCAAAAGAATGAAAAGCATCATACCACATTAATAAATACACACTGATGTTTATAGCAGCATAGTTTGTAATAGCTAAGTCTTGAAAACAGCCCAAATGCCCTTAAATTGACAAATGGATAGAAAAAGATGTGGTGTTTTTTTTTTTATCCAAAGGAGTACTACTTAGCCATAAAGAAAGACAAGGTTGAGACATTTCTTGGTAAATGGATGCACCTTGAGGCCACACTTTTAAGTGAAATAAACCAGACAAACTTGTAAATATCACACTGTCTCTCTGATGTGAGAAAGTGAAAGTACAAATAATAGCCATAGGTATTTTGAAATAAGAAGAAATTGTTCAAAAGGAAAATGAGTGTGGAGGAGGAAAGGAAGGCAAAAGAATAAAATGAGAAATGAAGGATAAAATGGAAACAATGCTTTGTAAATAAGGAGGGGAAGAGGGGTCAAAGGAAGGGGGAGGGGAAGGGGAAAAAGAGGAATCAAGATTAATCATGTACATGTACAAACTCCCCAGGATGAATGTGATCATTTTGTATATCTGATGGTACCAATAAACTTAACACTAATAAAATAATAAAAACTAAATATAACTTTGACAGATCAAGTAGGCGAAAACATAGTTGAGAACATGCAGGTAAAACTACATGCACATCAAACTTCATCTCTTAAAAGCAGCAAAATACCTCAGTTTCAGTGTCAAAATGTAGAGGCAGACTAGAAGTCTATAGACAACCCAGGGCATAAGCCACATGATTGTCATTATAAAATCATCAGTGCTGTTCACATATGGCTGATGATTATAAAATCAGTAAATGCTTATCAGTGGCTGATGACTGTAAAATCATTACATGCTTGTTGCATAGCATGTGCTTGAAAAATGTACCCTACTGCGTCTTTATGAAAATGTTACTTACCTTACTGCTTGTTTAAGAAATCCCCAACTGACCTGTTCCCTCCTCAGAAACAAAGGCTAACGCTCTGATTGGCCTAGACCACACCAGTCAGTGAAATAGTCATGTTTAGAAACCAGCTCACTCCTCTAAGTATGAAACACATCTCAAACTCACTGGGCATCTCGAATGAGATTCCCCCTATCTTGCAGCACCACTCTGCTCTTAAGATAGATCTTCTTGAGCTTTCTCTTCATTCATCACACTTTAAAATAAACTTTCCCTTCATGCCACATCAGTCTTGACTCCTCCATTTTTGGATAAGAGCTCACTTCTTCATTCTTCTCTGGAGTGACAGCAAGGACCCAGGGAGAGGCAGAGGGTCATTATAGGGGACTCCTAGCCACCCCTCTTCAAAGATAACCTCCCCAAATGCAACAAAAGTACCTACCATACTTGGTATTCAAGGAAAACTCAGTAAATACACAACTGGAAGGAAAAACCTTTACTCATTCTTTTCCTCAATGGATATCTGAGCACCTATGATGTTCCAGGATGGGTACTGGGTCTGATGTTACTTTAGCAACCAAGGCAGATATGATACTGCTCAAGCTTAGAAAAAAATGAAAGAAAAAAAAAATGAGTGATGTGGTTTGAATGTGTCCCTTTCAAAATTCAGGTATTGCCAAGGTGACAATTGGGAGTCTTTAACAGGTGATTGGGCTAAGAAAGCTCCTCCCTCATAAATGAGATTAGGGCCCTTACAAAAGAAGAGCTGAGCTTGATGAGCCTCCTCCCCTGTCCTTCCTCTTTCTGCCATGGAAAGAAAGCCCTCCTTAAATACCAGATATCACACCTTGATCTTGAACTTCCCAGAAGTAGGAAGGACTAATTTCCAAAGTATACAAAAACTCTTAAAAGTCAATAATAAAACGAAGAACCCAGTTTTAAATGTGAAAATATCTGAATGGATATCTCAACAAAGAAGATATGCAGATGAAAAATAAGCATATAAAATACCATATGTCATTAAAATAGAACATTAAAACATCAATGAGATACCACTAATATCTATTAGAATGGTGAATGCTGGAAAGGTTGTACAGCAACATTGCTGGTGGGAATGCAAAATAGTACAGTCACTTTGGAAGAGAGCTTGGCAGTTGCTTGCAAAACTAAGATCTTTATTACATGACCCATCCATTATGTTCCTTAGTATTTACCCCCAAAGGAGTTAAAAGCTTCTGTTAACACAAAAACCTGTAACTGGATATTTATAGCAGCTTTATTCACAGCTTCCAAAATGTGGAACCAACCACAATGTCCTTTAGTCTGTGAATGGGTAAGTAGTCTGGTAGATCCAGATAATGTAATATTATACAACCAATGCTAAAAAGAAATGAGCTATCAAGCCAATCGAAGACATGGAGAAACCTTACATACATACTGCTAAGTGAAAGGGCTCAATCTTAAAAAGCTACATGCTGTATCATCCCAACTATACAACATTCTGGAGAAGACAAAACAAGGGAGAGAGTAAAAAGTGGTCACTAGGGGTTGAGATGAGGAGGGGTGAACAGAGCACTGAGAAATTTTAGGCCAATGAAACTATTACATATGTAACTATAATGATGGATATGTGTAATTATACACTCACCAGAATCAAGAGGGAACTCTGATGTGAACTGTGAACTTCAAGTGACACTGAGGTGTCAGTACAGTTTCAATGCACCCCCTCCAGGGGAGGACGTTGGTAGTTGGAGTAGGTGCACAGTAGGAAAGAGCAGAAGGCATATAGGAAGGTTCTGCAATTTCTGATCACCTTCACTATGGACTGAATAGTGCTCTAACATTAGTTTGTTACATTAAAAATTTGTATTTTGTGTAATTTTTAAGGATAATACATGGACATCACTTCAAAGAGCAAATCTCAATTCTGCTCCTCAGAAACAAACATTTCAAACTCTTTGAATTGATTGTTCTGGTATTTCTGTCCATTTTTCTAAGTATATTGCATTGATTTTTTTCTGACAGATTTTTTTTTTTTTTTTTTTGCGGTACTGGGGATCGAACTCTGGACCCTGAGCTTGCTAGGCAAGCGCTTATTCCACTGAGCTATATCCCCAGCCGTGATTTTTTTCTTACCAAGTTTAAACATTGTCTACTGTGTTCCTCTGGTAAATGAAGAACCATCTATTTGACAGCACTGCACCCACTCCCTTCCTCCTTCACCCCAATACATTATTATAGTCCAATCAAAAGTTGGTATTTATATTACTATATCTATAAAAATATGACTCATATTGGAATGACTTTGATATTTATAAATAAAAAACAAAATGTATAATTCAGTGGAAAATAAACAAATAGCAGAACAAATACAAAAATATTCCACATTCCTAAGTGAAAACATATTTCAAAGGTGTCATTATTACCTTAAATTATTATATAGGATTAATACAGTAAGATATTTTATGAGTTGGACAAAATATATTGTCCCATATGGACTTTAGAATCCAACAGGCAGGAGTAATACATGTTTGAAAATGAAATCAATATTTGGCTGAAAGCTGTGTAACTGGGATATGCTTTGTGAGGAATCAAAACTGCAATTTTTTAAAAACGAAGAATAGAATTGGTTTTAGCAAAATAATTGTCCCACCAAAAAACACTTATAAAAGCTGAAAAACATAATACAACAATTGTTTGAACAAATTTTAAGCCATTCAGAAATAACCTATCGAGGTAAGACATAATAATCTATGATACTCAAGAGAAAGGAAAAATTGAAGGTCACATACACGTTTCCATCAGCTGCCACCAGAAGGGAATTTGTCAGAATCCCAGCACAGAGAATTGGCAGGGAAGAGGAAAAGGTCAGTGTTTACACCAGCCAGAGCAGCAGGGGCCTTGGGGTAAAATCCTAGGAATAGGTAACCATACAAAAGTGAGCCAAAAATCTGAGTAAAGCTTTTCTTCAAATTGTTGAGCAATTCCTCAACCTGTACAGATGCCTAAGTAAGCACCAGCCATGAGGATGAAACACTAAGCAGAGATTTTGTCAGTTGTCCGTCTTGAGAGACAGAGGTAGAGGTCAGATTCTCCCAAGGTAAGCTTGGTAAATATTCCAACTTTCAGTTGAGAGCTTAGAGACAAAACAGAATAGGAATAAGAGCAATGCAGAGGAGTAAAGGTCAAGACTGAAATAAATTTTCCCCAACAAAACCAGAAACAACTTACTAAAAGTATCAGGGTGATCCACTGGGATGTACCTCTCCACCAACAGAACAATTAGCAGACAAAATCATCCAGTATTGGTCCACAGTGTCTGCTAATCAATCAAAAATTTCTGGGCTGACTAAAAAACAATAGCAAGTGATATAAAATGAAAAGAACAACCAAAAAATAGTATCACGAGTGATTTTAATGGAATTATCAAGCAAGGAATTTAAAATGTAACATTAGGAGTTGCAGGAAGGCGGTGAAGTGGTGAGTAACAGAGAAATAGCCTCTCTGAGATCTGATGTCCACTTGCTGGAATATAGCAATGTGAGGAAGAAATGAAGAAGCAAAGTGGGTCCCTGGGACCCAGAAAGGATCTGAAGTGAGAAATGAAGCCCAGCGGAGAGCAAAGAAAGAGACTTCAATGAAGAAGAAAGAAGGTGGTAGGCAGCATTTTCTCCTTAAACCCACTCATTGCTCGAGACGGTCAGCTCGAATCTGTTTAAACACTGTGCACAGGTGTACAGTGATGACTGGTGACCCCAGAGACCTCCATGGAGAAATGCACCAATGGACAGAACACGTAGACTGGGGCAACAACTGTGGAAATCAGTGGAGAGATTCCTCAAAAAACTAGAACTAGAGGCTCCTTTTGATCCAGCTGTTGCCCTCCTTTATTTTCCCAAAAGATTTAAAAGCATCTTGCGCAGCAGTATATGCACACCAATGTTTATAATGGCACAGTTCATAATCGCCAAATCTTGGAAACAGGCTAAATGCCCATCAGCAGGTAAATGGATAAAGAACATGTGTTTTTTTTAATACTATGGAGTACTACTCTGCCATAAAGGATTAAACTCGAAACATTTCTAGGTGAATGGATGCACTTTGAGACCATACTCTTAAGTGAAATAAGTCAGACATACATGTGTAAATATCACATTGTTTCTCTGGTGTGAGAAACAGAAGGTGTAACTAAGAACCAAATTGTACAATAGGTGTTGTGAAACAGAAAGACACTATTCAAATGAGGAGGGGAACAAGGGAGGGAGGGGGGAAGGAAAGAAGAGAAAAGGAAAGAAGATGGAAAAACAGAAACAAAGCTTTTATAAATGGAGAAGGGAAGAGGGGGTGAAGGGAAGATAGAGAAATGACAGAAGAAAGAAACAAGTTACAGCATGTAGAGGTACAGATTCTCTACGATGAATGTGATCGCTGTATATACCTAAAACCTACCAATAAAATCTGATTGGAAGAGAAATAATAATAATAATGGGAATATGGAGACACAATAATCATAAATAATATTACTGTAGGTGTGGGGATATAGTTCAGTGGTAGGGCACTTCCCTGGCATGGGGAAGGCGGGATCCCTACCACCACCAAACAGGAATATCAGCCTCACCCAGCATCCCCAGCTCGACCCTGGGAGGTCCCTGGTGCCTATCAGGGAATCTCAGCTCACTGCAGTGAGTCCAGGGATGCTGACTAGGTGGAATGGATGGAGAGGTGGAGGGGAAGGTGGAGGGGAAGGGAGAGCAAGGGAAGGAGCAAGGTTTGGGGAGGGGAGGAGAAAACAGCAGCTCCTCTGGGGGTTGAAAGGGAATGACCATTACTCTCTGCCCCAGTCCTCCCTTGGAAAACATGGAACACTTCGAGTCTGAACCCTCCAAATTC
Source organism: Dinomys branickii (assembly GCA_004027595.1). Lineage (NCBI taxonomy): Eukaryota > Metazoa > Chordata > Mammalia > Rodentia > Dinomyidae > Dinomys > Dinomys branickii. The sequence goes on along the minus strand of PVLD010001079.1, from coordinate 62,168 downwards.
AATTCAAAATGTGATGAGTAAATGTAAGAGTAACTAGGAACTCTCCGAAGATCACTGAAGAGAATGATCTTTGGCTGTGGCTGGGGGAGAGAGGACCCTTGCTATCTCCTAACAAAGAAATACAGTGACAGGAAAAGAAAAGGAGGAGAGAAATGGAAAGACTTTGATAAATTTAAGTGAGGAGAGATGGTAATTTACTTTTGCCTATCTACTGGAAAGGGGGAAAAAATCACTTCAAGAAAATTAAGTCTTTGGTGGTTTCAAAGGCCTTAGAATCTATAAAGTTCTTTCCAAGTCAGTTAAACAAGGAATAACAAAATAAGGAGAAAAATAAAAAGAACTCTACCAAGTTTATCAGGGCAATTTCTTCAAGAACCATTAAAGGTAATTTACAGAGGGAACTAGAAAAATGAACTGTTAATAATTTGAGTTATTGCTAGTGTGTGGGGGTGGATAGGAGGTGTCATTTTTTAAAAAGACTCCTTTCACTAATTTCCACTATGCATATTTCCAAGTGTTAAGAGCAATGATAGCCTTTGATGAGATTCTATCTGATCACCATTTTAAAACTGGGTGCCAGATTGTCAATTTTTAATAACGCATTAAGAAGTTCTTCTTCACAGAGACCCTTGGAAAAGAGTCTGCTGCCCCCTTCAGCTGGGACCCTAGTCAGAGAGTGGAACAGACTTTCCAGGACTTAGGTTGCACTCTGACTACTGCCCCATGACGCACCTCTTTAGCAGAAGACTCACTGTAAATGTATCACAAGAAAGAAACACCAGGAAGCGTGCCCTCTGATTCTAGGCCAATCTTCATTATGCAAAAGGCCAGAGAGACAAAACAAAAGAGTACGAATACATAACAACAGAAAATGTCTGTGTTGGATTCCAATTCTGTGATTAGTTTTGTAGAAATTTTCACATTCATAATCGCTACCTCCTTGAGAAAAGACAGACTTCTTTAAATTAGGTAATTTTCCATACCTATGTATCAGGGAAATAACAGCATTGACATTTGGACCCAGATGGCTTCAGAGATCTGGGTTTTTAAATATCCACAATGATAACTCAGAAAACAGGGCTGATTCATTCCAGGAAGAGAGGGACATTCAATACTTCCATTTGTGTGTTTTTCCCCAAAACTCCCAGATTCCTTTTTAAAATAAGCACATGCTAATTCTGCTTGATTTTTTCAAATCTAAGCCTCAAAATTAAACCTTTCATATTGCTATGATGTTGTTCCTTCTGTTCAAGTTTTAGTCTAGTTCTTTCTAATACACTATAAAGAAAAGCCACTCGGTACAATTCAATAGCTTATAGTTCCATTTACTGAAAATCTAAAAGCACCTCGTGACAAACTCAGCCACTTAATTTGTGAATGCTGTCAGAATGAACAATTTGAAAACAATTTGAAACCAAATTTTAAAAAAGGTGTTCATCCATCTATTCAACAAGTACTCATTTATTACACCATGAGGCCTTCTAGAAAAAAGGGCTATCAGCGAAAGAGATGGGTGGGGTGCTCGCCCTTATAGACCGACAAGCAAGTCGCGAATTGTGCTGTAGAGAAAAAAATCATACACGGAAGGGGATGGGTGTGGCTGGAGAGCAGAAGGAGATGTGGAGTAAATCCATGTGCCCAGGGTGCTCTGGAGGAAGGGCATCTTTGACGCACACAGAGAACAAGCCCTGAGACTTTCAGAAGTCAAGCGTTCTAGGCAAAGGGACTAGCTACTTAGTTGAGAAGCACATCTGATATTTTAGAAGACCCAAGGGGGACAGATTTGCCGAAATACAGACAACAAGAGTAAGTTAGAGAGCCCAGAAAGCTGGATTACTGAGGACCTTGTAGCCTCACCATGGCTCTCACTTTTACACTGAATGAAATGAGAGTTGGTGGTGGCAGAAGAATGGCATGGTCTAACAAGTGTGCAAAGCTACACTCTAAAAGTGCTGTGTTGAAAATGGACTGTAAGGCAGGGAAATGGATACAGAGAAATCAGTCAGGAGCTACACTGAACTGCAAAGGACCAGCCCTGCGCTGAATGCACCATGACGCAGTAATGATGGGAAGACAGCACCTAATCCCGGATATATGCTGATGGCAAAACAGACGTGAGTTGCTGGTGGATTCTGTGTATGAAAAAAGGAGAGAGGTATGAATTATGGTTCTGGGATTTTTTTAACTGAGAAACTGGAAAAACTAAGAGACTGTTCCAATTAGGTGAGATTAGGGGAAGTGGAGGAACTTGAGATCAGAAACTCAGACATACTGTTTGGACATATTAAGTTTAAGATGTCCATTTGGACATCTGGGTCAAAATACAGGCAAACACTAGCATAGTTCTTCATCAACACATGAATGCGATTAGGATTGATTGTATTAGAAAAAGAAATCAATCTTAATGCTAATACACATCTAGAGGTCAGGGAGCTGTTAAAAATCGAATAGAGGAGCCAGGTGTGGTGGTGCACGCCTGCCATCCCAGCACTCTGGAGGCTGATGCGGGAGCATCACTGTGAGTTCAAGGCCAGCCTGGGGTACAAAATGAGTTCAAGGCCAGCCTGAACTGCATAATGAAACCCTGTCTCAAAAAGACAAAAAAACAAAAAAGATCAAACAGGGGAGACTGAAATGTCCAGTTAAGTAGGAAAAAGTAGTTTGTACATCAACAATGGTACTTTGGATCTCTATAGAATTATTAGTAAAATAATAATTTGTATTATTTGATGAATACCAATTTCCTGCGAGTTTACTTTTCTAGAATCACAACAATTAAGAAGTTCCTGAATACAGAGAAATACAAAGGAGCATGTCACCAAAAACTGTTTTCCTGTTTTCCCCCAAGTCATCTACTTTGCCTGACAAAGCCACACTACCAACTCAGCATGCTTCTACATTACTACGCACTTAATTTGTGAAAGTTATTTCTGAATATTGTACATGGAAGTCACAGTGCTAGGTCAGAGTGCTAAGCTGAGGATGTGACACAGGGATGATTTCTGTATGAGACATCTACTAAGGTACGGACAGTCTAGCAAGGAAACTCACGCATGTGTATCAGAAATAATACCATAGAGTTAATATTGTTAAAGTCATGGCAGTTTGAGAAATACATTTAGGAGCCAAAAACTTGCAGTTTGATAGGAATTCCATTGTAATCATGCCATAACTTTAAGGCCAAAACATGATTAAATATTTCGAAGACTCAATGATGAAGAAAATGGGTATTTTTCCACACTATTACTGAAATATACCTCTTTGGTGTACATAAGAGCTCTCCTGTCTTAGCCGAAAGATCTTTTTAAATGGGACACCTCTTGTGAGAGTGACTGAGGCTGTACTGCTGCTAATGGAGTATCACGACTCCATTATTATGGGGTGTCAAAGAGGGACCATCGCCCTCCTGACCCTTTATCCCTGCAGAACACTCAAGAGATGTTGCAAGAGCATACCACATGGCTGGGCAGGAGGCACTGTAATGATTGCTCTGTCACTAGGCTGTCTGAGATGGACCCTTCACAGTGCGTTGCAGGGGGTGGCACTGTGGCCACACTTGTACAACTGGCATTCAAGGACTTCATTCCCAAAGGTAGGACTCATGCATCTTGCCTTACATCTGAGAAACAACTAAAAGGGAATGCTGACGCATGCATGTTCACAATTCATTTTCCTTGTTACTTAGTCCACTTAGGCTGCTATAACCCAATGCCTTAAAGTGGGTGGCTTATAAATAACAGAAACTTGTTTCTCACAGTTCTGCAAGCTATGAGTTCCAAGTTTGCAATGAGTTCTGCAAGTTTGGTATCTGATGGCAGGCAACTCTGGGGTTCATAAATGTAGAATTCCTGCTTCACCCTCACATCATAAAAGAAGCAAGGTAGCTTTCTAGGGCACTCACTAATCCCATTCACTATGGCAGAGCCTCAGGTCTAATCACATCCCAGAGGACCTTTGGGGATCAGGTTTTAACAAATGAACTTGGGGAGGTCAGGAGGACAAACACACTCAACATCATCACACTTATCTCTTCCGTGTTCCTTCATGCTTGATAGACAGTCAAGCCAAGTATTAAGATATTGCACTTTTGCCTTATGACTTCCCAAGACAAACACAGACAGCCAAAAATGCTAAGAATCTTGGAGAATGCCATGGCCCCATTCTTCCAATTTCTGTCATCCATAATTACTTGTAGGTTATTTACAGGCTCATCGGTTCCCTGAACATGATGAGATCGAGGAGTGGCAGCTTTTTCAGTCTGTTTGCTCATTAAGTCATTCTGTTTTCAATCCATGAAACTGATATTATGTTAAATAATGAGAATGTAATTATTTACATAAAAAAACACATAAGCTTCTGCTATTAAAGAATCTGCAGACTTACATGGATACATTTATTTTTTTAAAAAAATTTAAGTGCAGTATAAAATCTATATTCTTGAGAAGTGCCATATGCTACTCCAACACTGAAGAGGGAGCAGCTATCTGCCAGAAAAAGGCCAGAAGGGAGAGAGTATGCCAGAGGCTGGAGAAAGAAACTAGGAAAAGTTTCCTAGAAGAGGTGTGCTGCTTAAGATGAGTTTTGAGCGATAAGAAAAGTCTGCCTTCTTTTAAATTCTTTACAGTAACACTGTGTAGGCAAAGAACAATAAGAGGGAACCAAAGGTTTTAGAAGTGAAATGTGTGTTTAGGACAATAGAAGACAGTGAGCCTGCATCATTAGAGGCTACGTGTTTTTAAGAGAAAGTCATACTGAAAAGCTTTCTTGAAAATAAAAATACGGCACTTGATGCAGAGTTTAAATTGAGCATTCTGAGGGGATCTCAGAGAACGGATACAAGATAGAAAAAAAATAAAACTAGAGAGACCACTCAGACCAGTATTGAGATAGTCTAAGCAGAAGAAGAGCTATATCTAGATGAAGATACTGGACATAGAAAGAAGTTGCTTATTATAAGATAAACAGCACGGGCAACATCAATAGGATTTGGTACATGCTGATTAAAATAAAGGTAGTGTAGCGGAGTTCTGAGGGATACGGGTTGACCAGGACTTCTCTTATTTGATGACTGAGTTTCCATAGCTGGCATAAGAAAGGAAGATAATTGGTTAGGCTTTAACCATGCTAACTCCAGGTATGCAGTGCCATCCAAATGAAGGTAACTGGATATCTGAGTCCAGAGTGCACAAGAGGGATCCAGGTGAGAGGTGAAGATCTGGTATTGGAAGTTGTGGAAGAATGCATAGGATGGAAATAAATATTTCAAAAACAGAGGAAGGTCAATGAGAAGATGGAATCGCTGGACTCCAGAACCCAGGCTTCTGGGAAGATAATTCAATGATTTTTACTGATGAAATAAGTCAAGTAGAATGAGGGGCTGATTCTATGATTAAGCAAGTCAGGAGGTCACCGGCAATCCCAAAAGACCACGTTCGCTGCCGTGATAGAAGAGAAGAGCCGTGGCAATGAGCGAAGGACAAAAACAAGGTAGGAAAATGAAGACAGCAAACATAGCTTATCTTCCCATAAATTCCTTAAATTTAACTTAGACACTATAAGTTTGCTATCAGAAACTACAATGTCAAGGCATCTCTTTGCTGGTAGTAACTCTTGGTGAGCTGGACTTCTTGTAGCAACGGCATAGGATGAAGATGGAAAAGCTTCAAGTCATTTGGGGAGAATAGTTTCCGTGAGAAAATGTCTTGCTATTTTGAGGCAGATATATGTGGTACGAATCCCACTTTCTTAACCAGATAGGGACACTGGACATACTGTAAAAATTATGATTATGACTAAAGTAATGTATATAAAATATCTAGCACATACTTAAGGTTACAATTTAGTGGATGCCCATCAATGTTATGTTTGTTATCACTGATATTGGCAATTGAGAGGTTCTTTGTCTGGAGCTCTACTAAATCATAAGGACTCTTGGCAAGGTCTTCCATCTTCTTGGGGACTTCCCATGAGCTCCAAGAAGATATAACTAAACAGAAAATCCTAGGCAATAAGAGTGAAGCAAAAGACATCTCAAGTTTGGATTTCAAATTTTATTACAAAGCTACAGTGAGAAAAGAAGCACAGTACTGACTTTAAAACAGCCATGTAGATAGACCAATGGAATATAAAATAGGATGCAAAAGAACTCCAGGCACATTCAGCCATCTCATTTCTGATAAAAAGGCAAAAATACATACACTGGAGGAAATATAGCCTCTTTAACAAGTGGTGCTGGCTATCCACATGCAAAAGATTGAATGGAGGCCAGTATCTCTCACCATGTACTGAACCAAAATCAAAATGGATTGAATATGTAAATTTTAAAACAGTAGCTATTTACTGGAAGATAAATAGATAAGACTCTTGAAGACATAAATAAGAACTTTCTGAACAGAACCAAGATATACCTTATACAGGACTAATATCTAGAATATGTAAAGAACTCAAAAAATGGATGCCCCCAAATAAAAGACCTAATTAAAAAACGGCAACTGAAATGAATAGACACATCTCAGAAGAAGAAGTAAGTACAAATGGCCAAGACATAAATTAAATTTTTTTCAACACCTCTGGTCATTAGAGAAACACAAATTAAAATAACACTGAGAAACTGCCTATCTCAGCTATTCTCCTCTAGGTATCTTCCCCAAAGAGCTAAATACACCATATTACACTAATATATGCACACCCATGTTTATATCAGCACAGCGCATGAGAAACTTTGGAAGCAGCCTATATGCCTAGCAACAGAGGAACAGATAAAGAAGACATGGTAGACACAATGGAGTACTACCGTTATATGGAAAGATAAACTTGGGTCATTTGTACAAGAACGGTGCACCGTGAGACCATAATGTCAAGTAGCATAAAATCTGACACAGAAGCTTAAAATAGCACGTACATTCTCTTATATAAGAAACCCAAATTATAAATCAGGAGCAAAATAAAAGATAATAGGAAATAGGGAGACAAATCTTTCTCGAATGGGAAGGGGATCAAGAGATGAAGTTAGAGGAAGGAAAGAGGATGAAAATAGGAATTATGTTATATATGTGTGTGTGTGTGTGTGTGTGTGTGTGTGTGTGTGTGTGACAATGACACTCAAGGAATGTACGTTGCAAGCATGTACTACTAAAAGAAAAGTGAGGCCATCCCTCGTTAAATTTGTCATCATTTGTTATTCTTGACTTGAAGGCATCTGCCTTCAAGCTCCTTGGTTACCCAGAATTATTTAGGGGAAAGACTAAATATTCTGCTACAATTTGAGATTCTGTTGTCTAAAAGCATTATGCAGTTAATATCCTCAACATTTCAACGTACATGCTTCAGAAAAGTTAGGTGTTAATGAACGTGTAGAAAGCTGACATGTAATTTCCAGATCCTTGCCACTTAAGACAAGAATATTGTTGTTGCCAATGTTACTTATTTTGTACCTCTGTGTATTGTTAGAGGACATTTTGGAGAAGTAAGGCAGTTTTATATGTACAGTAATTAGAAAATAGACCTCATACAAATGATCAAAATATGAATTTAAAGTTTACCTTGACTTTTTGTATTATTATGATAGAATGCGGTGACATTTTAAAATAAGATTTGAAACGAGAAAATGAAGCCCTTTTGCTATTTTCCCATTCTTACCGTCATTAGGAATGGATTGGAGAAATTACAAGCAGGTTGTACTCCAAATAAGCTTAAATTCCATTTTATCAATTATGAAGGAATCAGAAATTTTTCTGTAATAACAGAATCACTTGATAATAATTTTATAAAGCTCAGATATTTTTCTTGCCCTTGAGAAAATATCAAGAGGTATCTTTTGTTTTCAACTATGCAGTCTAAAGGCAAGGAACGGTGAGCCAGGGAGGAGTCATAAACTTAAGATCTTTTCTCTGTCTTATTTCTTCTTGCTGAGGGAGGTTCTTATCTGTGTATTTGTGCTTTGCTTATTTATTCATAAAGTTCATGAATAACTATCCTCCTCTTCCTCTCTTCCATTATCTTTTTTTTCTGGTAAATTGCCTTTCTCTCCTTGTATCCCTTTAAACTCAGCTCTTAGTAAAGATAGGCTTGTTTTTGAAAAGTAACTTTATAATGGGAAATATTTCAAAATGTGATTACATTCCTGTTCTCTTTGACCTGTTAATTATGCTGAATGAATGCTGAACTGCTAATAGAGTGTTGAAGGTGCTTTATACTTCTTCACTTTTCAATTTATGAAATATTTCAAAATCATAGAAAATGGACAGTAATCTCAGGTCGCAGATCTGATGCTAAATCATAACATTTTTGCCATAAAATACAGATTTATTTTAAAGAAGTCATCTAGGAAATATATTACTGAAGTCCCCTGAGAAGTTCCCTTCATTTTCTTTCTTACTAAGGGTAAATCAAATCTATATTTAAGAGTTATTTTCATTGTGCTGTTATTCTTTTGCTTGCTTTTTTCTCTTCCTTTGTCTATAAACTACACATAACAAAATCCTGTTTGAAAACTTGTGTTTGAAAACTTCATACAAATAATATATTGTTGAATATATTATCTGCAATTTATTTATCTTTTCCACTGAATGTTAGGTTTTTGAGTTATGCAGGTGCATGTACATTTGGTTGATATTAACTGCTGCATAATAGTGGACTATATTACTATCCCATGTGTCTATTCTCACATTGATGGAAATTTCATTCATTTCCCAATTTTTGCTATTACTAATAATTCTGTAACATAAATTGTCATGAAGCATATCTATTAGAGTTTATTTATATATGCATATGAAGAAAAAATCCTATTTCAACTTCCTTTCTTGAATTAGGTCATTTCTTCCATGGTAGATTCTTTAAATAAATTCTCTTCCCCTCCTCTGATTTTTCTTGAAGTAATTCAAATTGGTTTCTTTTCCCTGGAGCTAAGAGAGTTATAATTAATAGTATATTTGAGGCATTAAAAGAAGCTAACTACCAGAACTTATCTATGTTTTCAAGATCAAATTTAAAAATGAACAAATGACCAAGAATATGGGGCAGTGATATCAACTTTTAAGGTGTTTACGTGTCCATTTTAAGTGGTAATGAAAGTTAAGAACCCACTTACTGAGAAAGATGCATACTGGAAATGTATTTATATTTATAAGGAAATGTTGTGTGTTTGTGGACCTCTTGAATTTATCTCTGGTACTCCAGATTAAAATGTACTAGGTTTACTAGAGTAGGTTAATGATAATTCAGTCAGGAATTGCCATAGTTTAAATCTGGAAAGGCCCCCAAAGGCCTAAGTGTTAAATACTCCTTCCACAGTCCAGCACTATTGGCAGGTGGTGGGACCTTTAAGAGGCGGGGCCCACTGGGAGGACACTAGGTCACTGAAGCTGTCATTGAAGAGGAAGTGAGATGGAGCCCCTGTCTTTTTCTCCCTTTTCACATCCCAGCCATGAGGTGAGCATGTTTGCTCCATCATGTGATGCTTGCCATGATCTTTCTTGCTACACGCTCAAAAGCAATAGGGCCAACTGACCATGAGCTAAAACTTCAAAACCTATGGAAACCAAAATTAACCTTCTGCCTTTATAAGCTTACCACCTCAAGTATTTGTTACAGTGCTAGAAAACTGACAAACATAGGAGTCAACCATAGTACCATTTTATTTCCAATTTAGATTTTCTCTTAAGGAAGTAAAATTGAAGAAATGCTTTAGGCTCTGTGTTGGTTGTTAAACTATTCTCTCTGAGCTCACATCCATTCCTCTGTGTCCTGCTTTGGATGTTGGGGTGAGAATACTGCAAACTATGATTCTCTACTGTGAAGGGACATTTTCCTGTTTTATGTTCAAAAAATACAAATAAAACGACATTGGATAAAAGGAGAGAAGAGACTTCCTGTTTTCTCACAGCTTCTGTTTTTAGCACCCAGCAAACCTTGTACGCTCCTTTCAGCAGTTTGGGTTCTAATCACTCCATTCCTTTCAGAATATTATCCTAGGATACGAGGACCAGCCAGCCAGTTTCCCTCGCTAAATGTCTGAGCCTCAGTGCTTCCAAGCCTTTTAGCCAAGATCAGCTGTAGATATCTGAGCCCCACCTCTTCGAGGCTATTTCTCTGACCTCCTGTAGTACTCTCTGAGCTTCTAGTTTCTGACAACCTCGACTGCTTCTCAGTGCTTTCTCTGCCTCTGCGACAGTTGGGTGCTGATCCTGCAGGTGCAGTTTCTGTGCTGCTTTCACATTCCTCTACGTGTTCAAGACTCAGTAAATGTGAAAACAATTCCCTGTATTAAATCTCCTCTTCTGAAATAGTTTCTTTCTCTGACTGACTCTTCCCCCATATTGCAGTGCAAATATTGTCAAAGTTTTACATTGATTTTAAAACAGCCCATATTAATTGCACAAAAGCTAGAATCTGTAGGCAAAGTGAGACTTTTTGGTGACTATGAATTAGTACAAATGAACCACATTTCATATCCTTAGTAAAATCCTTTCTAAGGTTGGTAAACATAAAGTAGCTTTGAGTCACCACTACTTATGTCCCAGGAAGCACACTACTTATACAACTGAACTAAACTGAAATTATATTGGGAATTTCTCAGCTTTTTACAAGAAAGACAAAAAAGGGCATGCACTTAAATAACTGATAAACCTAGAAGCAAATCTGTTCTCCTGGGAGTTTTATCTAGGAGTTCAAATGTTATCTTCAGGACCTAGTTGTTTTTCTCGCTCTATTCCCAGTCTCTTATCCCTCTTTCCATCTGAGTTGATTCCATTCTTAATCTCCGTGCACAGTGAGATGGTTGCTGGGGAGGTCAAGTTTATGTGCTCTTAGGTTATACACAAGTGGATAAAAAATATTCTCTGGAAATTTATTTTTAATTCCTTTTATGAGTACATGTTTGCAGTACACAGTGACTACATTCATCATAGAGAGTTGGTATATGCACATAACAAATTTTAATTTTCTCATCGCCTTCCTCTCCTTCGCTTCCCCCTTTCATTTCTTGGTTCCTTTTCCTTTTGCAAAAAATCTATCCCACTGGTTCCTGTTGTAAAGACAGTTAGAAGAGGAGGTAGGTAGGGAAGATGTAAGACAGGGCCTCATGGATGATGATTGTGTATTCACCACAAGCTTATCATACACTATGTACTTGGAGAAACTAGCTCTTATGAGATTATTATGTATTCACTATTTACCCAGTTAGTCCCCTGACCTTTTCCTCAACTCAGAAACAAAGGCTAAGACCCTGACTGGCCAAGATTACACTAATCGGTGAAACAGTTATTTTTGGAAACCAGCTTACCCCTATAAGTACGAGTACAGTGTTCCCCTGACCCTTAGAACATTTTAGTGCATCCTGTTGCTTGGCAGCTGATGCTGGCATTCACAAGCTCATAAATAAACTCTTGCCTCATATCACTTTCCCTTCTGACTTCCTCTTTCTGTGGGGAACATGAGTTCCTCATTTTCAGGGTCTTCAACTCTGAGCCACCCTCATCTCATTTCCTTCATCAGAGTAAAGGTGAGGAGCCTGGAGATATCTAGGAGGAGACGGGAGGTTGCTGAAGATCCTTGACCCTCAAAAACCACCTGCCTAATGCAATACTATTATCCATCTTTCATTATGCTCTTTAATATACTAATATTTTGGGTCTCCCCCACAAGAGAAATTATGTGATATTTAAGCTTGTGTGTCCAATTTATTTCATTTAATATTGTGGTCTCAAGGTTCATCCATTTTCCTATGGATTTCCAGCTTTTGTTTTTGAGCAATCTCCACTCTGATTTTCATACGACTGTACTCATTCACATTCCCATCAACAATGTGGAAGTGTTCCTTTCACCCAGCTACTTTGCCAGCATGTGTTATTATTTTATTTCTTAATGATGGCCATTCTTTCTTTTTTTTTTTTTTTTGTGGTACCAGGGATCGAACTCAGGACCTTGCACTTGCCAGGCAAGCGCTTATTCAACTGAGCTATATCCCCAGCCCTGATGGCCATTCTTTCTGAAGTTAGGTAAAATCTCACTGTTGTTTTAACTGGCATTTCTCAAGGTTCCCTTTTAAGAAGGCATTTGTACAATGGATAAGCAAAGTCGCAGAGGAAAGAGAAGTGAGATGCAATATTTCCCATGCAGTAGCATATCCTGTAGAAGAAAAATGAAACCTTCAGGGCTTATAAATTGGCTGTATTATATTGTGTGATACTGTCATAGTGTAGATATAAATGGTTCCCCAAAGGCTCATGTGCTCATAGGTGGGGCTTTTGGAAGATGGTTGGATTATGGGATGTATAGCTGACTTGCTGCTGGGAGGTAGGACATGGTCAGAAGAGGTGGGTCACTGTGGCTTCACTGGGAAGCTTATATCTCTGTTACTGTCTCCCCCTTGACACTCTCCTGGCTTCTTGTCTGCCACACCACGAGCATTTTTCCTCTGCAACTGTGCTGTGTAGTCCTTCCTTGGAGCCAGCAGACTAACTGAAACCTCTGCAAACTGTGCACCTAAATAAACCCTTCCTCCTTTAAGTTTTAAGCTTTGGGTATTTTGTCTCCCCAAAGAGGAAAATGATTAAGTCAGATATGATTAAATCTTAACAGCCACCAGGAAGCCCAAGAATGTCAAGGACAAAATACTTCCAACCTACAATGTGTTGAAATCAACCAGCAGGTAAGAACATTAGTGTTTTCCCTTCCATGTGGCATTGACCGTGTAGAGTAACTTGGCTGAAAAGTCAAATTACATCACCTTGATTTCAAAATGTATTTTTTAAATCTATTCCATTGTTATGACTTATACCTCTAGACAATCCCTCAAAGCCTCATGGGCCCTGAGGGGGGCTTTGAGGAGGTGACTGGATCATAGGTGTGTGATACTCATCACTGGATTAGTCCACTGATGGCTTTATAACTGGGAGGTGAAGACTGATGGGAAGAGGTCGGTCCCTTTGGTGTGGCCTGGATGTATGTATATATCCCTCCTACTTTGATCCTTTTCTAGTTCCTGCCATGCCATCAACTCTTTCTCCTCTGCTATACCACCCTATCTCAGAACCAGCTGACCATAGATTGAAACCTCATCGAATTGTGAGCCAAAATAAACCTCTCTTCCTTTATCTTGTGGGTGTCAGGTATTTTGTCCCAGAAATGAGAAAGTAACTGAGACATCCATCAAGCCAAAAATTGTTTCTAAATTCTTCTATGCCAACGTACCCAAGACACATTAATTCCATTAGCAGGCTATTTCAGGAAATTGTGAGCATATTTCTTGGAAACAAATATATGTGGTTAAAAGACAGCCTCAAAACAATCTGACATTAAAAACTGAAAATAAAGATGATTTTAAATGCAATAAACTCCTTTCCATAACATATCAAAGGTGTCATATAGCTGCTTCTCAACTGAGAAATTGGTGCTTTGGATTTGGGTCTCTAAACCAAAAAGCTCATCTTGGGATGGCACTATAAGTAGTCTCTCTGTCTCTTAATCATCAGCAACTGCTAAATGAAGTGTATCTATTTTCTCTGTTACATTACTATTGGCAACCAGGTCCTCAGTAAGTGCCTAGAAATGTTTCCATGGTTACAAAAAGCATTCAGCATCCCTCTTGTTTGGGGCCAATTTAGCTTAAAATCTATTGTGCAGAAAAATATGGCACATTAAGGAGCATAAAATCAAGATACAACATTATGAAAAGAATTCAAGATTAAATGAGAAAAGCAGGCTTGACAAGGCTTTTTGAAAAGTGCACATAAATCACTGATTAAAATGATGCCTTTTCCTTATGTATTTCCAAATACTTCCCTTTAAGAGACTTCCATGCAGCCCTTCCTTGCATGACCCCTTGATATAAAAGAAAAAAATGAGTACCTGAGGATTCTTGAAGACTGTGCATGCATAGGTAAAATTTTGAAACAGTTTTTAAAATCCTATAAGTGTGTTAGAATCCAAACAGCTCAGAGTCCACTCACATGGCCTGCTCTCACAGGGATCACAGGGTGCTTAAATATTTTGAGGAAAGACAGGAACAAGATCATTTGTTAAGGCTATAAGGTATTTGGAGTAAATTAGTGACCAATTTCACATCAGAGAGAAAGAGAAACATGGAAGCTCCCTAGTGGCAACCTAGTAAAGCTCTTCCCTCTACAAGTTGTGAGTGAACTGAGTCAAAGAGACTGTCTTCTTCTAAGCCTATTGTCTTGGTTACTTTTCTCTCATTGCTGAGACAAAATACCCAAACCCAAAATGAAGGAAGGAAAGGTTTATTTAGCTTACAGTTTGTGGAGGTTTCAGTCCATACTTGGCTGGTTCGGAGGCAGCATGGCACTGTTCATGGCAGCAGAGCACAGCAAAAACAACCAGCAAAAGGGAGGAATGGCTGCAAGCAATCTCTTTTCTTCCTTTACATTGTAAACAGCCTACCCCAACCCAGGGGGCGTGTACGTCTCACACAATCTTCATGCCCTCCTCTTCCACAGGCTCAGGATGCACACAACGTAAGCACCCTAGCTTCATACTGAGTCACTCAGCCAAACCTCTAGACTCCCCAAGTTGACACAATGTATCAACCATAACACCTATGCAGCAATCCCAGTTCCCATTGCCAGCAAAGAAGTAGAGCATTAGAAACATTTTTGTATCCCCTAGAGCAGACTAAACAGGCTATGCAAGCTTTCCAAGAGTCTAGGAATGAGGACTACTATGGCTTATCTCATGGACACTCGTCATTACCCCAGCATAGGTGTTCAAAGCATACCTGATTAAGAAAGTCCACATTGTACAACACCTTCTTTCTCAAAAGATGTTCCTTCTCCTACCTACCTCCACGTTCAGACCACCCTTTAACATTTTCTATTGCTCTTATCCCTGTGAAATGGAAGGGTGTGGGTGGGGCTTAAAGTCATAACACTGGGCAGTACTAATTTAAAGACTTTTGTTGCTGGAAAGATAGAAGAAACATACTTTCCCTATTCTTCCCCTAAGTATAGTACAACCCAAAACTCTATATAAAACAAAGGTAAGAAGACAAGGCACCCAGAAGCAGGCAGACCAGCTAGGACCTTTCTGTGTAAAGACCAACACCATGCTAAGTTCCCTAGGTTCTTCTACCTAACATAGCCCAGTCTTGAAATTGAAGTTAGCAATCTCAAAATGCTAATGGGCATAGACAAAAGCAACTTCAAGAAAGGCTTGCTCTTTCTCCTGCAAAGGACCAGCCAGGGAGTGGTCCAATAAAGCAGAACATTTTAAGAAAGCAATATCTCTTCTCCAGCCAAACAACACAGAAAACTGTGTCCCTCTCATCCACAACAACAGAAGCCCCAAAAGGAGTCCAGGCATCCACCCTCATGAGTCGGCAATCAGGCTTCCCTGTACCCTCCCTGGGAATGCCAAAGGAAGGCAAGTTGGAGAGCAGAGCTTTATCCTCATGGTCAGTCACATCACGCTCCACCCCTACGGTGTCAGTGGAGACCAGATGGGAGCCAGGTCTCCCACACCAACCTGGAAGCAATAATATACCCTTCCCTTCTCCACTTCAGTGGTGTCGAAGTGTGGACCCGAGACTGTCAGCAGCACAGTAAGGAAGCCATTTCTACCTCATAGTCAATGGAAACCACAGAAGGAGACAAAATGTCCATCCAAACCCTGCATTAATGAGGCACGGCACTTCAAGTGTGAAAGAGGTTAAGATGGGAACCTGGAATTCTTCCCCACCTGGTTTTAACAAGGTAAAGCCTCCTGCACACTAGACACCTGTCAAAGTCTCTTCGTGGCATAGATTTTTGGTGGGGCAATGAAAAAATGGCAACAACTCTTTCCTTTTGTATATTCATTTGAATTACGGTTCTTGTTACAAGCTATATAATAGCTCTCTAATACATAATTTCCCTGGAGTTTATTCTCCACACTGCTGCTAAAGTTACGCTTCTAAAACAGAACTTTTTGGTGTCATCCTTGATTAAGATCTTTTTTCAATTTCCAGTGATATAGGAAAGAAAATTTAAAAGTAACCAATGCCATTTTGTGTTCTAGTGCCATTGTAAAGCTGGCTTCAGCTTTCTGTTTCCCTAAGTTTGTTTCTTGTAAATGTTATCATCATTACCTAAACTGATACCACCCCTGCTCTGTCATAAGACTGCCTGTCCCCTATGTAAAATGTCAAACACCTTTGTTCCTTTGCCATAAGCTGAGCCCACACTTCGTAGTATTATTGTAGCTACACTAAATCCTATCAGCACCACCTCCCTAAATCCACAACTAGACTGTATAACTATTATCCCCTCCTACCCTTCAGGGTCAGTGCTCAGTCATGTACTGGGTGCCCACTGCCAGCCCCCAATAAACTTGCTTGTCTGCATCCTGCCTCCTTTGGTGACTTCATTAAATAAGTGCCTTCGCTGCAACATTTGGAGGCCCCAGCGAGATCCCTGCTGGAAGCCCCTCCAGGAAGGCACCAACCTGGACTCCAAACCTGTAACTTGGGAGGCCACTGGTGCCTTGGCTGAGTTCAGCTGGTCACCCAGACCACAGGATAGGGAGAGGGATCAAGTGCCACGGAGTGAGACAAACAAGGCTGTCCAACGCGCATGATAAGATTTGGTTTTGCCTTTGTCTCATCCAGGTACCTTTGCCCAGACTTTGGAATTGTGAAATTTGCGGGCCTGAACTCTGAACACAGTGGTCACTTGTCATCCATCCTGACCCACCCGGGTCAGGGTTTATGAGGCTGTGGGAGCCCCATCAGGGGTTTCAACAACCTGTTACATTTGTCCTGATCCATCTGGGTCAGTGTTTGGGAGGCTGAGGGAGCCCTGTCAGGGATCTCAACATCTCAATTGTTCAAAGAAAAAAAGCAGTCATGTTTGTTTTCCCAAGACTAGAAATATTCATTTTACATGTTTGAGTTTTGTTCTGTGTGTGGTCATCCACGGGATTGCCTTCTACCCCCATCCCCACCCTATGCCTGTGATTTTAGGCGTCTACCACCTCCATCCTTGCTGCCTTTGTGATTGTGAATGTAGGACTCTCATCCATCTGCCTGGACCTTTTTCTGATGTCAGTGCAACCTGAGACCCTGATAAAGATCAATTGGCAAAAGCTGTCACCAGTGCTGCAGCTGTCTCCAATCTGCTAAGCCTGGAACTTCTCTTTAGATTTCTGGTAGAGTGGGCTTGGGAGTGCCTGAGGTATGAGATAATTGATCTACAATCCAATTCAGATTGTCAATATAGGAGTCACCCCCTCTAGGCTCACCATATTAGAACATATGGTTAAGAACTTTGACAGATTCAAGAATGATTATGGAGGAAAGATGAAGCCATAGAGGCTTAGAACACTGTGCAAACTAGAATGCCCATCCTTTGGTACCTGATCACCACCTGAAGGGACTCTAGACTCTCAAGCAACTGTGAAAATCCAGAATGTAGTTATAGGCAAGCCCAGCCACTCTTACCAATTTCCTTCTATTCATTCCTGGTCACATGAAGTCAGAACTCTTCCCCCCTTGGGTTCGGATGTGCGCATGTGGATCCCCTGCGGGTGTCTTCTTTTTAAAGGGAAAAGACTACTCTGAAACGCTGTAACCAAGATTCCTATCCTTTTCCCCGAGGAGGATGGTCCCCTTACCATGCTCCTACCACCAGCTGCTCTCCCACCACCTTACCTGGCCACTCACTAGGCTTGGCAGCAGCAGTCTCCAGAGGCAAAGCCAGACTCCACCTTCAGGGGTTCAATGTCCTATGCCCCTCCCTCCCTTGTACCAGGTACCTGTGGCTGGGGATGGGAGACAGACTCAGTACCTATGTAACTGGAAAACTCAAGACCCACCTTTCTCTGAGCAAACTTGAACCTTCATTACTCTCCTTGAATCAGTTTTTCAAACACATTGGCCCACTTGGGATGATTGCCAGCAGCTGTTACTTACCCTTTTTACCTCAGAGGAGAGAGAGAGAATTTTGAAGGCAGCTAGGGACCATGTTAAGAGACTGTGGGGACAGAAAAGGATAAGCAGGAATCTATAGATGAGGTCTTACCAAAGAAGGTCCCACCCTGGGATCCAAATACTGCAGATGGTATGCAGACCCGTGAGGCACACCATCAGGCCATATAACATGGTCTGGTCACCACTGCCTGTCAACTAACCAATTTGAATAAGGTAGCTGAGGTCTTCCAAGAGCCAGATGAAATCCCAACAGCTTACCTTGAGTGGCTTTTAGAGGCCTACTGGACCTACATGCCATTTGATCCAGAGATCCCCCAAAATACCTGAACCATCAACATGGCATTTGTCACCCAGTTAGTCCCAGACATAAAAGGTGTAAACTGCAGGAACTAGAACGGTTTTCAGGAATGAACATGTCCCAATTGGTAGAGGTGGCACAAAAAGTCTATCATAACAGGGAAGAGAGGACCAAGAAGGCAGAGGAGGAAAAGGAAAAGAAGCGACAGCTAACATTTTGGTGGCAGCTTTTAAGGAGGCCACTAGGCCTAATACAATCCAGGGACCTAAAGAAAACCCACGTCAGGATTGTGCTGTTTCCCAAAAAATTTGTTTAGAACCAAATCAGTGTGCCTATTGAGAGGAAAAAGGACATTTCCAGAGGGAGTGCTCCAAGTTGCTTGAGAAAGAAAGTGCAAAAGACAGGGTCTTGGTGGCTGAAACAGAAGAAAATTCACACTGAGGGCATTGTGGCTCCCTGCTACTCCGTCCGAGAGAATCCATGATAGATGTGGAAGGCC
The DNA here is from genome assembly GCA_004027595.1 of Dinomys branickii. Taxonomy (NCBI): domain Eukaryota; kingdom Metazoa; phylum Chordata; class Mammalia; order Rodentia; family Dinomyidae; genus Dinomys; species Dinomys branickii. The sequence goes on along the minus strand of PVLD010001079.1, from coordinate 43,451 downwards.
AGTCAATTTCCTGGTAGACACTGGAGCAATGGTTTCTGTGGTTACCCAGATGGTGTCACCAACTACAAAATGTAAGGCACACACCCAAGGGGCCACTGAGGAAACCTCCACCTATTCATTCTCTGACCCCCCCAACAGGTTCAGCTAGGACCACAGATGATTAGTCATTCTTTTCTCTTGGTGTCTGACTTCCACTTTCTTCTTTGGGGCCAAGACCTCCTCTGGAAATTGTAATCCCAGATTTCTTTCATGCCACAGGAGACCACCCTCACTGTGAGAAATCCTGTCTCCGCCCATTTGCTCACTCTGACCATGCCCATAGGTAAGGAATATCACTTGTGGGAGGAGAGAGACTCCCCATCTCCAGCTCTGGTCTCCCCATTTTGGACTCATCAGTTCCCCTTAGTATAGACTGAAGACAATCCCCCAGGATTAGCAGTAAATGTGCTCTCTGTTGTTGTCAAGTTGATAGGACACACAGGCCAGGCCATCTTAGGCAATACCCAAAGGCCATGGAACCTAGGAAAGGAATTAAACCCCATATCTACAGGTTGCTTGAGGCTGGGATATTAAGGGAATGCCAGCTCCATAGAACACCCCTTTCCTGCCCATTCAAAAGCCAGGGACAAATAAATACTGCCCAGTCTAACACTTGTACGCCATCAACACACTAGTCATCACCTTACATCCTGCTGTCTCCAACCCTTACACCTTGCTCAGTCTCCTTTCCCCATCTTGGATCTGGTACACTGTGCTGGATTTAAAAGATGCCTTCTTTTGCAGTCCCGTGTTGGGGTCTCAGGAATTCTTTGCTTTTGAGTGGGAGGGCGGACATAAGTGCCAACTCACCTGAACAAGGCTCACACAGGGATTTAAGAATTCTCCCACAGTATTTTGGGAGGCCTTGTCCAAGGACCTGGTGCCCTTTAGTCAAGAAAACTCTAATATCTCTTTACTCTGGTATGTTAATGATTTGCTTCTGGCTGCCAAGACTAGAGAGGCATGCCACTCAAGAACAGAAAAATTGTTGGGCCTGCTCCAAGACAAAGAGTAGCCAGTGTCCAGGAGAAAGGTCCAAATCTGTGTACAGTCAGTCAAGTTCCTCAGGTTCATACTTAAAGATGGGACTCAAATCTTGTGAACACCATAGCAAATGTCTCCATTCACAAGACCCCAATGTTAAATAAGCAAATTGCATTCATATGAAGATATCAAAAGAGAACTGCTCTGCTGACTGGCCTCATGACTGAAGGGAGCTATGGAAGCAGCTTTTCCAGTGGTACAACATGCTCTGCTGGGCCAAACCCTCCAGTTAAAGAGTCCGGCCTCTGGGTGCCATTAGAGCAACCACGCCCTTGGGACTTTCCTGCAGAGGGTGAGACCAGCTCAGCAGAGCTATGGAAGCAGCTTTTCCAGTAGTACACTGTGCTCTGCCCGACCAAACTCTCCAGTTAAAGAACCAGGTCCCTTGGCACCGTTAGAGTGCCCATGCCCAAGAGACTTTCCCACAGAGAGCAAGACCAGCTTGGAGGAGCTATGGTAGCAGCTTTTCCCACAATACTCTAGCCAGGTGAATAATCTCCATCAGAGTGGCAGCACCCACAAGACTTTCCCAAAGTTTTCCTCAGAGAGGGAGCCCAGCTTTATGACCAGTAGAGCAGGCTTTGCAGCAGACTTTGATGGTAAGGCCCATGCCAGTGCTATGCCAGTGAGACAACTTTCCCCCGCCATTGCAGGTAGGCTCTGAGCCTGGCACCTCTGCAATCATCTAGGGTTCCTGGGCCCAGTGCTTCATGGTCATCTAAAATCTGGGGATAAGTATGATATCCAGGTAAACTAGGGTTGCTAGGGTCCTCCGTGAGCTGTGTGGGTAGTGCATAGCTCAACACTTTTCATCGGACATCCAAAATGACAAGACAGAGGAGCAAAACGCAGCCACAGAACTCAATCTCACCCAGAACAAGTCCAGGAAACAATGATATTGGAGAACTAGGAAGCCACATACCTGCAATTTCTGAAACGATCACCTCTGAAGTAAAGAAACAACTCCATCAGGCTATACAACAGATGAAAGCAGAAATAATCTCTCAGGTAAAAATAAAGTGAAAATAATAATGGAAGAAATGCTCTGCACATATAGAGAAGAAACAGATAACAGAATAGAAGAACATAGAAAACAAATGGAAACCTTACATGAACAACTTAGGAATGAACTAGAATACATGAAACAGACTCAAAGAGATTTCTAGGAAATGAAAACTTCCACTGAAAGATTGCAAAACCACTTCAATGAAGCTAAAGATAGAATTTGAGATTTTGAAGATAGCATAGCAGTTAGTGACCATGAAAGGAAGAACTTTAAAAGTCATCAAGGATCCAGGAAAAATCAATCCAACAGCTTTAAGATGAGGCAATAAGAAATAATATCTGAGTAATAGAAATCAATGAAACAGCAGGAGGCAACACAAATGATATAAAAAGAATATTTGCAGAAATAATAGCAGAAAATTTCCCAAACACAGTAAGAGATACTGAAGTACAGTTAAATGAAGCATATAGAACTCCAACGAGCCATAATCCAAATAAAGCCAGAAATATAGTACTCAAGATCCCAGACATCCAGCAAAAGAACACAACATAAAAAGCAGCTAGAGAAAAGAAACAGATCACCTATAAAGTAAAGCCCATCAGAATCACAGCAGACTTCTCAACAGAAACCATGAAATCAAGAAGAACTTGGAGTGAGGTATTATAGATTCTGAAACAAAACAGCTTCCAACCAAGACTGATGTATCCTGCAGCACTATCCTTCAAATTCAATGCAGAAATAAAATATTTCCACAACAGAGAACAATTGAAGAACTTCATGAGTGCCAAACCAACATTACAAAAAGCACTAAAAGATATTCTTGACAGAGAAAAAATGGACCACAAACTCAAGAATAACAATAGAAAGGAACCTTCAAGCATATCAAACAAGTAAACAGATAGCAAAAATAGGAAAACAACAAGTAAATAGCATGACAAGAATAAGCCAACATATAACAGTTATCACCATTAATGTAAATGTCCTCAATTCACCAGTCAAAAGAAACAGATTGGCAGAGTGGATTAAGAAACAAAATCCAACGATATGCTGTATACAGAAAACACATTTTACTCAAAACGAAATCCACAGACTGTAAGTTAAAAGATGGAAAACAATTCTCCATGCAACAGGTTCCCAGAAAAAGGCAGGAGTAGCTATTATGTTTGCACACAGGTAAACTTCAAACTGAAAACAATCAAAAGAGATAAAGAGGGAGGCCACTACATACTAGTTAGGGGAAAGCTACAAGAGGAAGAGATAACAATCCTAAACATTTATGCACCAAATACTGGAGCAACAAACTTTATAAGTCAAATCTTAACAGACATAAGAACCAAATAATTAATAACACTTTTAATAGGGGACCTAAACACCCCTTTGATGCAAAGAGACAGGTCAACTGGACAAAAAAACAGCAAAGAAATGACAGACTTGAACCAAAGGTGCGAACAAATGGGCTTAGTACATGTATACAGAGTGTTCCACCCCACAACATCAGAATACACATTTTTCTCAGCTGCACATGGGTCTTTCTCTAAAACAGACCACAGTCTAGCCCATAGAGCATACCTACCTAAATGCAAAAGAGTTGAAATTATCCCAAGCATATTATCTGACCACAGTGCAATGAAATTGGAAATTAATGAAAAAGGAAACTCCAAAAACCCCATAAACACTTGGAAATTAGACAACAACCTCCTGAATAACCAATGTGTCACAGAAGAAATTAAAGAAGAAATTTTAAAATACCTACAAACAAAAGAAAATGCAAATAAACCCTACTGGAATCTGTGGGATGCAATGAAAGCAGTCCTCAGAGGGAAATTTATAGCGACGAACTCACATACAAAGAAAACAGAAAGAGAGCAAATAAATAGCCTAATGCTACACCTCAAACTTCTAGAAAAAGAACAAGCCAAACCAAAAGCCCAAAGAAAGAAGGAGATTATAAAACTCAGGGCAGAAATTAATGCAATTGAGATGAAGGAAACACTACAAAAAATAAATGAATCAAAGAGTTGGTTCTTCAAAAGAATAAAAAAATTGATAAACCCCTAGCCAACCTTATCAAAAAAGGAAAGGAAAGAATTCAAATTCATGCAATACGGAATGAAAAGGATGAAATTCACTACAGATCCCACAAAAATTAAAAGGATCATTAATACCTACTTTGAAAATCTGTACTCCCATAGTATAAAAAACTCAGAAGAAATGGACAGATTCCTAGAAATGTATGAACTATCAAAATTGAATCAGGAAGATACAAAAATCCTGAACAACCCAATATCAATTAATGAGATTGAGAATGTCATTAAAAACTTACCAACAAAGAAAAGCCCAGGCCCTAATGGATTCACAGTAGAATTCTATAAAACATTCAGTGAAGGTATAATGCCAACACTTCTCAAACACTTCAGGGAAATTGAAAAGAAAGCAATCCTCCCTGGCTCACTTCTGGAGACAAGTATTATACTGCTACCAAAACCAGAGAAGAACCCAACTAAGAAAGAGAACTATAGGCCAATCTCCCTAATGAACATAGATGCAAAGATATTCAACAAAATACTAGCAAATAGAATGCAGCAAATCATAAGGAAAATTATACACCATGACCATGTTGGATTTATTCCAGGAATTCAGGGATGGTTCAACATTCACAAATCAATTAATGTAATACAACATATCAATAGAGTCAAAGACAAAAACCACATGATCATCTCAATAGATGAGGAAAAAGCTTTCAATAAAGTCCAACATGCATTCATGTTAAAACCCTAGAAAAAATAGGAATAGATGGCCTTTACCTCAATCTGATCAAAGCCATCTATGACAAACCAACAGCCAACATCATACTAAATGGACAAAAACTGAAAGCTTTCACTTTAAACTCAGGAACAAGACAAGAATGTCCACTGTCACCACTCCTATTCAACATAGTGCTGGAAGCATTAGCCAGAGCAATTAGACAACAGAGAGAAATAAAAGGAATAAGGATAGGAAAGGAAGAAGTAAAACTATCACTATCTGCAGATGATAGGATACTTTACATGGAAGACCCCAAAAACTCCACAAGAAGACTGCTTCAATTAATAGACAAATTCTGCAGAGTACCTGGATACAAAGTCAGCACACAAAACTCAATAGCATTCCTATACACAAACAACAAGCAGTCTGAGAGAGAAATTAAGGAAACCATACCTTTTACAATAGCATCCAAGAAATGGAGATATTTAGGAATCAACCTAACAAAGAATGTGAAAGATTTATTCAGTGAAAACTACAGTACTCTGAAAAAAGAGATCGAAGAGGATTTCAATAAATGGAAAAACATCCCCTGCTCATGGTTGGGAAGAACCAACATTGTGAAAATAGCCATACTACCAAAACTGTTGTACAGATTCAATGCAATTCCCATTAAACTACCATTAGCATACATCACAGATCTAGAGAAAACATGGCTTAAATTCATCTGGAACCAGAAGAGATCCAGAATAGTAAAAGCAATCCTGGGCAACAAGGACAAGTCAGGTGGAATCACAATCCCTGACCTGAAATTATACTACAAAGCTACTGTAATAAAATCAACCTGGTACTGGCTAAAGAACAGATCTGAGGATCAATGGAACAGACTAGAAGATGCAGACATAACCACAAACACACTCAGCCACCTAATATTTGACAAAGGGGCCAAACAAACTCACTGGAGAAAAAGATAGCCTCTTTAATAAATGGTGCTGGAAAAATTGACTAGCCTCTTGCTGAAGACTGAAAATAGACCTAAGTCTATCACCATGCACCAAACTCAAGTCAAAATGGATCACAGATCTCAATATTAAAACAGAAACTCTAAATCTATTGGAAGAGAAAGTATGTAAAAATCCTGAAGACATAGGAGTAGGCAGAGAGTTCATGAACAAAAATCAAACTGCAAGGAAACACTTCAAAGAATCAATAACTGGGACCTCATCTTACTGAAAAGTTTTTGCACATCTAAAGAAGTCACCAGCAAAGTGAAAAGAAAACCCACAAATTGGGAAAAAATCCTAGCTGGCTGTCCCTTGGACAAAGGTCTTCTATTTAGAACATACAAAGAATTAAAAAACATGAACCTGTCCAAATTCAAAGACCCAATCCAAAAATGGGCATCTGAGATGAATACACACTTCTCAGATAAAGAAATACAAATGGCAAATAAATATATGAGAAAATGTTCTACATCTTTAGTCATTCGAGAAATGCAAATAAAAACATTAAGATTTCATCTCACCCCAGTAAGACTGGCCAGCATTAAGAAATCATCCAATAACAAATGCTGGCGAGGCTGTGGAGAAATAGGGATTCTTCTGCACTGTTGGTGGGAATACAGACTGGTGAAACCACTGTGGAAATCAGTCTGGAGTTTCCTTAGCAAACTAGGTCTAGAGGTCCCATTCAGCCCAGCTCTTCACCTTCTGAGTATTTTTCCAGGAGATCTGAAAACATCTTATCACCATGATATATGTGCTCCCATGTTTATAGCAGCACAATTTGTAATAGCTGAATTGTGGAAGCAACCCAAGTGTCCATCCACAGAGGACTGGATTAAATAATGTGGCATTTTTATATAATGGAATATTACTCAGCTATGAAGAGAGACAGATTTGGGTGTTTTGTAGGCAAATGGTCACAATTAGACACCATACTCATTAGTAAAATAAATCAGAGGTTCATGTGCAGGCAACAAATTGTATCACTGGTGTAAGAATCTGAAAGTGAGAATATAAATTAGGAGGTATGAAGGTAATCTGCTCAAAAGTAAGGAGCAAGTGGGACGAGGGAAGGAAGAAAAGGAAAAAAGGGACTAATATGTATCCATATATGTATATGTGGGATGGCTAACATGGTGCCACTGTTGACTTGTGTCGCTTTATGGTAAGGAACAGTTCATGATCAATTCTTTGATAAAGATTGTATGTGTATATGTGATTTCAGGAGCATGCACTTTGAAGTTATCAATATGTAATACAACAACCATTGGTAATTCCCCGTCACTTTGTTTGTAATTAAATTTTGATTGTACTGCTCTTGTGCTACTTTGTGTCTTTTTGTTAATGTTTTCTTTTTTTGTTTGTTTGGGTTTTTTTGGGTTTTTGTTTGTTTTTCTTTTATACTTTTAAAAAATAAAAATAAATTTATGTTTAAAACATAGTTTTATTAGATTTAATTTTTAATTTATTTTTCAATGATAATTTTAAATTGTACATATTTATGGAATACTATGTGATCTTTTAATATATGTATATAAGAGGTGATCAAAAAATACAATGAGCATTTAAGTAAAAAGTTAATGTTTAAATTTTTAGAAACTTATTACAGTAAAGCTACACTGTAAAGAAAAACGAGTTAAGTGGTCCAAGCAAAGGGAATATTTTGAAGGGGATTCATTAACAACAACATGTCTTTTACTGTGATAAATTTTAACATTAAAAAAAAAATCTTGTCAACAGCCTGAACCCAGGCCATCCAAGGTCTCTGGGAGCCAGTCTCAAGAAAAAACCTTCAAGAGCTTCTGGGAACTGTAGGGTACTGCTTCTTCTGGATCCCTAATTTTGCAGCTGTTGCTAGGCCCTTGTATGAGGTGATTAAAGGTTGAAATGGCCCTTCATTAGACTGGAGTTCTGAGTGCCAACTAGCCTTTGACATCCTCAAGGAGGAGTTACTGAGGGCCCCAACCTTGGCCCTTCCAGGTATCACCAAGCCTTTTCAACTGTTTATACATGAGAAAGAGGATATAGCTTGGGGCATTCTGACCCAGACTACGGGATCTTGGTGTCATTTTATGACATACTTGACTAAGAAGCTAGACTATGTAGCAGGAGAGTGGCCTCCCTGCCTCTAAGCCATGGCTGCCACTGCAATCCTGGTAAAAGAAGCTGACAAGTTAACTTGGAGACAAACCTTAGAGATTTATTCCCCCTATGTAGTTGAAACCCTACTTGGGGGACTCAGTGGCAAATGGCTGTTGGGAACCAGGCTGGACCAATACCAAAGGTCCTTCTGAAAGATCTTAAAGTTAAAAACCATCCAGGCTCTTCACCCAGCCTCATTACTGCCCACATCCATGGAGCCACCCAAACATGACTGTGTCGAGTCAATTGAGATGGTTACTCAGTATGAGTGGACCTCCAAGATTTGCCTCACCAGGACCCTGATTTGGCCCCATTCTCAGATGGCAGCAGCATGGTAACAAATGGGGCCTGCAGGGCAGGAGCAGCTGCTGTCACAAGAGATCAAACTGTCTGCTCAGAGGCACCTCCTCCTGGGACAGCGGCCCAGAGGGCTAAGCTGACAGCCTTCACCAGGGCTTTGGGGTTGGGAAAGGACAGATAGGTCAGGATCGATATTGACCCCCTCTGCTTTTTGCCACCCTTCCCATGCTCAGCGCCCTGTATAAAGAGGGCTCTTGACAGCAGGTGGAAAAAATGTCAAAAATTCACAAGAAATATTAGACTTACTATGAGCAGTTTGGCTGCCAAGAAGGGTGGCCATTATACATTGCCCCAGCCATCAGAAAGGGGACTCGTTAGAGGCCCGAGACAACTGTGCCTTAGACTTGGCAGCCAAACAGGCAGCCAATCTGGAGACCTCCATCCCTGGAAAGGTGCTCATGGCCCCCTACCTAAACAGGTCACAGAGCTCTGAAGCCGAGTTAAAGTGGGCCAAATCAGAAGGGACAGCTGACAAAGATGGAGGGTAGGTGTGGCCAGGGGAATCTGCGCTTCTCCCTAAACCCTTGGGGCATTTTGTGATACATAACCTATATACTTATACTCATTTGGGGAAAACTGCTATGGTGAGTTGCTTCACAGGTAGTTTTATATACCCAGACTTTGGGCATTGTGCTCCTCTGTGGCCAAGAGATGCAAACTTTGTGCCCACAACAAGCCAGTATAGCAGCCCCACCACCAGCCTAGTGTCAGAAGGTTTGAGACCAACCCCTTTGAAGATGCTGAGGTCGCCTTTAATGAGGTCAAGCCAACAACTGGAAATCAAAAGCACCTGCTAGTCCTGATTTATACCTACTCAGGTTGAGGGGAGGCCGTCCCCAACGTCAACAAACTTTGAGAGAGGTAACCAAGACCTTTTGGAGTTAATCATCCCCTGATATGGACACTCCATGACCATCAGGCTAGAAAATGGGCTGGTGTTCATAGGTAAAGTAGTCCAGGTGCTGGCCTTGGCTCCAGGGTTAAAACAGAAACTCCACATGGCTTACTGGCCCAGAGCTCTGGACAGGTAGAGAAATAGAACCACACACACCCTCAAGTCCACCTTGGCTAAGCTCTGTCAGGAGATGGATGCAGTGTGGACAGCTGTATTGCCTATGGCCCTCCTTCAATCCCAGTGCACACCATACCAATATGGCATCATGCCCTTCTAGATCATGTTTGGGTGGCCTCCCCCACTGATGATTGCGATGGAAGGACTCTAAGAAGCTGGGTCAATCAACCTTCATTGCCAGATGAAGGCACTTCATTGGGTCCTTGAGGAGCTATGACAGACCATCTTGACATGTCACCCAATCCCTTTGCACACACCCTTCCATCCTTTCCAGCCTGGGAACCAAGTTTTGGTAAAGGGATGGAAGGATGAGCCCCTCCAACCTAAGTTGAAGGGACTATAAAGTCATTCTATCCAGTCCCACTGCTCTTAAATTTTCAGGGCTTGTTCCATGGATCCATCACTCTTGTGTCAAGCAATGGACAGGAACCCAGCCAACACTGTCTGATGAGCCAACCCCACTGAGTGCCAAGATATTGTCTCTTCCCTGTCAATTTCAGCAACTGTGTGAGTAAAAGGTTCTACCAATGTCAGGTTGACCACCCATGTCACCCTCTTTCTGCTCCTCTTTGCACTTGCAGTCAGGCTGGGCATCATGGAGCTGGCTTATAAGTTCACAGGGACTCAGACCCTGAGGGGAGCGATTCTAAATGAGACTGTTTGGCCAGGCAGGTTGACACCCCTTGAGATTGAGATAGACATGTGTAAACTAAGGCCCCCATACATTTTCACTGACCCATACAAGTGTCAAGGAGCCTTTCTGGCCTGTGGGGCCCTAAGAAGGTTGGAAAGATAAGATAAAACTGGTTGGGATTTACTTTTGCCCAGAAAACCAGGCCAGCAATTATGATTCAATAGGAGAGTACAATTGTCCCTGGTGGGATATTGAAACTATCAAGATTTATGCAAGTGGGGAATCTTGGGTCACAAAGGATGTCAATATCTCTGTGAAAAAGTATCTTCCCTCAAACCAGAATATAAATAGGGATTTTTGCCATCAGCCAGGATTAATCATTAAAGACTGCGAAAAGGGACATTGGCTCACAGGAAAGACATGGGCAGTTAGACTTTGTTAGGAAATGAATCAGGAATGTTTGTTACAATTCATAATGCCATCCGGTCCTTGGTCTACTCCCCCATAGAGTCCAGTCTTGGGTTTCAGGACATTCTGCCCACACTGGTCCCAGTTCAGGTCCAGACCCTCACCCACTGCCTGCACCAGCAACCCCACTGGGAGTCTATGACTTTACTCAACAGGACCCTGCAGATTTTAATCTTTACCCATCCCAATCTGATTCAGGACTGTTGGCTCTGTGTTAGGGCTAGACCACCTTTTTATGAAGGGTTGACCTCTCCTGAAAAATGTATTCGATCCAAAGACAGCTGCTCCAAATGAGAGACATACCTGATTCCACCAATACTTAGAGATAAAATGGATGAAAATCAAACCTGTGTGGGAACTAAAATCCCCAATCATGCAGTTCCTTGCAGTTTTACTATTCCTATCAGTCAGACAATGCAGGCCCTAGTGGGTCTTGGTTTCTCTGTGACACAGGGCTGTATGAATGCCTAAGCTCATGAGGTGCCCAACCAGCAGTGTGCCAATTTGTCATTCTACTCCCTAGGATAACTACCCTGGCTGGGGCAGAAGTAATGTCACTTTCAGCCCTTCAGCTTGGACACCGACAAAGGCACTCCCTGATCTTGCTCCCTGCATTGCTTAGGACCGTGAAACAGCTGTTTCCATGGCCCTTGGAGTAGGAGTACTTATTCAAACTGAAATTGGACTCTGAGGATGCTAAGTGATGGCCCAAGCAATAGTGGGAGAGCTGTCCAGGGTCCAACATGCAGTCCACCAGCTATATGATCAGGTCAACACACTGGCAAAGGTAGTGCTTCAACACAGGTGAGGACTCAACCTCCTCATCATGGAACAGGGAAGACTCTGTGCTGCCCTCGGAGAAGAATGCTATTTTTATGCCAATAAGTCAGGAATCATCAGGAAGATTTCAGCCAGGGCCCATGAGCACCATGATAAGAGAACCAAAATTCCCAAGGGTGGTGTGCCCAAATGTACAACTGAAATCCCTGGCTACCTTCTTTACTGACAAGTCTGCTGCGCCACTGGTGATCTGTACAGCCTTACTTGTGCTTGGGCCCTGCCTAATCAAATGGGTGATAGGGAGAATTCAAGCTGGACTGGACCAGGTACAACTTCTGGTGTTGGCAGAAAATGTTATCAACCTCTATAGATAAATATAAGGGCACCTCACCAGCTTAATAAGAGGAGAGTGTCCTTGAGGGAGAAATGATATGGGAAAGAAAACTAAACCAATACCACTTTGTGTTCTAGTGACATTTTAAAGCTTAAGCTGCTGTTTCCTTAAGTTTGTTTCTTATAAATGTTGTCATACTTACCTAACCCAATACCACCCCATGCTGTGTCATAAGACTGCTTGTCCCCTATGTAAAATGTCAAACACCTTTATTCCTTTGTTACAAGCTGAGCCCATGCTTTGTAGTATTTCTGTAGCTGCACTAAATCATATCAACAACACCCCCCTAGACCCAGAACTAGACCCAGAACTAGAACTGCATAACTATTCTCCCCTCCTTGCCCTTCAGGGTCTGTGCTTGGGCATGTATTAGGTATCCACTGCCAGCCCCCAATAAACTTGCTTATCTCTGTGTCCGGCCTCTGTGGGTGACTCAATTAAATAAGCACATTTGCTGCAACACCAGCTACTTACAGGATAAAAACTAATGTCAGAAAATAAAGATCTTTTCAACTGTAGCCTGAGCTGCAGCCTTGTGAACCATCCTGGAAACGTCAGCGTTGTCCACACGTCAGATTTCACGCCACCTCCCCCACTGGAATCACTACAATCCTCCCCTCACATATTAAATTCTGACTCATCCATACAGTTTGCAGCTCCATGTTCCCTGCTCTAGAGAACCTAATCTGGTCACTTCTGGAAAAATTATCTCAAATTTAACATGTATATAACTGCAAATTTCCAAAAAGTTTGTTGTAGGGCTAACTGCACATTACAGAACTCGTTAAGAAAAGTCCAGTATCTTATTTATTCATTTATCCCTCAGCCCAAAAGTACTACTCATTTAATTAGAATATCTAATTCAACTTCAGGATATAATGTTAAGTATACAAACTGTAAGTTCCAGCTTCCACTTATGTTGTAGAAAGTTGGAAAGAAAGCTGACCCTCTTTAAATAACAATGAAGTCGAGACAATTTGTGAAATGACATTTGCTTAAACTCCTCAGAAAGCTGAGGACAGATAGCAATCAACTAATCTGAAAGTTAAGAAAGACTTTTTTTTTTCAGATCAATTGTCTTTCAAAATGACTTGCTTGTTCTGGCATGTGCTGGATCCGTGCAAGTTGATAACAATCAACTTCATATTTTCAGGTAATTTCTAATGGTCAGAGAACCATGGGAGCCACAACCTCTAGGGAAATTCAAGCCCAGGGAGCAGCTCTTGCTCACAGAATTCAACAAAGCTCATAAGAGAGACTGGGACAGGACAGGAACAGGGAAATATGATTTTACTGTTCAGTCATGAAGATGAAAGAAAATTTACTGAAGAAAAGTAAAAAGTTCCACCAAGATTTTTCTCTCATATTTCCCGTATGGAATAAAAGCGTTAAGCCCCTTGGGGAAAGGCAGCAAACACTGTTGTCCTTAGACTATGGATAAAGGCACATTTAAGGTGAGTGAATAGAAGATAACAAAAAGTTCTATTTCTGGGAAAGGAGCAGGAAGAAGTCTTGAAGTCAGGTTATTACACACCCTGTATCTCTGGGGGAGGGTTAGGATGACTGAGAAAATCTGAAGCCTACAAGGTAAGCAGGAACACAGCACTTGTCTAAGACCAAAGATGCTCCAGAATAGCAAAAATCACAACCTCTAACCCAAACACACCACACCAGCAAAAATTAAAGTAATAAAAAACAGCAGGCTCCTACTAAGAAAAGGGAAAAGCCTAAAAATAGAGACCCTCTCTGAAACACAGGAGAGGGAGGGAGAGAGGAAAAGAAAAAAAAGGAAGGAAGCATGATGGGAGGGAGGGAAGGAGTGGGAGAGAGAGAGGGAAAGATGGAGACAATTTACAATGTTGATAAAACTCTCTAAACCCAACGTGGTGAGAGAAGATTTTGAAATCTGTGTTGCACTGAGGTCAATAACAAAAAACCCCAAAGCACAACTCAAGTTATGACGTAACCCTCTCACACTAGAGACCCACCGTTAGAAAAGGCTAGCCTAGTTCCAGGCTGAGATACTACAGACCTGTGTGCTCTTCTAGTTTCAATTATAAATTAGAAAACAAAAATAAAGCCAGGATAAAATACACAGTCAAGACACAAAGCAGTGAAGAAAGTCAAACACACATACAACTCAAAAGTTGGAACTACCAACAGGGAGTTTAAAATAAGTATGATTAATAAGGTAAAATCCATAGTGGAAAAGGGGGGAAACATGCATGAACTGCTGGGGAATTTCAGCAGGAAGACTACAGCTGCAAAAATACAATCAAATCAAAATTCTACAAATGGAAAACACAGTCACAGCTACACAGCATGCTTCTTATGGGCTCTTCTGCAGACACGACACAGCTAACGAAAATATTAGTAAGCTTGGAAAAAACGTGCCAGCAGAAACAACCCAAACTGGAAAAAAAAGAGGAAAAAGGAAGATGGGGAAAAAAAGGTAATCTAAGAGCTACAAAACAACATCAGTCCAACAGCAAAATTGGAAGACCAGCGGGAAGAGCCAGAGAAAATGGGGTAAAAGAAATACTTAAAGAATATTGGCTAAGAATTTTTCAAAAGGGTCATTTTCGCTAAGTCCACAGATTCAACAAGCTTAGAAAACATTAATAAAAATGGATACTAGAATGTACACATACACCTGTGTGCACTCACAACATATATTTCTAAAATATATGTGTACTTAACAACATAGCTTCAAACTACGTTAAGCAAAAATTGTTAGAAATGAAACAGTGATAGCCAAATCTACAACTGAAGTTAAAAACTCCAATATTCCTCTGACAGTAATCAAAAGAATAAAATCAGAAGGTTAAAATCAGTAAGAAAATACATAACCATTCAACATCCTGAAAAAAACCTCAAACAACTTGAATTTACATTAATAGAATATTCTCACAACAAAGCAAACTTTAATTAACTCTCAAAACTAAAATAGTACACTGTGATTAGGCCATAATAGAATCAAACTAGAAGCCAATCAGAAAAATATCTAAAAACCTCTCAATATTTGGAACGTAAATCACACTTTTAAACACCCTGTATGTGAAAAGTGAAGTAAAAAGAGAAATTATAAAATATGTTCAGTGAATGAAAATAAAAACAATACAATAATATTTGTCAGATGCAGGTAAAGCACTGATTACAGGAAAATTAATACATTAAATTGTACTTTTAAAAACCATGAACATATTATACCCAAAGCAAGAAGAGATGAAATAATAAAGACCAAAAGAACAATGAAATTAATGATAAAAATAGAGAAAAAATTAATGGAAACAATAATTCTTTGGCAGAGGGGAAGATAGGTAGATAGACAGACTGACAGTCAACCTTCTATCCAAATAAATCTGGGGGGCTAAAAGACAGAAATACTAATATCAGGACATACAGGGGGAAATCACTATAAACCCTACAAACATTAAAAGAGAGGAAAGGTACTTTGAGTGGCTGAGACAGGAGAATCACAAGTCTCAGCCCATGTTAGGCAACTTAGTAAAAATAGACTCAGTCTCAAGATAAAAACAAAAAAATGTAAGCCGGGCATGGTGGCACATGCCTGTAATCCTCCAGCACTCTGGAGGCTGAGGCAGGAGGATCTTTGCGAGTTTGAGACCAGCCTGGGCTACAAAGTGAGCTGAAGGCCAGCCTGCACTGCATAGCAAGACCCTGTCTCAAAAGACCAAAAAAAAAAAAAAAAAAAGAGTAGAAGGGCTAAGTATGTAGCTCAGTGTAAATGTCCTAGATCCAATCACCAGTACTGGAAAGAAAAGGGGGGGGGGGACAGTAGAAAGGAATTATATATACATAAATTTGTATTTTAAAACATTTCCATAAGAAAATTCAGGCTTTGCCAAAAAATTCTAACAGACATTTAAACTAATAATAATTCTACACAAATTTGGCCTAAACTGTAGGAAAGAAAAAATACTTTATAACTCATTCTATGAAGTCAGCATTACCCAGACACCAAAACCAGATACACACATAACAACAAAACTGCATTATCATTTTCCCTAATGATAATACATTTTTTTTTAAATCCTCAACAAAACACTACCAAATTAAATTCAGCAGTACATAAAAATAACGTATCATGACCAAGTGGATTTTATGTAAGATATATTAGGCTGGATCAATATCCGGAAATTAATCACTGTATTCAGCAATATTTAACTAAATTCAACACTCTTTGACAAAAGCTCTCAGAAACTGGAATAGCAGGAAATCTTTCAACATATAAAAATAGTTATGTGTATGCCTATCCATCCTCACCACTCTTAACATCAAAAGAGGTCCTATCTAATATAGTCAGTCAAGAAAAAGAAATAACAGGAATTGATCTGGGGTACCAAATAAAACTAGAGACACCCCAAATCCCTGAACTAATAAATCAATCAACAAACTGGTATATTCATCCCGGGCAAAGTACTTAAGCAGAAAGTAACATGGATGGATCACAAGCGCATTGCAGTAAGTGAAAGAAGCCAGACCTGAAAGGCTGCAAGTTGCAAATTCCATTGATATGACAGTCTCAAGAAGATAAAAAGAATCGAGACAGAAAATGTATTAGAATTTGCCAGGGGCTAGAGGTAGGAAAGCAGACTGACCACCGAACAATGTGGGGGAAATTTTGTGATAATGGAACTATAACAAAAGGGAGTCATTACAAGCTTACTTGTTCAAAATGATAGAACTATGCCTTAAACATGATTTTTATCATACATAAATTATACTTTTAGGAAAGAAGTTTCCCTAAACTCAGTCTCTTTCCAAATTTGGATTTGGGGTTACTTTCTCAAATGCTCTAAACATCTTTTTCTCTCAACTATGAAGTGAGAACAACAACAGCGTCTACCTCTTAGAGTTCGGAGCTGTTCCTGACACCGTTCCGTCATTAATCACTGTGTAGCGTCCCGCTACGTGTCTAACACTGTGCTCACTGTTGCTAAGGATACAGAGACCAACCGACAGTGTGGTCCCTACCTTCCAGCTTCAGTTAGTAAACGAACGTCCCCTGGATGGTCAAACGATCACAGCCATTTCCCCGCCAGTTACAGTTATAAAAATTAACAAGATTAGTGTTAAACAGCTACTAAGCCAAGTTCATGTTAATTTCAAATACAGTTCAGATTCGGCAAGCATTTTTTAAAGTAGGGATAGAAATTGCAATTCAAATCTTAAAAATTCCACTGGCATCCCAAAATTTCTAGACTGATCTCTACAGATAATTTTTAGAGACTGAAAATTGCAAAAATGTATAATTTATCATATTCATAAAATGCCAGCCGACCTTATTTCCTCCAATTCATTATAGGATTTCCACATTAATTTTGAGTAAGAAAGAATATCAAGAAAGTATTATGAAGAAGAAGATGAAGGGGCTGGGGCATAGCGCAGAGGTAGAAAGCATGCTTAGTATGCACAAAGCTCTGGGTTTGTTCCCAGTACCGTATGAGATAATACAGGATGAAAGAGATAAAAAAGGAAGGAAGGAAGGAAAAGAAAATTTCAAAAGGAATATGAAACTATTTTTCTTTATACCAAGACTTCACATATTTATATAAGACACTTCCCTAAAAATACAAAGCTAAGAGGATTCACTGAAAACTATAAATTCTTCCAGAAAAGTCTTCTTCCTCCAAGAGGAAGGAATGGATGGCTTTGTGTATCACATGATGACCCACAACCTCTGTGAGCTATACGTGCATAACAACCAGAAATCATTCACATTCCAGCCCCTTTGTGCACTTAACATGCCTCTGCACCGGACTCTAGTGGAATGCCCTTACACCAGGTTAGAGTTTTAGAAGCATGAGCAACTCATGCTGTGACACATACCAGCTACTTTTACAGAGTTGATTACATTTGTATCGTAATCATTATGTATTTACTGAAGACCTGATCTATGCTCAGTTCTGACAGCATAAGGCTTTATAGGCAGCTTTAATTAAATGTGTCCATATCATTCAAGGCTAAAAGAAAATCAAAGCTTTTCCTGTTTCAAAGATTTCCTATCTACTGTCATCTCACATCACGTCTCAGTGAAACACTGTGAGAAGTGTTCTTGGAGTGTTATCAACTAAAATTTCTGCAACAAGCATGGCTTTTTGCACAGGATTTCACACTGAATAATATAGTAACATCTAGAAATTCCTAACCTAGAGGGAAAAAAAGAACATTTTAAAAGATATTTTAAAAAGCATGACATGTGCACAGGGGCTTCTCAAACAGAATTCACAGATTTATTTTCAGCATTTCACTTGCTCAAAATTATTATTTTGGAATATGGAGCCCACATGCATGGGTCTTCCAAAGCTTTATACTGGAAATATTCCTATGGGCTATGCCTCTCAATCAGAAGGTAAGGGAAGTACAAGGAGAAGAAAAATTAAATCATCATAATAACTAAAAAGAAGCCAAAGCAGAATAAGTAGAAATGTCCTTCGGAAGAACCCAGAAAAGATGATACTGGCTAGCTTACCTTGCTTTAATCCTAAAGCGCCAAGGAGCTGATTGTCAAAGCTGGGTTGAAGGCCACATCTTGGCTTTTCAAGGTGATGCTCTTCCTCAGCAATAGAAGAAAGCTCATGTGGCGGTTTGAGGCCATCCAGGGTCTGACTGGGCCACTGGGGTGATACAGAATGTGAGTCCTTTGCATGCTGGCTGAGTCCGGGGCTTGAATTTTGGACAGAGTCCTGAAAAGAACTATTACCACATGAGAAATGATCCTCTTCAAGAAACAGGGAGCTGGCGTCCTCTTGACTCCAGTCACTGTCTTGTGCTTCATCTTCAAAGTAGGTTTCCTGTATCTGGATATCATCTAAGTCCTGGTCTGGCTTGTCACTCAATTTAGGGTCATTTCTGCTTAAATGAACCAGGGAAGCAGATAATGTATCACCTGCTTGCTGGAGAGCTTCATAAACCCGGGATATCCAGGAAGAGAAAGGCTGGAAGAAGTTCAGGGCATTCTGAGATGCCATGGTCAACACCATGGCCAACTATCTGATGGCTAGAGTCCACTTGCTCAGTTCCTTCCGTACTCTGGACTTAATGTGAACTACAGAATAAGCGTGATGACAAATTACATTGCAGGTCTCTTAATGGCTGTGAATATTTCACTCTCAAAACTTCTCAGCTGAAACAGAGGAAAGAAACACTTACCCCTGTTAAAGTCACAACCTCAGACCCATCACCAGACATCAACCACCAACGTCAAACAGCACTTGGAGCAAGAAAGATCATCGCTGGAAACACAGCTACATAAAAATGGCTGAGAAAGTCTACGTGTAGATTCTATCAATGCTCCCTCACCTCCAAAGGCCCGGAAGCTTCCATTAGCAGTAACGGGTCCTTTTCACATGACCATTCTTAGTTGTGTGAAAAGCATAAATGAATCTTCATTAAAAGCCAGTTGGGTATGACATTTCAAAATACAAAAAAGGTTGCACATTTCATCTATATGCCTGCAGAACCCAGAGACCTACTAGGCACAAAGGTGCCTATCCTTTCAAAGGAAATACATGCAAGCATTTAAAAGCTTTAGACAAATCTTAAAATAAGTTTTTTGCATTTTTATGCATTCTTTATTCTTGGAAGCAATCATTGCAAAACTGAGGTTGGCAAATGGAGCATCCAATGTACTGGGGATATGTCCCTAGCACCTCACTGCCTTTTCTGTGTTCCAGTCTCCCAGACAGCCCCCTACAACCTGGGAAACTTCTGCCACACATTTCATTCCAAATGCTCACAGACTGAAATGCTTACAACCACAGGACATCAACAGACCAACAGACACTATAAAAACCATAGAGCAAATATCTATACTTTTACATGTGTGTCTGTGCACAAACATATACATGTGTATACCTATGCACATGGACATATGTGTCTATATACATATGCATATATGTATGTATGCACATGTATGTATATGTGTATATATGCTATGTAGCTCAGGATAACTGCTGTTAATGTCCACAGAGCCCAAACTCACTGTATGAAATTCCCTCATTTCTTTTACATCAACAGCTTCTTTCAGACTAAAACTACTCGCAATCCTTTATATTTCTGCCTCCTTTGACTTCAGGCTACTGCATTTGATATGACTATGTACATTCTCCTAAAAACCTTGTTAGCTATTCATGGATACATTGATTTATTCAACAAACAAATATTGATTAAGTACCTATTAAGTGCTGGGCACCATGCCAGGTATAAGGTAACCCTGAGGCTTCTGTCTCCGCGCAGCCCACATTTCAGTTAGAGGGAAACCGCTGTCTGCATTCTCCCCTTTTATTGAATAATTCATGC
Source organism: Dinomys branickii (assembly GCA_004027595.1). Classification (NCBI taxonomy): domain Eukaryota; kingdom Metazoa; phylum Chordata; class Mammalia; order Rodentia; family Dinomyidae; genus Dinomys; species Dinomys branickii. Next base: position 23,441 of record PVLD010001079.1, on the reverse strand, counting down.
GTCTCTCTTTCAGACTTGTCCTTGGTTTCTCATCAATGACTTACTTGTAACCACTCACTCTCCTGTGGCTCCTTCTCCTTGCCTTCTTTACCCACCTTGGGAGGAGGTTGGCCCGTCCCCCTAAGTTCTAATTAACTTCTCTTAAAGCTCCAAAATATACATTTTTTTAGCCCTCAGCTCAGTTGTTCTTTCCCTACTTTGATCTCCGGTTATCTGAGCCAGCCATCTCCAAGTCTGGTGGCTCAGAGTCACCCAGGAGCAAATAAAGAGAACAAAGGGCAGGATGGCTGAAGCAGCTGGGCTTTGCCTGGACCTTTTTATTTGTGTCACATGCCCGCAGGTGCCTCTGTGCCCCACTGATATAAGGAAATAGCTACACTGGAATGTCTCGCCCAGATCTCCAGTCCAGCTCATGTAAACCCAGCATGTCACTTTGCCAAAGGCAGTCAACACTCACTCACAGCATTCTAGTGATGAGAGCTTCTCTCCTCAATACTCCTTCCTTCCGTTCTTTCCATTCCAGTTTCTGTTCGTTTGGGAGCATGAAGAATCTCTTACATTATGCCCTTCCCCAGGCTCTAGCTCATTCAGATATTACACAGTCAGTTGGTTTCAGCCTCTAGATTTTCCCAGCCTCCTTCCAACTCTTGTCTGTTTGCCATACCCTGTCCTCCTATCAGACTTCCTGCAGTCTCCTTCTCTAGCAGGGAGGCTCTGTGGAGAGTGAGGGCTTTCTCCTTTGTTCCACATTTTATCTCCACTGCCAAGTGTCCTGAACACACACAGTAAATTTTCAGGAAGTAGATTTGAAATCCTATTAAAAATTGTGCATAAAACCGTGCCTAGCATAGGTTACATACTACAGGGATCCTTTCCTAGTCCTCAGTGTGGCCCAAGAAGCTTATATTTGTAATCCCATGGAAAAGTTATCAGAATTCTAGTGAGTTTATTCCAATCTACCTCTTTCAGGGCAACCCATGGCAAGAATAAAGACGCTAAGGCATATTTGTAGTTATAGGAAGCCAAGGGGTCCTAAGTCCAGCCATGATGATGGCCATCGGAACAAAGGCCTTGACCCAAACCTGGGTTTTATTCACTGGTGAAGAAAGAAGTGGTTTGAAAGGAGTGGATGAGTGACTGTAAGAATTGCAAGAAGCCTGTGAGTGCTGTGAGCTGGGTTAGGGAGGAGACTGAAATCAGCTCTGCAATATGCAGAGAAAAGGACACACAGAAAGAATAATCTACGTGACACAATTAAGATGGTATCTAATGTTTTGGGGATGGGTGCTTTAGCTTTGATGTGTAATTTTTTAAGCCCTGGGAAGTCACAGCCTCTTGTCTTGAAGCTCAATCCCAGCCAACAGCATGGAGCACTGGCTCTTTATCCCGCCTGGTCCTGGCTCACACACGGAAGCAACAGTGTTCTGGGGAAACACCGCCCTGTCAAAGACTACACATTAGCACCTCAGCTGGACCGACAGACATTGCTTAAAGCCAACTGAAGGGATACGGAAAAGTCCTAGCCATCTCTGTATGTAGCAGTACATGGACATAGGGTCAGGTTCAGCCAAAATGGAGACAATGGCTCCTCCTTCAAGGAGAGCAGCCCAGGTGCTCCTCCATAACATACTCAATAACTTTTTTAAATTAATGAATGAAACCTACTCGGAATCACTGAAAAGATGTTATCACCCAGATCTCCTGCTTAGTAACATTAAAAAGCACTGGTTCCAGCCCAGTTCACAGCCCACAGTTTAAGGTTTACTGTTCCTCCCATACGTCACTACAATTCAGGGCACCACAGACCTACAATATTATGTCTGCTAAACTGTGGCTTCAGCATCTTCTGCTATCCTCATAATTCAGAGTTCTGCCTTTTGTCCAAACTGTCCCCAAAGACACGGTCACATGATGAGGACCCAGCCATTCCTCCCCAGTCCTGTGTGTCTCTCCTAAGCCCCGTGTGTCAGTTATACCAGCACACTAAGCAGGCTCCAAGGTGACCGCACTCTTTCCCGGCTGTTGTTGGCTCTACTCAGGATGACATCTCTCCACCCTGCCTGGTCAATATGGTAAATACTGACTCATCCTCTGTCAAATTCTCATCTACAGTCAAAAGTACGGCCTTGTAAGGCTTTCAGTGTGCCGCATTATATACAGTCTCACTGCATGGTAAACATTTGTCAATCTTACCCTTGCAAAGGGTGGGGGACCCATAGGTGACAAGTGAAGCTACCAGTGAAAATGTTTAAAGCTAAACACTCCTGTTTCTTTTGCCTATATTCATTCCTAGAGTGGAGTTCACGCGCTAGATGACTCTAGGAGTTCCTTTTCTGCTCCAAAACCCAAGAACTTACCAGGTGGGCCACAAGACGTTGTAATATTAAGGCAGGACATATTCAAAGGGAAGTTGTCTTTTAAAGGATTGTTTCTGTACTCATGCCAACAACCACTGCCAAAAGATCCCAGAGCCAGTTCACAGGCCAAATCTCAGCCCATATACAGAAAGTGTCCAGTTGTTACATTCCAAAACACTCCAAAGGAAGGGTATCCAGAGCCAGATCCCGAAAATTACCTAGTCGGCAATGCTGGGGACCATTCATACTATACTAAATCAGTCTATGGCCAAACGGGCTCAGTTGGCAGAGTAGCCACGGAGATACTTTGTGCTTTGGTAAACTTCAAGTTGATTGGGAGAGCACAGCACAGGTAACATATATATAATCTAGAGCTAGTATCTTAGGACTTTGAGGTTTTCTTATCACTAATGAGAAATCAAAGTGGTTTCTCATGTTCAATTTCCTTCTTAATTAGAAGGCAGATAGTGTTTTCTGGATACTGAAGGTCTTTTCATAACTGAAAGGGCTCATTATTTCAATGTAAATAATTCATAATATTTCATTATTATAAGTACAAAACAAAAAGAGTATATGAGTATGGGTTGTATTTCACACACAAGCTCCTGTCACAAACACGACCTAGGAAAGTTCACAGCTTCTCAAAGTATTCAGAATAAACTAGCCACCTAAGAAATAATTGATAAGTAAAAATAAATGGAAATCTGCTGATGTTTTCCTATAAGCTGCTTTTTAAATCATGTTTTAATTAGAACTCTATTATAACCATGCTTAATGGCATTAAGATCATTTTAAACTTAGGAAATTATAAAGCAAAAAATATTAGAGTTGTGTTTCTGGGGGGGGGGACTATCAAATTTCTGAGGCATATGCTCTCCATTTTGATCATCCTTACCAAAGGCAGTTGGGAAGAGAGGGGAAGCACTCTGTACCCAGAATACTGATAACAGCCCTATGAAGTTTGTCAGTTTAATCTTTCTGACACTGTTTTCTGATGACAAATCTTGCAGAGAGAGGAAACGCTATGACCTTAGAAGAAATACCAGCAGCTAAGAGCTATGCCTTCAAGTTCTACATTGTTCTGGCAAAAGCTGAAGAGGAAACTTATATGCCCATGTGTTTTAAAGGATGACAAGCTCCTGCAGAGAGTCAGACACATTCTGAGAGACAAGAAATGTTTCTATTAATATAGTTCCCATGTAGGGAACTAAGTCAAAGCCTAAATCAAAATCTTATACCATTTTTGAAACCCCGTATCATTTTTATTGTTTTTGTATTGTCTTTGTTATTTTTTTCTCTTTAAAATAAAAAAAAATTTAAAATCTTACGCAAATCCATCTACCTAAGTGTGCTGATGTTTAGCAATTTTTGAATGAAAAATTAATTTCTTTTAAAAAAAAATCTCTTCTCACTCCTTATCACCATCCATAGAAGTCATAAGCCAAAGCCAAGAGCATGGGCTTATTTCAAGCATATTTTCACAATGGTCAGTTAACTTTCTCATCATCTATGGTCACTGTACTAACTCACTACAGTGGTCAGAAGCTAACTAAATTCATCATTACCATACCTTTGGAGAAAGTCAATTCTTGTTCCTAGTAAGAGTAAGAACAGTTCAGAAGATGATAACATCACATGGAGAGAAAATAAGAACTATATAATGGGATGCAGTCCATCTTTATCAAGATTCAAGAGTCTACGGGTGTTTTCTGTGAAAAGCAAACATGTTATGTGGGTAGGGACACGTGCCATTAAGATGAAATGTCCTTGGTAGCCTTTATCCAAAACGTGTCCTGAATGTTAGCATCTTCAGAGATATAAGAATGGACAGCTGAGGACACCTTAGGGCAACAACAATGGACACAGTACAGCCACATGGCCACTGCTGGCCTTGGGCAAAGCCTATAAACTTGCTGGTCCTGGGCATCATGGGTAATGAGTACAAAACAAAAGGAAAAGCTGCCTTATAATCAAAATATATGATCATAGACGTGGAGAAAAATACACAATGTGAAGTAAAAAAATAGCAATGGCTTTGGAATCACACAAAATAAGATTGTCTTGCATCTGCCCCTCCCCCCCAGCCATTCCACAGCACAGAACAAGCCATGTTACCTGGGCGCACCTGAGTCCTCCCGTCCACAGTGGAGGGACCACTGTTCTTTATCTTTCAACTCACCCTGAATATTAAATCACACAGTGTTTTTTAAAGCAACTGCAATATTGCCAAGTATATAGCAGGCATTTAACATGAGTCATTCATTATTAAACCAAGCTTTGTAACATTTTAAAAGGTAAAAAATATTAAATTTTGAAAAGAATATTAAACTTTTGTAATATTTCCCTGATATGTTACTACCTCAGAAAAATTACATTATCAATACATGTAACATTTGCCAGGCACTATGGTAGTCAATGATTTTTGACCACGTATATAAATAAAATCTTTTGTGAAAGATAACACTCTTCTGGTTTTATAGACAAAAGTAACAGGCTCAGAAAGGATAAACAACTCACCCCAAAGTTTATATATTGAATAAAGACTGGAACTAGTATTCCAGTTCTCCTTTGTGGAAATTCCTCCTTTAAACACTATTCCAAATCCTTACAAAATGTCTGCAAAACCATAAAGACACCAGAAAGCATTTTAAAAAGTGGGGTGATTTTACTTAAGAATGGTCCTTGCTGGATTCAAACTCAGGTCTGTCTGACTTAGAACCTTGTCCTTATTCTGCTTCTGCTTCTCCCCAACAGCTTATTTCATTTAATAGAAACCTTTTTAAAAAATAAAAACCATTACGCCAGGCGTGGCAGCGCATACCTGTAATCCCAGCACTCAGGAGGCTGAGGCAGGAGGATCGTTGCAAGTTAGAGACCAGCCTGGGCTACAAAGTGAACTCAAAGCCAACCTGAACTGCATAGTGAGATCCTGTCTCAAAAAGGCCATAAAATAAAAATAAAAATAAAAACTGTCACAATGACTTTTCCAAAGCAAGTATAATAAATTAAAAATATTCTAGATCTCTGCTTAAGGCGAACAAGGCTTATAATTTTTTAAAATTTTACACAATAGGTAGTAGCTTCATATTTCAGAAGAACAATTTCAAACAAACTAGGATTAACAAACTAGGACTGACTCAACAAAGGCTTTAAATTGTTCAAGGTTATGCCATTATAGCAAAGGTACCTTTTAAATGCTCGTCAGACTTCATAAGCCCACTGAGCATTTTTTAGTATCTCCTACAATCAAGGTAGAAATTCAAATATGCTCCACAAAACCCAGTGGTGACAACACAGACACCCCAGGTCTTCAGCATCTCCAGTGGGATAATTTAACAGAGCTTTAATAACATAATTTTCTTAAGAGATTATTGCCGCTCTTTAACAGAAGCCATTTTCAGACTCACATAAAATAAAATTTTGAAGAACTAAAAAACAATTCTGTTCAATCAATATTTATCTTTCAGAGGTAAGTCCTAGCTAAAGTGATTGCTGTGGACTCCCTACAAGTGGAAACCCATGTCCCAAGGCCACTGGCACATATCAATTGACCCGCAATAAAGGAGACCCTGAAATCTCAACTAGTATCTGCAGTACCAGAAAATATCATTAGGACAAGATCTAATGAAATTGAGGAAAGAAAAATGCAGGCACAACGAACAGGAATGACTCCAAGACAAGCAGCTATGGGACTTCAATGATTGTCCCAGGAGAAGAGAGAGAAACGTGTGCATCGCTTGAAAACCCAGTAGGCTCAAAAATAAGGGGAAAGTTATAGAACGGAGATAACTGCAACCCTCCTGAGATAGATGAAGCAATGCTCCGTCAGCAGCCATTCAGTGTTTGTTAAAATTTTTATTAATTCTAGAAGTAATATCAGCCTTATGAAAATTTGATAATAAAAAAGGGGGAGAAATCACTCTTAGTCTCTGTGCCTTAACGCAAGTCCAATTAGTTCTGCACATTCCTTCTATCGTATTTCCTTGTAATTTGCAGGGTGCAATCATGATATACAGGAACCTAATAAATCGTCTTTGACAATTCATCCTTCATGTTGAAGGCAGCTGAATGACTGTTGAGTCTATCTGCCTTTGCCCCCTACACAGGTAACACCAGAGTGCAAGTCGCCATTGTCCTGCCCGCACCACTTTGACAGCCTCCTCGCTGATCTCCCACATTCACTGTAAGCTCTTTCCACAGAACCCCGTTGTGATCTCTCTGAGTTGCATGTTTGTTATCAGTCAATATTTAAAATGACTTCCCATTCTTCTTAGGACATGGTCCAAACCTCCACAGGATCAGAAGGCCATGCATAGTTGGATGCTTCCCAGGCTGAGAGAGCTCTTCCCTCCGGGATTTCCCACACCCTCCCCACAGCTTCCAAGTCTGTGTTTCCTGCCAAGCCTGTGTTTACACTTCACTTTTCAGAATGCATAGCCTGACTGCCCCTTAATTCAGATGGTCGTGTCAATCTGAGAAATTCATTGCACCTCTTACATATTCTTAACTGACATGTATCAAAATCACAGCTTATTAATGACAGACGATTATTTCTTCTAACACTTGTCTTCTTCACTAAGCCAGAAGTTCACAAAATCAGGTTAGCTTGTTAATTTTCGTGATGGTGCCAGCATCTAGTAGGGTGACCATAACCAAAGACTCAGTAATCAATATTTTTTAATATTTGAACACCTACTTATATACACATATTTTATCACACTTCTTTTATTTAACATATTTTACATATTTCTGTAGTCTTTATGTGCATCATTTGTAATAATTTTATATTTTCAAAACTAAATATTCAATTAGAACCTGATCACAAATTCAAATCTGCAAAAATACCTCTTCTTATAAGAATATGCGAACCTTCAAATCTCAAGGAAAAATATCCAGCATTGTCCATCAGAATGAGAATATAATTATATTAACAGAGACTTGATATATTTCACATCTTTAGGTATATCATCAGGACTTAGGTTATCATTTACTTCAATATTTTCCATTAAAGTAAAAAAAAATGTACAGCTGGCTAAACAACATAATAATAAATAATAAACATTTCAGGTGACTAGTCACATTACAATTAACTTTTTTTTTCATTAAGAGGTTAAGAGAGACAGTTGATTACCACTAAAATACATATTGGACACCACAAGCCAGCACCACCTCTGCATCTATGACCTTGAGAAAGATGCTCAGTTCCCCAGACTACATTGCCTCACCTACAAAATGATAGAAAACCACGTGGTAAGCTGTCAGTATCCTCTGAGGCTAATATTCAAGGTTCCTGGGAAGCTCCCTCAGCATCCTCCTTTGGACTTTTACTACTCTTGGTACCCAACACAAAATTCAGTTTGCTTCAGCGTATCTGTGCCACAGACTTACCACACATTCTGGCATCTGTCAATCATGTCAGGCACATAGAAGTTACTCAAGAAATACTTACTGACTCAAACTGAATTAAATTCAGATTGGCCTCCACAAACTTGATTTCCTTAGTCAGGAGACCAGCCTATAAAACTTTTGAATGGTTTTTGTACATTTTGAGCCTTTTTCAAAATATTGAATAAATGAGGTGTTTCCTGGAGATGTTTGTGTCATTTTGGGGTCTCAAAAGTGTTCCTATTCCCTACTCTCACTGTTATAAACATCACTGACTGCTGAAGTTGATCCGTTTCTGAAAGACACTGCACAACCAACAATTACACAACAGGTTTTAATCTGGTTCCCACTAGGCTTGTGATAGGGGAAATAGGAATCATGTCTAATGAAACTTTCATGCATAGGCAGAAAATCATTCCATTACTAATCCATCGCACATGTTTCTTTGACATCCTAGGACATAGTCTTGCATGCTTATTTATACCTGCCTTCTCCTACGAACACATCAAAACTCAAATTAGAACTCTCAGTCTAAATCAGTGTTAGCAATGGCTCTTTTTCCCTATGATTTTCTTTCATTGTGTTTACATAAGCATCAAACTAAGCAGGTAGCAAAACTGTTCACTACTAAAGTGACTATTGCTACACATTTTATCTTCATTAGCAGCTATCAAATGAGATCTCCTGGGGTCCTTGATGACTGGGCTCTTAGTAATGCTAATAACATGATCATATCAATGCCTCTGTGTCTGGAAAACATTCCTAATCAGAGCCCCCTGAGAGCCCATCAATAATGCAATCTTAATGGGCTCTCTGTGGTTGCAAACTAAGTAGGTCAGGTGGTTAGGTAGGTGGTACACGATAGCACTCAGGTCTGCTCAGCCAATGACTGGCCAAGTTCCCTAATCAAAGCACATTTGAAAACATTGCTTTTACATTTCCCTTTCCATTGCCAGAAAATTTCACACAAGGCCAGGGAAGCACTGTTTTCTAAGCATGATTGTAGAAGCAAATGCTTCTCAGATATTCTAAATACACATGTGACCTGTTTTATAGCATTTTATATATAGTTGTGCAGATTGTATCTGTTGCGTTAGACCAAAATGCTAATTTTATTTCTGTTTTAAGCCAATAACGCCCATCTGTTGCTTTTCCCCCTCCTCATCTTGCAGTTCTTCCCGTTAGTCACGAAAAGATGGAATCTTGCTTGCTGAGGAATGCAAATACCTGTGCGGGTTCTTTGGGAATAGTTCAGTCTATACTGATTGAGATTCTACCAACAAACTATCCACATCTCATTCCAAAACGAATTCTAGTATAAAATATGAGTCCTGCAATAAAGCAGCTAATGAAATGGAAAAAACTTCCATGAGATTGGAAGACGGCATTTCACACCAGCTTCCATTTCCAAGGATGAGGCCACACAGACCGCGTGTGTCGGTTAGTTTCAGCTTCTCTGAGAAAATTCTAAGTGGAATTCTTGCCCCAAAATGTTCTTAAAACGAACAGCAGTTAGGGCTTTGACTATAAAGCCAAACTATAGGAAAAATAAAAATTTAAAAGGACTCTGACATCTAACAGACCAGTGAGGTGCCAAGTACAGCTTTAATATGCGTTACTTGTTTAGAAGAAAAAGGATGAGGGAAGGTTTGGGAAGATCAAAGATCGGACTTAAAAAAATAAGAGTTTTCACCGGAAAAGGCAAGTTAAGACATTGAGATTTTCACCAGACTTTCTGTAGCATGTCTTCTAATGCCAGGGTTTGGCTTTTGCTTTATAATTATTTTAAAAGGAAGCATGTGAAGGATTAAAACTGTAAAAGTAAGTTTTGTTCATCACACTCTCTTTCATCCAAAATCCTGCACATTCATGGAACAATTATAAACACCTTGATGTCAGTGCTGACTTGGGAAAACAAGATAAGCAGTTTTTAAACAAACTGTAATATCATCCTGTAAGACTTACATTGATCATTCCTAAATATTAAGTACTCTTTAGAACATCCAGATGACAGAAACTGTAAGAAAATAAGATTCAGAATGTTTTCAGTTTTCCCAGGTTCACACATCTCAGTCGACACCTACGTATGGTCATTAAATCTCCATCATAAAGCCTAAAACAACATAGACCTTGCCATTATTTTCACATCTTGGAACAAACAACGCATTTGCTCCTTCAGTGGGCTGTTTTTTAGTTTGCTTTTATTAACAGGTTTGCCATAAGTAATACACTCATGGTGGGTAATTTGTGATACACACATTGTATCTTGAGGCTTTTTACTTCCCCTCCCCCTCCCAATGTAAATATTTTAATGGGTTTGTCTGACTGTAGATGTGCCCTTTCTTTCACTTTAATCTGTCAGGCTAAGAAAACTTACAACATTTTATACCTATTATTCCAATAAATAGTTTTAAACCAATTACTGAAGTAGCTAATTAAGCATGTAAACGCATAGCCGCCCACTTCACCAGCAACGCAGTGATCTGCGCTACTAATGCTTCAGTCAATTATCCCTCTTCCTTGCCGCCCACCCAGAACTGATTTTCTTTTAGATTTAAGCCATGCATCTCTTTAAAATACAGTGAACATCACTGTCTTGCTTGACAGAAAAGCACAAAAGCTCGATATCCTGTGGTAAATGTAACATAATACCACCTGTGATCTCCTCTAGACAAGATGCAGTTTGAAGAGATATTTCTCTGGAAGATGTCACCGAGACAACAATCATTGTGAATAGTTCCACTCTTTAGCCCATGCAGACAAACATACAAGCTTGAAACTTGTAAGAAATTTCTCCTATTACTGAAAATGACATATTCACCTCCACTACAAGAAAACGCCCTCAAGAATTAGGTTAGATAGTTTCACTGTCTCCAGCCAAAAGGTGTGTGCTTAAGGATCTGCAGATCATCCTGGGGATTTACACTGCAGGATTGAAAAACTTCAACCAAGCAAGTAATAAACATTTACTGAATGCTTCTACATAGATAACCAGGGTTTACCAAGCAATGTCTCTAACTCTCAGTTCTAAAACTCCATGCTACAACCAAACAGAAAAGCTCTAGAGTTTCTGCTAAAAATAAGATACAGAGCTATATATGTCATATATATGTGTATATATATATATGTGTGTGTGTGTGTATATATATATATAGATATAGATATAGATATACACATATGTTATACAGTCATTGGTAAAGTAAAAAATCATAAGGGAAATATTCTGAACCCTTGAAATACTGATGCAGTGATGTGTGTTTGGGGAGAGCTCGCACTTAGGTGTTAAACATTTCTATAGTAATTAATGCATATAGAGAGCTTCGGCTTTGCTTTTATTAATATCCTTTGCTTTTACTAATATTAATATCACAGAGGGAGCTCAAATGCCACCAGAAGAATCTTTCCAAGGTAACGTACCATGCACACTTACGTAAATAGCTCAGAAAGCAGGTTTGCTCGTATTCCACACGTGAGCAAGGTGTGCCCACATCTGCCTAATACACCACATTCCCTCCTAATCGCTAATTGAATCTTTCTCTTGCTGGCAGCCACTGGCTGGATAACAAGTTCATGCACTGGGTTAAATCCTTGAGCAATGGAGTTAACCCATTGTCTATTTGCAAGAAAGCACATAGTAAGGAATGGAAATTTCAAGGGAACATTGCCTACTCTGCAAAGGAAAAAAGGAAAACCAAGACAAGAAGGTATAATTTAGAAATGAATCATCTTGGTTAGTAACGCTTGAAGGTGGATGATGGGCATGTGGGATCATTATACCACTCTTTACTTTCTTGTTATTTGAATGCTTCCATAGTAAAAGTTTTTTTTAATTAAGATCTTTCCCCAACCTTCCTATCATACTGCCCTGGAAGGAAGAAACAGGCACAGATGGCCACTGAGCTCCCATGATGAATGTCATGTAGCAACTTGGCCAGGCCACAGGGCCCAAATATTGCTCAAAGATTACTCCGGAAGGTGGTTTTCTTTGCAGATGAGACTTACGTGTAGACCAGCTGACATTATATAAATGTGAGTGGGACACATCAGTCAGGCGAAGGCCTGAAATGAATGGACTCACCTCCTCCAAGCAACAAGGACTTCTGCCAGCAGGCGGCCTTCCAATATGAAGTACAGTGGTGTTCACTACTATGTCTCCAGCCTACCAGGCCTACCTGCAGATTTTGGAGTTGGTAGAGTTCCATAATCATGTGAGCTAATCCTCCCTCTCTTTCCTCCTATGTCTCTTCTTTTTGTCCTCCCTTTCTATACACACACACACACACACACACTACATCTCCCTATAGTCATAATGAACGCTTCAATTATCCTACCCACCCATGAGAAAATGTGTTCAGTCATACCTACATTTAGTAAATTTACACATCCTGTCAGTTAATCTTTATTTTAGGCCTTCATAGCATTTAAAACAATCTATAATTATTTTATTTATTTGCCTCTTTATTTTTAGCTTTGTTTGGTTTTGTCTGTCTTCACGAAAAGAATGCAATTCCTAAAATATTAAAACTACATCTTCAGGGGCTGGGGATATAGCTCAGTGGAATAAGCGCTTGCCTAGCAAGCGCAGGGTCCAGAGTTCGATCCCCAGTACCGCAAAAAAAAAAAAAAAAAAAAAAACTACATCTTCTTTTCTCACCATTTTATTTTTCAGCACTTAGCATAAGTGCTTAGCATACGGCATGCATGGATTCTCAATAAATAGTGGTGAGTGGATAAATGAATATTCTTAATGCAGTAACCTCTCATCTTGGTTTCTTAGAATCTATTCCGACAAAACAGACAAGGTTCAGTTAGTCATACTATGATGGGCCCATCAGAAGTGCAAGCCCAAAGATACTTCCAAATATCAGAACAAGATCAAAATCAATTACTAATTGTTTGTCTCTTAATCAAGTCACTGGATGCCACAATGAAATACGTCAAGGTTTATCCTGATGTTCAGTCAAACTATTATTGTTTCAAGTCTCAATTTTTCATCTCTTATATTAGGTTAAACCCCATGAAGCGTCCATCCTACAGTTTCATAAAGTTTAACCTAATACAACACATAGTGCATTCTATGCAAGTTAAGGTGTTAAATCGAAAGAGAAAATATCTTTCAACTTATTACTAACTTCCTCCCCAAAAAAAGAAAAAAAAGGGGGGCCCAGGATATGGCTCAGCAGCACAAATGCCTGCCTGGTAAGCACAAAGTCCTGAGTTTAATTCCTGGTACCCCCCCAAAAAAAACATTACTAACAAATATTCTTCCCTGTCTATATAACTCCCCTTTAACTGAGTTTATTTCTGCATTTGCTAAAGTGGAGATAGGTACAAAAAGGAGTAGGAAGAGGTTATTTTATGCAGCCTGCTATTGCAGGACAAAGAAGAACAAAACAAGGGATGGAAGAACAGAAGATCTTAACTTCTTAAAGATTACCCAACCCGTGACCCTACAATAAATCCTTGTGTAATCCTAAAGTCTGTACAATGTAAACAAAAAAGACTCAGTGGTGTTTATGCTTTTTAATCATCTTATTTTTAGAAAGGAGGACATTGAACCTTCTTTGTTACAAAATACTTGATTAATTTAAAATTCACCTGAATAGTATATCCCCAAATGGGGACACTGCATAGACTTGCAGATAAAGAAATGGAGATGCTGGGTACAAAGTAAGAGAGAATGAAATGTTAAAGAAGGTAATCAAAATTCCTCAGAAAAGGAGAACATGATTCATACTGCTTTTACATTAGGCTCCCAAATGACTTCCTCTTGCTATATTTAATCAGCTGTACTAAATGTGAAGTACGAAGAGGCTCATGGTGATTATTTACATCTGTAAGATGGGCATGTGGCTGCACTTCTTTCTCTACCTCAAAGAGCCAAAAAGAAAACAATGAAATAAGGCCATCTATATATGGTGACCACTACACCACATTATATATATGTATTTTTCATTTGTACCATTTTATAAAACTTGTTGGGCATAAAAGAAAAACAGAATGTTGTCCAAAATCATTAAGACTACACTAAAAGACACACAGACGGGCCCATCAGACTCTTCTGTCTTGGCACATTCACAAAACCTTTTTCCAAACTTGCAGAATGCTTAGAATCTTGAGCATGAATTAAGGTTCATTATAATTTGGCAACCTTGAATAATTTTATAAAGGGAGATGCCTCTTCTAAGTGCTTGTCTTCTAATCCCTGTGCAGAAGTGAGCTGAACAGGAAAGCAGCGTCATCGGATGTATGGGTGGGGAGCATCGTGAAAAACATGCCTTGCTTGCTGACCAAGATGGAATGGAGCGTCGTGGGAGGGAGCTGGGTGGGAAGCACCAGATCCATCCACAGTAGGTGGAAGCAAGGCCAGGGTTGAGAGTCAAGGCCAATGCTAAGAGTCCGCCCATGTGCTTCTTTCCTGCCTCAAAGGGTGACCTCAGCAATGAAGCCCCTCCCTTCCCTCAGGGCACCCCACTCCTGCCACAGCTGTACTTACCCGGCATTCTTATTAAAGCTGTTTCCCTTTCACTGTCACTCCCCGTTTGATTTAATTTGCAGTGAGCCTTGGGCAGGAATAATTTTTAAATATTCTCAGGATTGAGATCTATGGTAGCTCAATAGAGCTTACTGGTGTCAAACACTTCGACTGCTCGCTACTGTCACCATGGTTTCATGTCTGACAAGCATTTGTTACATCTCAGTAAGCATCACTCTCTCCCACCTGAGGAGTGTGGGAGACCACTATGCCAGCAAAGCACAGAAAGACAATCTTGCATCCAATTTTTCATCAGTTCTTCTGTTGTAGGATGACTGACAATCACTCCCAGGTGATATTTCCACCCCCCTCTCCTCTGAAGTGGGCTGACCGCTGGCCTCCAAAAGATATATCCATGTCCTTATCCCCAGGACCTCTGTGTGATACTTATTTGAAAACAGGGAATTTGCAGGGATAATTTAATTAAGGTATTAAAAGCACAAAATTCTTCCTGGATTATCAGAATGAGGCCTGAATCCAATGACAGGGGGCACATACAAGGAGCTGACACAGGAGAAGATGAGGTGAAGATGGAAACAGAGATGGAGGGATACAACCACAAGCCAAGGAATGCCAGGGGCCATCAGCAGCCACCAGAAACCGATGAGGAAACACGGTCTTCTCCAGAACCTCCTGAACTGTGCAAGAATAAGTCTATGTTAATACATCAAGTGTGTGACAACTTGTAACAGCAGCCGCAGGAAAGTAACAGATCCAACAAATGCCCCTTCCCAATTTTTGTCATCCCAGAAGCTATTTTGAAAACATGAAGTAATGGATTAAATTGGGAAGATAAGGTGAGCAGAAGAGTAGGGCATTGTGTTCAGGGCCTCTGGATTAAGACAGTCTTGAGTGTGAGTTTTGCCCATTAATAACTCAGAAAAGCAGAGATGATGATGAGAGCTACTTACTGAACTGCGTTATAGAAAACTTGTACTTGAACATACTCTGACCTCAGTGCAGAGGTGAAACACAAATATTTGACCACAGCGTCTACTATGCTCCAAGCAGAAGGAAATGTTGGGGCAGGTCGGAGGTCTCTGCTGGACCAGAGGCACATTTAGTTGCAAGGCAGGAGGTAGAGCTGGTCGTGGGGAGGGACCAGTCAGCTGGGCCTTTCCAGAAACTGTAAGGAGAAAGTTCTCGCACAGGAGCTCCAGTTGGCACAGCCTCACTGCTGAGCATCAGACACGTGTCCTTGTTTGCACTTGCTAACCTCAGCTTTCTCTGAAGCCCTCCTTCATACATGCTCAGTGCTGAGAAACTAAACTTCAGCTTGCCCACTCAAAGCAACTCTGTCAACCCCACTTTAGATAAATAATCAGACTTTGGGATTCCCACTCCTACTTGTACATCCCCTTCAACGAAGGAGCGTGCAGCCTAGGTGGAAGCTTCCTTAACCTGATGTGCTGCTCGTTCCTGCCCGTGCCCACTGACCTCCAGAGGCATGAGCCTCTGCCTTCGCAGTCTTCTCTGCGTAGTGTGTAGACCGCGAGTGCCGCCTGGTGACCATGCAAGCATCACCAACCACATAACTGCCAAGACTCAGTGCACAAGAAAAATTCAGGACCTTTCAATCATTAAGAATTTCGAGGCAGCAGCACTAGAGCATTAAGCCAAGAGCAGAGTCCTTCTAAGGGGGCATTGCTCAGGGCCACCGCACAGGAGGCATATGTATGATGACAGCCCTGTCCCCATAGGCCTGGGATAATTTGCTTCCCAGGCCCTGACACAGACCCATCTCATTCCATGCTGCACTGGACTTACATTCCTGGTGGGAACGCCGATTGATACCACTGTCTTCCGCACTCATACGGTCATGCAGAAATGTCTAAACATCTGTTGGTGTGACCTATTCATGTTGAGGCATTGCAAAGGGGAACTTTTGCTCCCCTTCACCCTCACTGTCATGTTCTACCCCGCGGCAGCCACCCCAGGCCCACATGGTGCACTCGATCTGCAGTGTTAGCTCCCAGTGAGGAGCACACAGCACTCTGCTTCGTGGCCCTGCCTTGGGTCTTGTTGGATTCTGCTATCGCTACAAATGTTAGACCCAGACCCCAAGTGCTCCACACCAGCTACCCTCGTCAAAGTTGAGTCCAGGCAATATCGAAAGCCCTCTGAATGTCCTTCCCCGTCATCTTCTAAGCCACCACCTGACCTATCCACAAGCGGAGAGCCACTCTTTTCCTGTCCTTGCCTAGGAGGAGTTGTCTGCTTCATCCTTTCGGCCTTATGCCCCTTAAAACAATGGTCTTCTCACCGAAGTCTAACTTTTGCCTTTGTACACAAAGAAAGCTTTTGGGGAAACAAAACAAAATCTCTTTCTCATCCCCCTTTCCTCAGATACATTTCTTTAAAAACTATCTCGGGATGAGATTTGCGTTTTTAATCCATTTCTATCTCACAGCTGAATAAAAGCTCCTTTGTTACAAGTAGAAACATTCTCCCAAGTAATCACTACCAGTGAGCAATACGGCACCGTAAAAAAAATCAGATAATACATACAAAATATTTAACAGATACACAGCAGGACCAAGTGCTACATAAATGACAGCGGACAGTTGTCACCATCATTATTATTATTATTTGTGTTATTAGCAAGACATCATTGCCTATTATTTTTCCCCTTACCTTAATTCTACATGGAAACTGGTATGAATTCTTCAAACTCTGAAAAATATATAGCCTAGAGAAAGGTATATTTGAAAAACATGTAGCCTAAAGAAACTTACTTTTGCATAGCAGGTTCAGAAAATAAATTGTTGCTCCTGTCTGATCTTAACTGACAACCAAACATCAGAAGTGCACATAGATTATAACGATTAATTAGGTCACTGATATTCAACCATTTTTATCGATAACACAGTTCGCTCTAAGAGAAGGACGGTCTAGAGATTTTTCATCATTTTTATTAGATCTCTTCCATTCATAGACCAAGAGCTACAGAAGAAGTCGCCATGGTAACCCTATGAACCAAACAGGATCACAGAATAAGAATTGAGAGAAATCCAGTCCAGACTCATCAATTTGCAAATGAGGGCTTAAGACCCAGAGAGGTAAAGCAAGTTTCCCAAAATACCACAGTCAATTAGCAACAAAACTATGCTTTATCTGCACTGCTCTTCTTTTTATACCAGGCTGCCTTCCTTTCTTCTTTAATATTTGTCAAAATATGTTAAGAACATCCCAACATCAGAGGAATCAGTGCTCTGGGGGTGATAATTAAGGCAAATATCAAAGGTTAGATAAAAATCTGGAATAGAATCATACTTTTTAAAGACTTTTGATCAATGATAATTAAACCTTTAAAAGAAGAAATGTCAAAATGAAGGTGTTTGCTTTTTAGACATTATAATTCAGGTTCTCCCGAATAAACTATTTTAAAAGATCCCTTCACATGACCCTCCTCTGAATTTAAGACATGTATTTTTCAGTGGTTCTTTTTTTGAACTAACAGCTTCTGGCTCATGCTTTATTTTTATTGTTTCAACATTATCTTCAAACCTCAATTTATTTGCAAGTGTAATTCATAGTTATCTCTAAAATACTCAGATAACGTCAAACAAGACAAAAAGGAAATATATTTTAAATAGCTCTAACCTTAGTGCTTTGTACTCATTATGGTTTGCAAAGGAGAAAACATTACCAACTTCCATCTCCCCAAGTTAAGTCATAAATGCAATATATTCATGTGTGATGTTATTCTTAGAAGCTGTCACTGGTTAATACTATACAGCTATTGTCCAATACAGCTATTACGACGTTCACCATAGGCCCAATGTTAGTAACTTGACAAAATTAATTCACTTAATCTAGACCAACCTGCCAGAGATGTATTGATAATTCCAATATGCACATGAAGGAACTGTAGTTCAGAATGGTTGTGTGATTTGCCAAGGTTACATAAGTGGCAGTCAGCTCTGAAGGGAGAATTAGAGTAGTTATGACCACCCCACAACCAAGCAGACACTCATCACACTTACTTACCTCCCAACTGGGACAATAGTTCCTCAACGATTCATAAGTCCCCAATTTCATACAACGAACTACATGTACATATTCCACTCTATTTTCAGAAGGTGAATCAGATGTCCAAGGGGAGGTCAAAAAAAAGCAGCAATGTTCCCAGTGAAGGGCCAGTCTGCAGTCTATACCTTTCCCAGTCACCGTCTCAGGTAGTGACTTCTTCTGTCCACTCATTATTTAATAGTCTTTCCTGCAACAAGTCCAGGCTAATCTCACTTCTTTTCAGCACAACATAAATTCAGCAACTGACTAGAATGTGACCCAGTGGCACTGTGTGACTTTTCAGTCTTGGTTGTAGGAAAACTGGGGCTCCTCTTGTTCTCAATGGATCTCTCGCTAAGAGGAAGCCAGATGCCAGGCCATAAAGAATTCAAGTAGTCCTGGGATGGGCTCAGGGGAGTGAGGCCTTTCGCCCTCCTGAAAGTGACTCTGACAGCCCTGCACCCGCTGACAGAGGATGGCGGCCCACCTGACACCCCCTCACAAGGGACCACGTTCTAGAACCACTCAGCCAAGCCACTCCTAGGTTCTCAAATTTTTTTAAAAAGTCATGTGAATATTCATAGTTCCAAATTACTAAAAGTTTGGGGTAATTTTTATGAAGCAATAGAAAAGTAATATGTTTTTATTCCTAAATTATGCTTTTTTAATATACTACTTATTAGTATCTATCAATTGTACAAAATACTTGATTTTGGTATGGTATCTTCATAAATGTATATGAAATATTTTGATCATATCCATTGTCCTTCTAACCTTCTCTCTCTTACATCCTCTCCCCATTGCCTTTATTCCCTCCCTCTTGTCTAAGAAGAATCTCCCTTCTACTTTCATTTTTTTAAGACACCGCATATTAGAGAAAATCTGATACTTGTCTCTCTGAGTCTGGTTTATTTAGCTTAACATAATGCTTCTAGTTTCATCTATTTTCATGCAAATGACATTTAAATTATGCCTTTTTATAACCAGACAAAAAGCTGAACACGGTTACAAAAGCCACTGTATCAATAAACTACTTGGTCTACACTCACTTAAGACACCCAAGGGTAAGAAGGACTGGACAGTGTTCTCCTCCAGACCTTGACCTTGCCCAAAGGAGAATGCACGGTTGCTCCTTGACCACCCCATCATGTCTCATACCCTGTGTGGCATGAGGGAGATGGTTAACAGACTGCTAAACAGCAGCAAAGCCCTAAGTCATAAGGTATGAGCACTCTTTCAGTGCAGAGCTTGTGTGGAATGATAACTGGCACACTGTGATGACGGCATGCTCCACTATGTGCTACACGTCAGCAAGTGAAGGTAGAATACGTCCTTGAAGAGCAAGTCAAGGGTGTCCTTATTTTTCCTTCATCAAATTGAATGCAATGGGTAAATGATGTAGAACACTCAGAGGTCTTAAAGCGTGAAAACCTCCCTGTGGGAAAGTGACTGTTGTCCTACAAGGTAGGAGTGGGCCCAAAACAGCCAAGCAGTAAAATATCAACATCGTGAGGCTAAAACACATCAAGCCTTTTGTCAACCAAGATACACCTTTTTCTTCAAGCGTTAGCCAGAGGTAAACTCAACACAGGACAACTGAAGAGCTAAGAAAATAGGAAGTATTAGTCTAGCTTTTTTCCATCTGCTCTTCAAAGCCTAAAGAGAGCATTACCTTCACGAAGATGACAGAGCCTTCAGTAACAGCCATTCACCATCCCCCACCACCACAGCTGCTAAAGAGCTCATGGCTGAGCTGTTATTGGGGCTCATCCTAGAAACAGGGACACTCTTTCCCTGACCCAAACCACAGCAAGGTGTCAAACTCAGGAGAACATGAAACACGATGCTTACCAAGCCCTTTGTGGATCTGAGTCTTGTCTTTAGAGTGCTTTCTTTTTCCTCGTTGTCCCAGCAAAGGAAGACCTCCTATGGTTTCAAAACACAGCTTCTTGTTGATAAAGAGGAGGAGGACAGCCAGAAGAACAATAAAGACCCCAACAGCAGACAAGCAGCCAATGGCTTCCGGAGTGACTGACAAGAGAACACAAAGGAAAAAAATGTCATCACGATTAAACTGATCAACTTTTGGTTCTAACAAATGACCACAGCTATTGAGAATCTTTACTGACAAATACTCTATGAGTCCTTATCATCCTGGCTCAAGACCCCAAGACTATGTATGGGGAATGGAAAAGGACTGTCACCTACTATATCCTGGTAGGCTGGCTTCTCAGATAACAGACCTCTATACTTTTGCATGTATGGTTTTTCTACCCAGAGTACAACTATTATGCATGTCACTAGCCTAGGGTTCAACTTCAAACCCACAACCTTTAAGAGGGAAAGCCATCAAATAAGTTGAGCTAGAAATAGTTGATCAATGCTGTAAAAGCAAATCTCTGAAAACTACAGCTACCTGATGCTAACAAAGCTGAGACAAACTTTGAGATGGATATTTCCATCAATATTTGCAATTAGAAGGAAAGTTGATTTCTACATACATTTTTATAAAGCTGGCTATGCAGTATGATGGCAATTATCAATGGTAATATGTAAATTAGTAATGCCATCTATATAGGAAATAAGAATTTAAAGTTTAACTAATATTTTAGAATTTGGGGGGAAAATCCATTTTTTCTTTATCCTCTTCTTTTACTTAAAAAACATTGAGCTTTAAGTGGCCTTGTTTCAATATTATCCAGTGTACCTTAAACAGCCAATAAAGAAATCCAAAAATTAACATTATAGAACATGTGCCAATGAATCATGGCAGCAAGTTACATGTGAAAGTTTATGAAAATATATCTCCTATGAGCAGCTTTCATTCTTAGGCAAGTTCAATAATATGAAGGTATAAAAATCACCTCACCTCACCATCCTGAAAAATAGAGAAATGAATCAAACTGGTCCCAATCCCATGAAAATATAAATGATAAATGATATTCCCTCTCTGAAGCAATCTAGTGGCAAGTCAATGTACGAACAAAGGAAAAGCACAGTGGGCAAGAAAGCCATTGTACAGTCTCTTAAATGACAAGCATATATGCTATCAACATAAACATCCACCATGAGAAAGTCTGCAGATAGGGGTTCTCCTCTCCCTTCAAAGCAGTATACAGTAGTAGGAGCTACTACTGTATAGATAGGATCAGCCATCCCAGCGCCCGGGTCGAAATCACACTCTACCACTTATTGTTTATGTGGCTTTGGGCAAATTAGTCAACCTCTCTCTTCTCCAGTTTCTTAAACTGTAAAGGAGGAAATAAACACAGCTACCACAAGGATTAAATAAAATAACCCACAGAGAATGTTGTCTGTATGGCAGCTGGCATGGAGAGAGCCCTCAAACAGCAGTAACCGCCTTCCTCAGCACGACCAGCAGCATTTTCTCGGAGACTTTCAGTGGTCTAGCACTGGCCAAGTTGATGTGGACATGCTGCTTGATGTTCAGTCTGCGTTGTGGGCTCCTCCTTGTTTACTCTCTGGCTCTTCACCCCTCGCTCTCTTAATTTCGGCTACTTTCCCTTGTAGACAACATCTTTCTTGTCTCCGCTGAAAGTTCACCAAATAGGGCTGGGGATATAGCTCAGTAGTGCAAGCACATGCCTAGCAAGTGCAAGGTCCTGAGTTTGATTCCCAGTACCAAAAAAATAAAAAATAAAATTCACCACATACCTTTCACACTTAAACTCCCTCCTACTACCCTGTGCTCCCCAAGCGCAGCCTTCTTTCTTCCTCCCCAACTAACCATCTGCAAAGTATCTTCTCCATTCATCCCCACTTTCCTACTTCCAAAGTTACTGGTATGCAATATTGTATTCTACCCAGATTCTCACTGATACCCCCGCTCCCACGTACTCTCTCAAACCCATTCTCCAAACAATAGCTAGAGTGAGTCTTCTGAAATGCTAGTGTGATTTGCCCAAGTGCCCTCTTACAAAACTCTGTAACAGGTTGAACAGTAGCCCGGAAACATACATTCACCTTGAATCTCAGAAGGTGAACTTACTTGCAAGTTTTACATAGTATTAGGCAAAGGATTTTGAAATGTGATCCTCTTGGTTCAGGGAGGGACCTAAATCCAATGATGAGTTTCCTTATGAGGAGAAAAGAAGACGCAAAGAGATGAAAGCCATGTGAAGATAGGATAGATTATAATTGTGAAGCCTTAAATCGAGGAACCACAAGAAATTATATGCATCTATTTCTGTTCTCCCAACATAGCTCATCTCCAGAGCTCTGCATATACCATTTTAACTCTATAGGACAATGGCCTGCCTTTCCTCTGGATAACTCTGACACTGAATTTCCTCCAAAAGCCTGTCTTGCTTCTCTGGTTGAGGTTGCATATGTGTTCCCACCCACCAAGCCCATGGAAGATTTTTAAACGGTTTTAAAGTGTTAAGTTTTAAATTTAATAAAATAGGGACTGTGCCTGAATTGTCCACTGTACTCTCAACATCAAACAAATGACAGAAATTCAGTAAATATTTGTTGATTAAATAATTTTTGAAACTTCATTGGAACACCATGTTAATAAATGTACCTTTCTAAGAAGAGTCCCACAAAGAAAGGATATTCCTCAAGTGGGTCAGTAAAACTATCAACACAGGACATGATTTATGCAAAAGACACCTTAAGAGAAAGAGAGTTTAGCTGTCTTTCATAATCAGAAATATCTGTGCCTTACAATGCTATTCGTTAAGCTAAATTTTTAATTTTGAATTTTAAAGGTTACTTTTCACTTATAAAAACAATACAAATCCTGAACTCGGGAGGGATCTGAGATAGGAAGTGAAACCCTCGGAAAGTCTAAGCAGAACCTCCTCTGGAGGAGGGGATCGCAGATCTGACATGGCGCAGTTGGAGGGAGACGAGATAGAGAGGGAGGAGGTTGCCACTCCAAGCACACCCCTGGCCCACGCCCTCGTTTTGGCATTCGTAGCTTCAGCTCCGGAGACCCATTGCCCAGCTGCAAGGGGTGGGGAACGGTAATGCTGGAGCCACATGGTCTGGACCTGCCCCCACCCATAGCACGACGACAGGGTGGAGCCGGGCGGTCCGCTGTGAGCATATGTGCTTTCCCACCTCCAACCATGGCAGTTTGTATACACCCCTGTATGTTATAGTATAGTCTGAGGCAGCTATATCTC
>PVLD010001078.1:0-222832 GCA_004027595.1 Dinomys branickii | reverse complement strand
GGGTGGTGAGGACTGGGGGCAGGTGGTGAGGTCCTGGGTGGCTGGTGAGGACTGGGGGCAGGGACAGAGACAGGGCAGGCACACACCATGTCCCACACATAGTTGGCCAGCCAATAGATGACAGGGTTGCAGCCGCTGACAAACTGCAGATGCTTAGCCTTGGTGGCCTTCTCAGCTACCAGGAAGACCACGAAGCTGGCCGGCACGAAAGACATGGCCACGATGATGAAGATGGCGATGACCACATCTGTGCCCTGCAGCCTGGGGGAGGCGGTGGTCAGCTGCACACAGTGCTGCAGGGAGCGTGGGGACCACCCCGGGCCTGCCCCACCTACAGGTAGTCCAGGGAGAGGCTGGCGCTTGTCTTGTTCATGGGGTGGTTGGTGACGGTAATGCCTGCACACAGGGAGGGCAGCCTCAGCCCCGCTGCCCCCAGCTCCTGTCACCCCTCCAGGCTCCCCGAGCCCAGTATGCCCAGCTCACCATAGGCTGCAGGGTTGCCTTTACTCTTGGGCAGGTTGGCGCGCAGGATGGCATTGTTGAGGCTGTTGAGGTAGGTGGGCATGCTGTGGTAGCCCTTGTTGTTGTAGAGCACCTGGGGAACACATGGGCTCAGAGAGGCACCTGAGCGGGCAAGGGCCAGACACCAGCTGGGCCCCCCGGCAGCAGCTCACCTGGGCCACCCTGCGCACCGCCATCTTCCGCACCATGGGCGGGGCCCGGGCACCGAACGAGGCCGGGACGGACTTCTGCACGTTACCGAAGGTGATGGCGCCGTACCTGTGGGCGGGCCAGCGGGAGGGGCAGTGAAGCCAAGGGAACAGCGGCCCCCGTGCACAGCTGCCCACAGCCACCGGCTCACCGATGCAGCCGGAAGCGGTCGGAGGTGAAGAGCAGGTACTCGGAGACATTGTGGCCTGTGATGTCTGTCAGGATGTCCCCTGTGACCACGCGCATCTGTGGCGGGTGCCCGCCCACACTGCCGGGGCAGGAAAAGCCAGTGCCCTGGGTGGAGCAGGTGCAGCGGACCGGCTCCCGCACCAGGCGTGGCAGGGAGGGCGCGGAAGTCCACATCTCTGTGGGCACAACATGGCACGGTGAGACAGAGCCCTCCTGGCCTGCACACCCCGCAGCCCTCGACAAACCCGTACCCGGCCCAGTGGTGGGCAGCAGGGAGGTGTTCCAGGGTGGTGGCAGGTCCTCGTCCAGCGACAGGGGTGAGTCAGATGGGGCGGGCGAGGGTGGGGGCGGCACGAAGTTGGACAGCGGCAGCCCCTGTGTGAAGGACTCCAGGCACATGCCGTCGAAGAACCTGGCAGCCAGCACCCGGGACTCCCCGCTGCTCAGGTTCAGTGTGGGCCCCAGTGAGCCATTGGCAGGAGACTTGAGCACGCAGGTAGCACCCACACCTGAGGGTAGCCGGAACGTGCTCACCAGCTGCTGAGGGCTGGCATCTGGGGAGAGCCGCAGGCTGGGGAGGGCACAACAGTATGAGCTGGGGTGTCCGTCTCCCCCAACCCCTCCCTCTGGTGTCATCCTGGCAGTGGCTTACTGGTATTCCCGGCGCTCCTCATTAGCATACGGGATGAAGTTGCCGCGGGGCTGAGTGTAGTTGTGGTACTGAGAGGGTGACAGGACCAGTGGGGGCAGGTCACCTGCAGGTGAGCAGGAGCCCCTAAGCAGGTTCCAAGCAACAGCCAGTGGTCCCCAGGCTTTGGTGCCTTCTTCCCAGTGCCCAGGTTGCCCAGGTTAGGGTCTGGGTCTCCAGGAGATAGAACTCGCCCGTGATCCCCTGGGTGAGAGCCAGCCATGGTGGGCACACACCCCCTAGGAGGCCTGAAAGAGGACCAAGGACCCCCTGGGACTGGACGCCAGCTGTGCTCCCACTCTGCCCTATGCCAGCCCAGGTGGCCATACCAATCTCAGGGACGGACAGGGCCACAGTCATGGCCACACAGACGAAGAAGGCAGGCAGCAGGATCTGCGAGCACAGAGCTTTGGAGTTGCGGCGGGCACAGTGGAAGCGCTTGACCAGGAGCCCGTGGAACTGCCGCACTTTCAGCCACCAGCCCTCCAGCTTGCGGCTGCCCTGGCCCGCGCATGTGAGGGCCTCCACTTCGGCCTCTGCACAGAGAAGGTGGCTCAGTGGGCACCCCTGCTCCCCACCCACCCAACCAGCCTCACCCAGCCATCCCCACCTTGCAAGCTGACATTGTCAGGGTCCTGCAGATTGTCAAAGAGTGGCCGGTAGTCACCACAGACATCAGTGTAGCCAGCTCCCTCGTCGCCGCGGGCGGAGCCTACTGAAGACACCGACTGCAGCGATACCTGGGACTGGGTCAGCTCTGAGCATCGGGCCAGGTTGCTGGACTGATGCTCCCCAGACACTGGGCCCTCTGCCCCAGGCAGCACATCCTTCCTGGACTCCTTCATGTCTGCCAAGCCAGAGGGAGAAGCTGAGCTAGGAGGAGCCAAGGCCACCTGCCCCCCCAGGCCCGCCCAGGCCTAGCTCCCAAGGTGCACGTGTACAGGAACTGTGGCCACCATGTCCACCCAGGAGAGGCCCTGGAGACCAGGAGGAGGAGACACCCAGGCCCAGGTGCAGGTTCCTTGCGTGGGGGGCACAGGCCCCTTGGGTGGGTGGCATAGGCCAACCAGCGGCAGCCGGGGCTCTCACCAGCCTCGCTGTTCTCCAAGGACTGGTCCTCCTCAGACACCTTGAGGAACACCTCCTCCAGGGTGGTGTCCATCAGCCCAAAGCTGCTGAGGTGCAGTGCATCCAGGCTGTGCTCCAGGTGCTGTGGAAGGTCGGGGTGAGGCCAGCACTGCGCACACGGGGCAGCAGCGTATCACCCCCTGCCCCGTCCCCGGGCACTGTGCTTGGTCCTCATACCTGGAAGAGGCGCTCAAAGGCCCCCTTCTTGGCTGCCTCGCTGGGCAGGATATAGGAGAGCTCAGTGCTCGTGTCGGACACCAGCAGGCAGGACGCCACGTGCTTTCGGATGAACTGGGACACCTGGGGCTCTGAGCAGCCACTCAGCGGCACCCGACCCGGGGGGCTGGATGCCAGCCCTGGCTCTGGGAAGGGAAGAGGGGATGGGAGCAGATTCACTGGCGGCTGGGGAGGAGGAACCCTCTATGGGAACCCGGTCAGGGCAAGATAAGAGTGTAGGAGAAAGGGTCCACGCCACCGGGCAGTCTAGGCCACAAGGAGGGAGGAGGGGCATCCACACTCCACCATGGGGCCCGAGGCGTGGGGTCCTGGGGTGGGGTTGGCCTGAGGCCAGCTTGAGCAGCCTCAGCACAGACCTGGGGGGGGCCCGGGCTCTGCAGGCTGCTTGACCAGCGTGAGGCGGTACCCGTCGCCGTAGGCGCCCTTGAGGAAGAGCGGGGAGCCGCAGCACTTGAGCCTCCCGTGGGAGATGACGGCGATGCGGTCCCCCAGCAGGTCGGCCTCGTCCATGTGGTGGGTGGACAAGAGAATAGTGCGTCCTGAGGGGTGTCCAGACCCACAGTCAGGACTGGGTGACGGCAGCCAGGGTCCTGCATGGCCCAAGCCAGCCTGGCACTGCCCTGTGTACCTGGTTTGTACTTCAGGATGAGATCCCAGATGGCGCGGCGGGCGTAGGGGTCCACACCCGCAGTGGGCTCGTCCAGGATGATGGCACGCGAGCCACCCACAAAGGCGATGGCCACCGACAGCTTCCGCTTCATGCCACCTGACAGGGTCTGTACCAACGAGTGCCGTTTATTGGAGAGCTCCAGGTCCTCGATCATTCTGGGGACGGCAGGAGGGCCAAAGGGCAGCAGGCTGACCAAGAGCCAGGCTTCTGCCGCACTGCTTATTCTGAGTCCAAACACTGTCTCCAGCCCTGCACCTCCCCAACTCGTCCCATGCCCCGCCCTGCTCCCAGCCCACCCTGCGTCCCCCGTTCCCCCACACCTCCCTCCTCCACCCAGCCCGACCTCCCCCCAGCCTCAGCCCCGCTCCACCCACTTGTCCATCTCCTTGCGGGTCTCCCCGTGCGCCATGCTCTTGAGCCGGGAGTAGAACCAGAGGTGCTCCTCCACCGTGAGCCGGTCGAAGAGCACGTTGTGTTGTGGACACATGCCCAGGTTCTTGCGGATCTCGTCCATCTCCGTGCGGATGTCGTGGCCATAGATGGTGGCTGAGCCCGAGGTGGGTGGGAACAGGCCGGTCAGTATGGACCTGGGTGGGTAGCAAGGTCAGGACCCAACCAGCAGGGGCCCCGCCCTTCCTGCGGTGAGGGAAGCACCACCCCGGCCCTCACATGGTGGTAGTCTTGCCCGCGCCGTTGTGGCCCAGGAAGGAGACCACTTGGTTCTCATACAGGTTGAGGCTCAGCTTGTTGAGGGCCAGCTTCTTGTCATTCTTGTAGACCTTGGTGAGCTTGTCCACACACACCACCAAGGGCAAGTGCGTGGGCTCCTCTTCCATGCCTCGGGTCTCCTCTGTACAGAGTGGCAGGTTAACAAAGTGTGGGCAGAGCTGAGACAGCCCTGGACCCAAACCCAGTACCCGCCCTGGGCCATATGCCAACTCAGGCCTCACCAAAGCGCCGGCTCTCCATTGCACAGGCCTGGTCCTCCTCCATGACACTGAGGCGGGGGGCATGCGCCCAGGGCCAGTTCCACTCCCAGGCCTCTGTCCGCCCACTGCCCAGCCAGTAGGACTTCTGCAGTGGGAAGTACCAGGGCCGGGGCAGCCCGTACATGCCTGGGGGTTGGAGGGGAGGGGAGGCTGACCTAGGGCCTGGGAGTGGCTGTGCATCACCCCTGCTGCCTTTCGGACACAGTCCAGAGGGCTGGCTCCCTCACTAGCTGAGGACCCTGCCTCCGGCATCTCCCCTGCCCTTCCACTCCCAGGTCAATACCTGGGTGTACGGCCTCGATGTACCACGTGAGCACGCCGTAGACCACTGCGTCTACCATCAGCATGGTGACGGCAAGCAAAAGGTTGAAGTCGTCCCCTTCCACAGGGGACTGGCTGAAGGTGTGCCACTGGATGCCCACGCCCGCCACCTCATACAGTGCGAAGTATTTGGAGCCCAGGCCAAAGGCTGTCGTGGACATCAAGGACTGAGGGGACGGGAAGCAGTGTCAGTGCCAGCTGGGGTCACCCTGCCCCACCCCAGCCCACCTGCTCACCCCCGGCCCTCACCGCAATGCATTTCTCGAAGGCGGTGATCTTGTCGTGGGCCACCTCCTCTCGGATCGCCACGTACATGTAGGGCACGTAGCTCAGGAAGTAGATGATGCCACCACAGGCCGAGGCC
Organism: Dinomys branickii; assembly: GCA_004027595.1. Lineage (NCBI taxonomy): Eukaryota > Metazoa > Chordata > Mammalia > Rodentia > Dinomyidae > Dinomys > Dinomys branickii. Next base: position 217,535 of record PVLD010001078.1, on the reverse strand, counting down.
AGCTTGGCTTTGGAGTACAGCACGGACACCAGGAAGCTGTGGCAGATCAGCCGTGTGGCCATCAGCACAGCTCCAAGAGGTGTCCCCGTGACACAGGTGCCCTAGCCACGCCACGGCTCACCAGAACATGATGGTGGCCACAGCGTAGACAGCGAGGAAGAGCCAGATGATGAGCACGTGGCTATGCATGAGCACCTGGCCATACTTGAGGATGGCAGTGAGTGCGGTCACAGAGATGGACAGCTGCACGAAGCCCGTGATGAACCAGGCCACCCAGTGCACAGCATTGTTGAGGCCCATGGTCTTCATCACCTGCAGGGGTGGATGCAGGTGGGCCGCCTGGGGACAGCACCCTGGAAGGAAGCAGCCCTGACCCACATTGGCCTGGAGTGCCAGGGTCACCCTGGGCCCTACCTCCTTCAGCCGGTGCTCCTTCTCTGCCACGATGTGTTGGATGGTCATGGCTACCGAGTACACCCAGGAGATCACCATGCACAGCGGCATCATGTGCTCGATGACAAACAGGAAGCTGGGGGTGTGTGGGCGTGAGGGGCTCGGCTAAGCCAAGCCAGCACCCCCACCCCCAGGCCTGCACTCACTCGTCCCGCGTGTAGCAGGGGTAGGGGAACATCTGCACATAGTTGCCTGGCTCCACGACGTCGTGCCCCACAAAAGTGTTGATAATGGCCCGCTCCATCATGTCTGTGTGGTGAGGGGCAGCAGTCAGCACTTGGCCCTCCCCTCCTACCCTGCCCACCGCCTGTCTGTACCCCTCACCCTGGATCCACACGAAGCCGTAGAGAAAGTAGAAGCGGCCGCCGGTGTTGGGCCCTGGCCGCCAGTACGCACGGCGGATCTCGTTGGTTTTCTCAGTGAAGCTGGAGTTTTGGCGGATTTTGTAGTGCACATGGGGCGGTAGCGAGCCGTCTTTCCGAGTCTGGAAGATGACACCTGGGCGTGGAGACAGGACGGGACGGGACTAAGGGCGTGGTTTGATGGTAGGGCGTGGCTATTTAGGGATGGGTGGAGCCAGAAAGAGGGCAGTGCAGGTGAAGAGGGGCGCTGCGGGGCAGAGCCAGAGCGAGGTAAGGCTGGGGAGGACTAGGAGCAGGGACAAGGGGTGGGAGGGTACACAGGCCCTGCCTGGCAGAAAGCAGGGCTTCGGGTCTTGGGACAAGGAGCTCATGGGCAGGCACCACTCACTGGCAAACACGGTGACATTGTCTTGGTAGGCCTGGTTGAGCGTGTAGTTGACGATGCTCTCCTCGTCGGGAAAGCCCTTGAAGATGTCCACGCTCACCTGCAGGAGGGACGTTGCTGAAGCCCTCTGGGCAGGTGCAAGGCTGGGGACGTGGCCTCTGGCCCGGCACAGCTCTCCCACCCACCTTGGACATGAACTGGATCCAGCCGCAGGCAGCGTTGTCGATCGTGTCTAGCTGCTGCAGGAGGACGGTGCCATTGGGCAGTGAGAAGTTGTCCTGGCGCAGGGCGGGTGGCAGCTCCTCCAGTGACAAATTTAGTGCCTCCGGGTGCAGCCGCAGATCCGCCACATACTGGGAAAGGAGGACCAGCTGAGTGGGTGGCCCCCTCCAGGCACTGCTGGGGACCTCGCCCATCACCCCTCTCCCGCACTCCTCACCTGCTGCAGCCAGTGCAGGTGCTGCTGCAGCCGGCCCTGCTTCAGGAAACTTCGGATCTCCGCCGAGATGTTGAGCCAGACCTGGGCGTAGTGCGTTACGTTGCCCACGAAGGCAAAAGTCTCATTGGCCTGAGGAGGCGGACAGCAGGGTATGGGCTCCAGGAAGGACCCCACCAGCACAGAGGGTGTCACCCAGCCCCTTCCTCCATGCCGGTCCCACCGTGTCCTTGGGGTGCTCAGCCACCATCTCCCCGCCCCTCGCGTTCTAGAGACCCCCGCTCCCAAGCCCCACAGGCAGCTTGCCCCCTGCCAGGACCGTTTGCAGCCTTGGCTCCCTCTTTCAGGCAAGTCCTTCCCCCAAACGGCCCCGCCCACAGCGGGGGCCCAAGGTCTCCGGGCACACTCTCTACCACCAGCAGGTGGCGCACCAGCGAGAGCCCAAGAGAGCGCAGCCAGGGACCTATGCACCTTGAAGCCTGGAGCTCCACGGGTCCCCACCTGTAGAGGCGGCACGGCGGGAGCCTGAAACCGGCGCCCCAGGTCTCAGGTGAAGCTTCCCCTCCTGCGGCGATCCTAAAGGCCCGCCTCTGGGTCCCCTGCCTACAGAGACCCTCCCTCGCCCAGGACCTCTGGCTCCAGCCGGGGAGATCCAGCTCATACGCGCACCTTGAGGATGACTAGGTCGGCCTCCGAGCCCGCCGGCGCATACAGGATTTTGGGATTGCTGGTCATGAGGTGCACAAGAAGGCCGAGGTTCCGTTGTTCCTTGTTCGTGAAGCCCAGAGAGCTCATGTTGCCTCTCCGTAGCGCCTCAGGTTCGATGGTGCTGGGGCGGGGTGACGGAGCGTCAGGGAGGGGTGGGGCTTGGCTGGGGTTGGGGGCGGGCGCCAGCGCTAAATAAACTTTATGGGCGGGGCTTAAGTGTGGGCGGGGCTGAGACAGGGAGCCAGCACCTAGTGAGACCTCTAAGTGAATGCAGCAGGTCAGGAAGGCCACGAGGCCTGGCCCGCTTCCTCCTGGTGTCCCCCACCCCTGCTACCGACCTACCGGTTGTTGCCACACAGGATGGGCTGCAGTCCCGCCCAGAGCTGCACAAAGGCGGAACACTGGCCCTGCAGTGCATCTGGGGAGGTTGGGGCTGCGGCGGCTGGGGTGCCCTCCTCGGTGGTGGCGTTGAAACTTGTGCCCACCCCTGCCCCCGTGCCATTGACTGTGCCCCCTGGGCCGCCGGCTGGAGGACCCAGGGTGCGGCCAGTGCAGGCACCCTGCGGGAGCAGCAGAGCCAGAGCAGACAGCACATCCACATCCTGCAGAACTTTCTGGGCATCCAGCAGGTCCCCGAAAAGCGCCTGTAGCCTCCGTGGGGGCGGTGTCTGCTGCTGGGCAGCAGAACTGTTGGGGGCATTCAGGCCCAGCTGGGGAGAGACGGGCATGAGGGGCAATGCAGACTACGGGCAGTGAGGGCTTGGCAAGGGACTGCAAGTGGTGATCAGGGTCAGGTTTTTTTTTTTTTTTTTTTCCGGGACCGGGGATCGAATTCAGGGCCTTAGTGCTTAGTGGGCAAGCACTTACACCACTGAGCTATACCTCCAGCCCAGGGTCAGGGTTAAACGGTGGAAACCAGCAGGAACACAGCTGGTGAAGGAGGCAAGAGGGGAGGCTGCTCAGGGGCTGGAGACGTAGACCAGGTGACAGATGGGCAGGGACGTGAGTCATTGGCAGGCACTGGGTACCCAGCCAGAGACCCCACACAGCTCTGGGGACCCAGCAGCTACTCCAGCTGGGAGCCCTGGCAGCCAAGGCCTCACCTGCTGAGCAATCTTCGCCATGTCCAGCTGGTTCCGGAGCTCTGTGGCCAGACCAGTGAAGCGCTGGTCACGTGCCCCAGCCTGCCCGCTGCAAACAGCATCCTGATAGCCCTGCAGGGCCGTCTGCTGCCCCTCAGGCATGGTGAGGATCCGGCCCAGGTCCCCAGAGCCCGGGGCACATGTGAGCTGCTCTAGAAGGGCAGGGGCCAGCAGCAGCTCCTGCAGACAGGCACAAAGGTCAGTTAGGGTTACACAGGTGAAGGGATGTCACTGGGAGGAGACCGAGGGCCCCGTTCCCACCCCAAAGCCAGCTTGAAAGCTGCTGGGTTCCACAGTGCAAGAGCACTCAAAACGTCCTGCCACCCTTCCCGTGCCACCTGGCAAGAGGAGCCCCACTTTACCAAGGGGGGTCAGGGTCTCCGGGCCGGAGCCCCATCAGAGGCAGGTGGCATGTCTCCACCCTTAGAAAGGCCTCTCACCTCCATCTGGAATGGGGGGCTGCTGCCCAGGCGGCTCCAAGGCTCCTGACCCCTGAGGAAGCCTGACTCCCGAGCCAGGGTGGGCAAGGGGCCAAAAAGCAGGCGGTAGACCTGGGAGAAGGGGCGCAGCTCAGCCGGGGGGCTCCAGATCCCTTGTCCCCCTCCGCTGCCACCAGGCGGCACAGGGAGGCAGAGGGGCCCAGCCCACACATAGCCCCTTCACCTTGGGTGGGTCCACTCGGGCAGCCAGGAGGGCCTGCGCTGTGCTGTTGGGCAGCGACAGGTTCTGGGTCAGGAACCGCCAGAGCTCCTGCGGGTCCCTGGCCACTGAGTCCAGAGAGAAGGGTGCTGGAATGGGCAGGAGGGTGGGGCTAAGGGCTGGTTCTGACTTCAGCATGTGGCCCCAGCCCCACAACCCCCAGCAGCCCAGCCAGGCCCTCCCTAAGCGCTTGTGTGGAGAGTGGGGCACTGTGCAATGCAGAGGCTGTGACCCAGGAAGACCCCGTGGGGCTCAATCTCTACTACCCCAGCGCACCTGCAGATCCAGCGGGGTGGCTCTCCCAGGTGCCTGGGCCCAAGCTGAGGGCTTCCAGGTGCTGGCGCAGGGCCTCAAGCTCTGAGCCCAAGCTGGGCCGCGCAGGGTCGAACAGGTTCCCCTCTTCCACCACTCGGCTGAGGCGCTCCAGCAGCTGGGTGACCCTGCACCACCACAGCTGTCACCCACATGGAGGGGCTGAGGGGGGGAGTTGTCAGCTCCTAGGGGCGGGGACAGGGACTCACGTGGAGTTGGCATACTGCAGGAAGCCAAACTCATCCCGCTGGCCGTCTGGGCACAGCGACTGCATGACGGGCAGGATGCCAGCAGACGTCAGGGGTGAAGCTGTGTAGAAGGCTGGAGGTATGGGGAGAGGTGCAGGGGAAGGACAGAGGCAAGGGGGCAAGATTTAGAGAAAATCGGGGAAGAAATGTACCTTTGGGGTAGAGATGAGGGTGGGGACTGAGCACCCGACCCCCCAGCTGTGCTAAGGCCAAGAGTGCTGGTGCACAGGACTCTAGTAGGTCAGAGGTCAAAGGGCCACCTGCCACCCATTCCACTACACCCGCCCCCAGTATTACTCTCCCCTCAGCTGGTGCAGGACCAAAATCCCTGGCACCACCCCGCAAAAAAATTCTGGTGTGGCACTGCCCACAGAGCCCAGGGGAGCACATGTGGACCACCACTGGGCAGTGACCTCTGACCTCCTGGGTCACCTGGTTAGCAGAGTGAGCACAGGAGCCTGCAGGAATGTGAAGGGAGAATGCCCAGGCTGACCTAGCTCGGGCTAGCCCCGAGGCCCCTTCCCCGGAAGACATGGCTGGGTGACTCCCCAAGGTCCACTGGTGGGGAGACGCTCCCATGGCTGGAGCAGGACACCAAGAGTGGCCATGTGGCCTGGCCTTTCACTGCCCACACCCCTCCACGTGACCACCACCCTGGCTGTGAGCCGGCCGCTCCTGGCCACAGGCAGAGGCTCTGCAGGACCCCACCAGGCAGGGTAGGAGGGCTGTTAATGCAAGCAGGAGGGGTGCTCAAGCTGCACCAGGAGGCCCCGCCAGGCCATCCTGCAGCTGCCACCTGGCCAGCAAGGAGACAGCCACTCACTTACACACTGCATGCGGGCCAGCCGAGGAGAACAAGAGACCATGCGGGGGAGAGGTCAAAACGGAACAAAGGAGACCAATGAGTGCCGAGCTCGCTAGGGACAGGCACCAGCGCCATCCCTGGCCTCCACAGCAGGCCACAAACTCCACCGCCATTTGGGAGATGTGGCTGTGACCACGCCTGGGGGAAGTACAGGGTGGGTGGGGACACCCACTCCCTTCCAGCCCACAGGGTCCCCACCACCCCTGATGCCTCACCTTCCTTCACAGAGATGGTGGGCTTCTTTTGCCGCAGCCCCAGTAGGATGAAGAACAGGACTAGCGGGATGAAGATCTCGAAGGCCAGGACCCACTGGAAAGGGCAGGCCCAGTGAGGCCACCATGCAGGTGCCTGGGGCTCCCATGACCACATGGATGGCCCCAGCCCACCCTGCAGGGCCAGCCCAGCCCAGCCCAGCCCACACACCCTAGAGGCCAGGAACAGTCAGCACAAGCCCTTCAGGTCCAGTCAAGGTCTTGGTCCCTTTGAGGCACCAAGATGGTGAGCACTGTTCGTCCCTACCAAATCAGGCCTCCTCTCCCCCAGCCCAGGCTCTGCCAGCCACCATGGAAACCACTCGCCTCTGAGGAGCCTCAGGGCCAGCAGAGACAAATCCACCAATTTGTGGTCCACCCTGCCCTGTGTGTCTGCCAGCTCATCCCCTCCCACCTGCTCAGCCACCTGCACAGGGCCCCGGGGCCATCTGAGCCACATGCAGTTGCAGCTGCCGCACACCCCTGGGGCCTCCCTCCCGTCCACCACCACTGAAAAAGGCGGGACTCAGCAGCCGGACCCACCCTGACCAAGGTAGAGGCCAGCCAGGCTCTAGGGGACTGCTACAGACCAGCCCCCTGACCCACAGGCAGAGGCGTCTCTCTGGAGGATTCCTCCCTCCCTTGCCCCCCCCAGAACATCAGTGCTCTGTGTGGCTGCCCAAGCCCCATCTGGCTGTGTCCCCTGTGCTCTGACAATAGGGCTCTGTGATCCAGAACACCACGCTGTGTGTCCGCACCCCACGCCCGCCCAGCCGGTGCCAGCCTCCACCCCCTTTCTACCCAGCAACCAGGCCAGGGACAGTGAAGAGGTGCTGTGGGTGCCCCAGGGCTGCGGGACCAGCACAGGCCACACATGCCCAGGGCAAGAGCAGCCAGAGGCAGGGTCCCTGCCCAGGTGCCACCCTGCCCACGTTGCCCTGCCACTGGGCACCTCCACCACTGTAACTGCAGCAACAGGCCAGGCTGCTCCCCATCGCCATAGCAACAGCTGCGCAGGAGCTGCAGGAGGGGGAGAAGAGTCCCGGTTGGCGGGCGGCGGGCAGGCGGGCAGGTGGCCACAGGGGCATCTGATTACAGATAGGCGGCACAGGCCTAGCTCCACCTGGGGGCCCCACCTGGGCACCTACAAGTGGATAGCCTCTTCCTTTAACACCAGCCCTGTGTCTCCTTGTCGTCCAGGGGCCGGATACCCCCAAAGCCTAACCCCCTCCCTGTAGCCTGAGCCTCCTGTCCAGGGGGGGACACAGGTGAGACCCTGCACCCCAGATACTCAGTGACAATGACCCTGTCCCCCCCGCTAAGGGCAGCCTGTGGCCCCAGGGCAGAAGGGGACAGGCCACGATCAGTCAGGGAGGGTGAAGCCCAGCAGCTGGGGGGAGGAGGAAGCACGCAGGACTCTCACGCTCAGCTTTGAACAGCTGCGCCTCTGCCCTCAGTGTCCCACACCCAGGCCCCACCCTAGAGCCCAGCTGTGGAGCCCAGGACCTGCCTAGGGAAGAGGGGTCCAGCCAGCCCATCCCCAGCAAGGGCTCAGTCCCCCCTCACCGCAGCACCTGGAAGAGTCCTGGGCACGGCCCAACCTTGGAGGCAGGGCCACTGCTCAGGACACCAGACACTGCCACCTGCTTGCCAGGAGGCCCCACAGGCCACCGCTCCTGCCCTGATCCTTGGGGTGCCCACTGAGTACCAGGGCCACACTGCTGCCTCTGCTCCCTGGTCCGAAGGCCTTCGCAAGCCTCCGCCTCGGGCTAATTCCAGGTCAGCTTACAGTTGGGGCTACAGGCCTAGTCCTCTAGACTTCTTGCCACCAGGCTCTGGCCACTGGAGCAAGGAGTGCCCAAGCCTGGTTCCCTGCCAGGGGCAGGTGAGCAAGAGAACCCTGCCAGGCTGTGGTGACAATGGCCATCGCACCCTCTGAGTGCCCCAGGTCTCTGCTGTGGACTTTGAAGCCCTTCTGGAGGAATGCAGGCTGCAGCAGAAGCAGCACAGTCCAGACCTCCTCAGGTTCTGCAGCTCTGCACCCTGTCCTGGGAGATGCCAAGGGCCCCAACAAACCCAGGCTGGCCCAGGCCTCTCTGGTCTCCTGCGGCCAGAGCCGGGAGGACAAGCAGATGCGGTGTGACACCCGCAACTCCCCCCGCACCAGCTCTGTGTCCTGTGTGCTCTGGGCCACGGGCTGCCTGGAGTCACCGCTGCCCGCAGCACGACCCGGCCCTGGAGAGGCCTGGGGTCAGCAAGTGGATCCGCCTGGGGACAACTGGCCCCAGAGGACAAAAGGTGCCGACCGAGGCTGGCACAAGGACATCAGGGTGGTGAGAAAGCAGGAGCCGGGGCTGTGGACGTGCCAGGAGGGGGAGGGTGGGGCGGAGGAGGGAGCGCAGCAGGGACCAGCTCGCCCCAAGGGCAAAGCGGTGGGGTGGGGAAGCCGGTCCCGCAGCGCCCAGCGGCCCAGGGCCTCGGAGCGGGCTAGGGAGGGCAGGCTGGGCCCAATACCACCCGCGGGCCGCAGCTCGGGCCCCACCCGTAGCGGCCTGTGACTCAGCCGCCCAGCGCGGGAGTCCGCGGGCGGCGGCGACCCCCAGACCGGACGCGGGGCGCGGGGCGCGGGGCGCGGGGCGTGGGGCCCGGGGCGCGAGGGGGGATTAGGCGCCGCACGAGCCGGGGACGCGGCGGGCCTGGCGGGCTCACCGGGCTCCGGCGCTTGAGCGTCACGTTCTTCCACAGCAGCAGCTGCAGCTGGTGCAGGAAGCCCATGGCGGGCGCTTGCGCCTGGCGCCACGGCCGCTCCTCTGCGCGCCCCGCCGGGCCCCGCCGCCCGCCGCGCTGCTCGGCATCGCCCGCGCGGGATGGGGCGGGGCTTCGGGACCAGCGCCGGCCCCGCCCCCCGCCGCTGGCCCCCGCTTAAAGGCGACGCCGCGCGCTCGCGTCCGCCAGGGGGCGCCCAGCCCGCTCCCTCGTTGCTTTCCGGACTGGAGCGCGGCCCCGCACCCCGCCTCTCTCGCCCGGGCCGCCTCCCTGGGCACCCGAGGGGATCCCTGTGCGCAGTCGCCTGACCGCCCCCGCTGACCCCTCGCCCGCCCTCTTCCCGCGTACACGACGTGGGGTCGGGCCAAGGCGGCGGGGCGCGGGTCCTCTGGCACCCCCACTCCTACAGCCAGTGCCGCCGACCGACCCTCCATCTCCGGCCTTCTGAGACCCTAAGGTCACCCTTGGGGACCGCATGACGCTAACTGGGCTTCTAGGGTAGAGCACGCTGGCCCGTGCGTAGGATTGACAGGCGAGAAGAAGGAGCATGTGGCTGCGGGTCTTGGGGTGCAGCGCGAGGACGCACTGCGACCACCGTGTGGGCCGGGCGCCCGGGCCCGGGACGGTATCCAAGGAGGTTTCCCACAGGAGCTTTGCGGTTTTGTCTCTGATGCTTTGGGGGTGAAGACTGAGCTCAGGGCCTCCTCGCACGAACTACACTCTCTACCTCCCAGCTCATGCAGTAGCCTTGTTTTAACCTCTAACACAGTTCGCTCTGCTGCCCAGGCTCCAACTCTGTGTGTATGTGTGACACAGGGTCTTGCTGTGTAGTTCAGGCTGGCCTTGCACTCATTAGGTAGCCCAGCTGGCCTCAACCTCACAGCCATCCTGCCTCAGCCTCCCAAGTGCTGGGATTACAGGCGTGCACTACCATGCTGGACCTCTCGGGTTCAAGTGGTCCTCCTGCCTCAGCTTCCAGAGGCCTGACCACAGGTGCCAGTGCCACTGTGCCAGCCACTCACAAGGGGTTTAACTGATACTTTGAAAGCGAGCAGGGCTGAGTTTCAAGGGTCGTGCTGCATCTGAGGGGTTCCTGCAAGACGCCTGCACAGCTCAAGTGGGTGTGGGGGGGGATGGGGGGGTGCCCAGCAGCTGGATCCAGCCCTGCTGAGGGGAGGGGATTGCACAGCAGACAGCTGGTTGGTCACTTGAGGAACTGGGGGGTGGGACTTGAGCCGCTGAGGTGCGTGGGTAGCAAGGCAGTGGAGGAGAGGCGGTGTGGATAGGGCAGTGCTGCCAAGGGCCCTTGGTGGGGGATAACAGGTGACCTTCTCCTCCCTGTGGCCTGTGGAAAGCCTGCCAGGGCTTCTGGAATTGGAGCCCGGCCGCTGCTCTGATTAAGTAAAACCTGTACTTGCAGTTATTTTTGTGTGTGTGTGTTTTCAGGCAGAGTCTCACTGTATAGCCCAGGCTGGCCTTGAACTCACTAGGATCTTCCTGCTTCAGCGTCCTGTGCTTCCAGCGCTGGGATTACAGGCGTGTGCCATGGTGCCCAGCTCTGTAGTGAATTCTTCTAGTTAATTTTAGCTGGGCATGATTATGCATGCCTGTAGTTCTAGCCCTTCGGGGACGGAGGCAGGAGGATTGTATAGCATTTGAGGCCAGCCTATAATGTGTAGTGTGTTTTGTTTTGTTTTTGTATGGGGAATTGAACTCAGCACCTTGCGCTTACCAGGCAGGTGCTTATGCCACTGAGCTAGATCCCAGCCCTTAGCCTGTAATATGTAGAAAGACCCTGTCCCAGAAAAGAACAAATTCACTGCAGGGCTCCACTGTGTCGCTCTGCCCAGGCTGCCACCCTCTAGGCAGCAAGAGTGGACCTAAGGGGCTATTGATCCAGGAAGTGCTGGTCAGGGGATGCAGGCTGCCCCTCTGTATGTGGTCCACTAGTCCGTTTGTGTCCGGGCTGAGCCCAGCCTCTGCACAGGGAGCCTACCGTACAGTCCCTCCTTCCGATGGCCGGTCACCTGCTGGGCAGACCCCAGCCTGGTCTAAGGTGTGAGGAACAGGGCGTTGTTGTTGCAGGGCCGTCTTCCTGGAGGTCAGCAGTGCCAGTAGAGACCAGCAAGGGGCAGCAGAGGGCAGGCTAGAGCAGGGTGGGGCAGGTCCTGCTGATAAAGGGCTGAGGGCTGCCTCCCCACCTGTGACCCAGAGGGGTGCAGCGGTAGGTGTCCTGCTTGGGATGCATGAAGGGTGCACCCCTAAAAGTGTATGAGGCTTTTTCTGTGGGCTCCTCATTCCCTCCAGGCTCCTCTGCAGGGGTTGATGACAGCTGCAGGCCGGTGGAGGCACACACCCCCAACCCCCAACCCCCATCCCGCACTCACAGCAGCCTCCAGAGCCTCCCTCGCCCTGTGAGCCCAGGAGGCCGTGGCTGGGCCCAGGCTGAAAGCCCTGGCAGGGCAGCGGGGTCACTCGCCGCCCGCACCCAGGACCCTTATCAGCACTGGCCTGGACCCCACAGGCTCTCCTCCCCTGCCCACACACCACAGTGCTGAGTCCCACCCTCTGGGCCTCCCATGCAGCCACCAGCCCCAGAGGGACCCCAAGCCCCACCCAGGTGCCCTTCCAGCTGGGGCACATGAGATGGGCACCTCAGCCCCAGTGGGGCTTCAGCCTGGGCTCCTGCTCTGCTTGTCCCTGGGGGGCAGGCAAGGTGCCCTGTGCTGCCACTTGGAGCAGGGACACAGCAGACTTGGCAGACCCGCCCACCTGAGAGAGTCCTGTTCACCTCTTTATTGTCTGTGCCCTCACTGTGGCTCATTCGTGGGATCTCCAGGCTACAACTATGGGCAGAGTAGGACCAGGGTGCCTCGGTGTTGGAGGCCCGCAGGGTCCAGGTTTGGGCTTCACAAACCACAAACCGATGTCCCTGGCCTGAAAGCCCTGCCTCCACCTTCTTCCAGCCACACTGCTCATATGGAGTTTGCTCTGGGCAGAGAGGGGTCATCCTAAGCCCCTTTCCTCTTTGATCAGCCTGACTACAGCCTTGCCCCGCCCCACCCTGCCCACCCCTCCAGTGCCCCCAGAGCCCCCCTGCCTCCCACAGTCACCCCCCCCCGGGTAGCCACTCTTTCCTCCTGGCTTCCTGCTCTGTGACCCTGGCTTGCTCCAAGGTGGCCCACCAGGCTGGATGCCTCTGGGTTGGTTGCATCATGCAGCCCTGCCATCCACCTGGCCTCCTCTGCAGGCAATGGGTGCTCAGGCTTGGAACCAGCCCTCCAGATCCTCATAGACCTGGCCTCGGGGCAGGTAGGGGTAGCGGGCACAGATGGCGCAGAAGCGCTCGCGCCAGTCGTTGAGCAGCCGCACGCAGAGCCGTTCACGCCAGGTGAAGAAGCCTCGGTATCGGCTCTCATTCATGCCAGTGAGGAAAGCAGCGAGCTCACGGGTGGAGCTGAAGTCGTCCACATGCACAAAGGCATCGGGGGGCACGTAGGCCTCATAGGTGGCCCGCGGGGGCCCCAGCACCACAGGCACAGCCCCAGCCCACAGTGCATTACGCCAGAACTTCTCCGTGATGTAGTCTCGGTGCTGAGAGTTTTCAAAGGACAGGTAGAAGTGGTACCGGGCCACAGTGGGCACCAAACATTTTGTACACAGTGGCCGCCCGCTGGCACGCCCAAACACGTCCACCTGCAGGTGGTGTGCCAGCTGCCTGTACACCTGGGCACGACGCTGCCGCTCCTGGAAATTGCTGACCACCCAGGCGGCCAACCTGCTCTTGGGTGGCAGTGGGGGTGCAGGACCTGAACAGGGCTCAAGGCGGCCATAGGGCACAAAGATGTCTGAGTCACTCCTGTAGCTCAGCACCCAGTTGAAGATGCCTCGGAGGCGGTGGAGCCCATGCGTGTGGCTGGGAGATTCCATGGAGGCCCAGACCCAGGGCTGCCCACGCGGTCGCTGGTCCAGAGGCAGTTGGGCCCGCTGGGTCTGCAGCTCGCGGTGGTGGAAGACCACCACACTGGCGCTGGCCAGTAGGCTTCGGTTAGTGCTCAGCAGGCAATGGGCCATGCCATAGCGGGCACAGGTGTCATCCGGCAACTCTGGGGGCTGGTCTGTGAAGGGCCAGTGCCAGACGAGGATGGTGACCGGAGGCTTGGGTGCTGGGGCACCCCCTGGCGCTGGTCCCAGCAGCCATAGGAGCCAGAGGGCAGAGAGCATGGCCCCCACTACCAGGCCCCCCCAGGCGTGAAGCCTCCAGGTAGGGCCTCGCCCTGCAGCAGGATAGGAAGACAGGCTGTCACCCCAGGCTTGGAGACATGCAGGGGTCCCCGCACCCCACCACCCCTGTCCTCCACACGGCAGGCACTCACCAGCATTAGTCATCCAGAGCCTCCTGAAATCAGTCACCCCAAAAATCCGAGGTTCTCAAATCACAGCAGCCACCCTGACAGTGGTGCCCTGAAATCACGGCTCCACCCAGACTGAGCGGGTGCCTGGAAGCCCTCTTCTTTCATCTGCCCAAGGTGAGGGCAGCCAGGAGGCCTGCCCACTGCAGCCCCGCCCCACCCCTGCCCCCTAGCCTCTGGCGTCAACCACTGTCCCCACCCCCACCCCCCAGCTGCCAGGAGTGGGGTTGGCGACAGGAAGAGCCTCATGCCAGGCCCCTGCCCACCCCTGCTGGGCTCCAGACAGACACAGAGACAACTGGCTGGGTGCATGGGGGAGGATAAAGGGGTCCACCTTCCCAGGAGAGGTGCTCATGTGAGCACCCTTCCTCAGATGGGCACCATAGGCCCCATCTGCACAGCCTGGGTGCTGAGTGAGAGCAGGTGCACTTCCCTAGGGGGCAGCAGCCCCTCCCTGTGGCATCACCCACTTCCCTGCTCTCACCCTGTGTTGGCGGAGGTCTCCCAGGCGCTCAGGTGCCACAGAGGTGTGTGCTCAGCAATTTCAGGAGGCTGAGGTTTCTCACAGGGCACTCCACCCCTCCCCCGTCCCCGCGAGGAGCTGCCATGGACCCTGAATCCAGATTCGGGAGATAGGGGCACCACAGGGTCCTCTAGAGCTCAGCACATGCTGAAGGGGCAGCCCCCAAGTGGGGCAGAGGGGCAGGAGGGCGGGCTGCGGCGCCTCCTCTGCCCGAGGCCGCAAGCCGGCCCGGGCCCCACATGGGCTGGGGAGGCTGCACTCACTCACTTCCTTTGCGCAGCCCCGGGAGGGGGCTTTCCAGCCTGGAAAGGGAAGGAGTCGTCCTGTCCCTGTTGAAGACGAGCAGGGGCTGGCGTCTGTGCCAGGAACAGGAAGAGAACATGTAGCCTGAGGTCCCCTCTCCAGCCAGCCCGGTGGCCAGCTGACCGTGGAGGTCAAGTTCCTTCCCCTTTTACCCAGCCCTTCTGAGTGAGAGATGCGGCAGTCAGGGAGGGCAGCCTGGAGCGGCCCTCTAGGTCCCTTCCCAGCTGAGGTGCTCTCAACGCTCTTTTCAGACCACCTGCTCTGCAGCCTGGGACCCCGTGTCACCCCAGGTACAGCCATACTTGGCCACATGTGGTGCCAGAGGTCCCAGAAGGGGCAGCTGTAGGTGCTTCTAGCTAGGTCTGCAGTCCCAGCCCTGTCTGGGCCCCTATACCCCACCCAGCCCCATGTTGTGTCAAGTGGGGGGGCCCCTAGGAGCTGCTGTCTCCCTCAGCGATGGCCCCATGGGAAGACGAGAGTGCGGTCAGGACAGGAACCAGGCAGCTGGTGGCAGAATGTAGTGGGGTATGGGTGAGCCCGGGCAGTGGCAGTTGCAGCCCTCCACACCCTGTGGCTTGCTTGGTTTCCAGGCTGTGGTGGGAAAATTGTGCAATGGTAAGGAGTGTGGGCAGCTGCAGAACGGTCCAAAGCAACCTGCTGGCCGAGGAGCTGTGTTCCACAGGCTGGAGACAGCCTTGCCGGCCACCCTGTGTCCAGGGAGATGTCTGTGGGGTGATTGTGCCTGCAGTGCCTCCCCTGGCATCTCTCCTCACAGGGGACCCCAGGGGAGACACACCCTGGCTTCACCCCACCTCTTCTCCCTGCGTGTCTCCTCCGCCTGCCAGCCCAAGGCCACCAGCTTCTGGTTACCAGAACTGCTGTCCTTCCTGTTTGTGCCGCCAGTCTGGTGAGGCCCTACCTTGAGCTCGCCCACACCCACAGCCAGCTCCCTTCCTGGGTGGATTCGAAGGAGCCTCCCCTCCCTCTGCCAAGGTGCCACTGAGCTGCTGCCCGGCTTACACTGGGTGCCCTGTGTGCGGGAACCTGGTAACCCCGCAATGGGTTAGAAAAACAGAGAGTGAGAGAGCGTGACTCGGGGAAAGCTAGGGGCCCTCAGCCTGCCATCTCCTGAGTCCTGATCCCTGCCAGGCCTCTGGACTGCCCCAGCTCTCAGGGACACCAGCGGGTACTCGCCCCTGCAGGGCAGGTCAGGGGCTGGCAGGGTCAGAACCATACACTCTGCCCAGCCAGTCTGGCCACTCCAGGCTCCCAGAGGGGGCACACTCAGCTGAGACGGAGGGCAGGCTCGGGCTGCAGGCTGCTACCACTGGCCCACAGTGGCACCCGGCCTACCAGGTCGGTGAGGGACCCGGTCCCAGCCAGAGAACCTCGGGGGCCAGGCCAGCCTGTGCTGAGCTGGGAGAGACCCGATCCGGGCACAGGGGCCCCCTGGTGGCCATGCCGCAAAGCAACTGGCTCCCACTCTTGCTCCTGCTGAGGGAGCCAGAGAGCACTTTATTCTGCACGAAAGGATGGGGCTGGGCCCACTTTCAGGAAGTGGGATGTGCGGAGAGATGGGAACTTACAGGTTGGCAGGTAGCCCAGGGGAGCCCACTGGCCCAGGTGGCAGGAGGTCAGTCCTTCTGGGCCGCCCAAAGTGTGATGCTGGGGCCCTGTGGTCCGGGGCTGAACCAGGCCTGGCCTCTCCCAGCAAGCCCGCGGTTGAGGAGCACACACTACCCCTGGATATCTGCAGCCCTCAGGCCAGCTCCAGGATCTGCACGGGCTCCCCAGAGACTCATAAGGCACACCCCGCTTTGCATGTCCTTTTCCGTTCTGCACCAAAACCCACTCCCTGTGCCGCATGGCTGGCAGGAAGCTGCAGCTGGGGCAGCAGCTCTGGGGCCACCCATCAGGCTGGAGGGTGTGGGTCTTGGTGCAAGGAGAGGACATCGCCTCCCAGACTCCGGTGCTGGGGCTCCCTAGCGCCCCACATTCAGGACCATGCATGGCCTTTCCCTGCAGCTGTGCTGAGTAGGGCACAGCACCCAGGCCTGTGCTGGGCTGGGGGTCACTGCCTCCAATCTCTGTGCTCTGGGAGGGACCGGCTGGGTTCTGCCGGGGCACTGAGTGCAGCTGTGTTACACTAGGCTCACTCCAGTGAGGGCCAGGCACGGGAGGTGCAGGCTTGGGGGCTCTGGGCCCCAGCAGCACATCGGGCCGAGGTGAGATTGGCCTCTTGCTGCTGCTGGGGAGAATGACCTTCAGCTGCACAAGCACACAGGGACGAGGACAGGACAGTGCAGGGGTTCCCAGGTGTTAACGTGAAGAGAAAGGAAGAGCCTGCTGTGACCTGGCCAGCCCTCACCAGGACTGGGGCTCTGCGCACCACAGAGCTGCCCATTTGCTCCTGCACCCGATGGGAAGAAGGGCAGCTACTGAGTGTCATGTGCAAGGGGACTGCACATGGATGGGCTGAGCTGCATGGGGGCTGCCAGTAAGGGCCATGGAGGACACTGCCACCCTTCTCCAGCTATGAGATCCTCCAATGGCACCTCTGAATGTGAGCAGACAGGCCTGGGGATAGACCACACACTCCCCAAAAGTCCAGAAGATGGAACACGGCAGAAGCCAGGCATGGTGGTGCACACCTGTGATCCCAGCACTCTGGAAGACTGAGGCAGGAAGATCTCAAAGTCTAGCCCAGCCTGGGTAACAGCCCTGTCTCAAAATAAAAAAATTTTACACCAGGCATGGTGGTGCATGCCTGTAATCCCAGCGCTCAGAAGGCTGAGGCGGGAGGATTGCCGTGAGTTTGATGTCAGGCTAGGCTACATAGTGAGTTCAAGGCCAGCCTGAACTACACAGTGACACCCTGTCTCCAAAACAAAAACAAAGTTTTAAGGGCTGTGGCCTGGCATATAGCTCAGTGGCACAAGCACCTGCCTGGCAAGGGGAAGGTTGAGTTTGATTCCCAGTACAAAAATAAATAAATAAATAATAAATAAATAAATGGTTGCCGATGTGGCTCAGTGGGAAGGCCTTGGGTTCGATCCCCAGTACTGCTAAATAAGTAAATTTTAGAAAGACGGCACATGAAAGGTAGCTGCTCTAGACCTCAGGTGGCCAGCAGGGCAGGTACCCAAGCGTCGCTCTCCTTGGTCTGAGCCTGGACTCGAGAGCAGCCTAGGCCCTGCAGGCGGTGAGTGAAGCAACTCCGAGCGCCAGGCACCCCGAGCCCTGGAGAAAGGCCCTAGCCTCTCTGCTCCATCTGCCTTCTTCCGAACAGCTCAGGGGGTGGTCCTACACACGTGTGCCACGCTTGGTGCTCAGCCCCTTCCCTGCGCCCGGCCCGCACCGGTGCTCAGAGCGAGACTGAGGCTCCCAGCTGGGAACCAGCCCAGGGTCACAGCAGAGTGGAAGTGCGGGGTGAGCGTGAGGAGGTTTCCTGGTCTAGGGGACTCTGGCCCCCAAATTATACTGCTTAGGACAAACCAGAGCCCACAAGCAGGGGTAACCCCATTCCTGCTGGTGCCTCATCCACTCTTTTATTTATTTATTTCGCCTTTTTTTAAAGACAGAGTCTCGTTATGCAGTTCAGACTGGCTTTGAACTATGTAGCCCAGGCTGGCCTCGAACTCACGGAGATCTCCTGTCTCAGCCTCCCGAGTGCTGGGTTTACAGGCATGTGCCCCATTCATTCTGGAGGAGCCTGCCCATTCTAAACTACTTGCTGTTCTTCTCTCAGGGCTGTCCAGGACCTGAGTCTGCCCCGTCCCCACCACTGAGGGGGCTCTGAGGGCCCCTCATTTAGCCCCATTTGGCCGAGTCCAGAACTTGGTACTGAGAGTCCTGGGTCCACGCTGGAGACCTCAAGTCCCTCTGCCTTGAGCACCCACTATACACTGGAGGAGCCAAGGAGGACGGCAGGCGGTATGGCAACGCTGGCTGCCACATCTAGGTGTGGGGGCCAACCCTCTCCCATCCCTGTTCACCTCACAGATAGGGGCTTCCAGGAGGTCAGTCCCTGGACCTACACCGTACCTCCCTCCCTCACAGAACGCCACAAGTGACAAAGTGAGGCCACTGGGAAGGGTCTGGGTGTCCTGTCCAGCCCTGGGGGTCGCCCCTCTAGCCATCCCTCTTCCTGGGGCACGGACCTCTATTTGGGCTGCTAAACTGGGGTGAGGGAGCTGAGGATGAGCTGAACGTCCAGCACGGCTGAAACCACAGGCGTGAAAGGTACTTTAATCGGCTTTTGTCTCCAGAACCCCCCCTCCGTGCCTGGGCCCTAGGGCTCTCCTGCTCCTGCCAGTGTGGGAGTGCGAGGAGACCACGGTCCCTGGGTCCGCGCTCTGTCTGGCAGGGGCCCTGGGCCGGTGCCAGCCGTGGCACTGGCACGGTCAGCAGTGTTCTCTCCGAGGCTCCTGTGCCGTGGGCAGCGGTGAGCAAGTGGCAGGCACGGCCTATGGCCTGGGTCATGGCAGTGGGGGTGGCGAGCAGGGTTCTGACGGGGGCACCGGCAGCGAGGCGTGGTCAAACAGAGGGTTGCGCACCTCCATCTCCCCGGTCTATGGAGGTAGTGTTGGTAAGGCTCAGGCTGGAGAT
Organism: Dinomys branickii; assembly: GCA_004027595.1. Taxonomy (NCBI): domain Eukaryota; kingdom Metazoa; phylum Chordata; class Mammalia; order Rodentia; family Dinomyidae; genus Dinomys; species Dinomys branickii. The sequence goes on along the minus strand of PVLD010001078.1, from coordinate 199,062 downwards.
GCCCAGCTGGGGAACCCCAATCCCTACGGGGAGCCCCACGCCTACCGGTGCGAGGCCTGGACACTCGTACACCGTGAAGTCACCATCCTCATTCTCCTCGTCTGAGGAGACGGACTCCAGCTCCTTGGGTGGCTCCTTGTGCCTGGATGAGGGTGGGGTCACCGTGTCCTCCCACGCCCTCCAGGGACAGAGGTGGGCACTCAGTGTACCCTGTGGGGGGCAGGGCCAGGGATCAGTCTGCAGGCTGGGCATGCTCACCTCTCCAGGCACAGCATCTGCTGCCTCTGGTGCTGGTAGTGGTACATCTCTGCGCTATGCGCCAGCCGCTGGTCCCCAGGCTGTGGAGACACGAGGCAGGGTAGAGGGGAGGTAGGTAGAAGCTGGAAGTGTGCAGCAGGCAGCACGGCAAGGCCAGAGGCTGGAGGGGTGCAGCCAGAAGGGGCCCAGGTGGGGGCTGTTGGGGTATGGTCAGAGGCTGGGGGACAGGGGCAGAAGTGGGCCACACACCGAGATCCGGGGCGCCCTGGGTGAGCTGGGCGTCTTTGCAGCTGCATAGTCGGCCTTCCGGGTCAGGTGGCTCTCTCGCTGCAGCCTGCGGGAGGAGGGGCTGAATCCGTTGGGGGGTCTGCCAGCCCCGCCCCGCCCCACCCCCTCCCAGCTCACCTGCACCAGCAGAGCGCCGCCACAGCCAGGGCGGCAGCTCCAGAAACACAGAATACCACGAGCAGCACTGCGGGAGGAGCATAGTGAGGGGTGACCGAGGGGCCATATCTGGTGATCTTCCCCCGCCCACCGCTGCCAGTCACCTACCAAGGGTGAGGCCATCGCCACGTCCACCCTGGGGCTCCAGGGGCACCATGTGCACCGGCCCAGAAGACACTGGGGAGCCCAAGGAGGTGCGAGGTGTGGGCGTGGGGGCTCCCTGAGGGGCGGGAAGGCCGGACTTGGGTCTCGGACCACGCTCTGAGAACCCCAGGGTAACTGCCGAGAGAGGGGGGTTTGATCAGCAGGACCAGGAGGCTGGGCTCAAAAGTGGCCACAGAAAGGCCAGGTAGGGGTCTCACCGGACTCCAGGAGTCTAGGTCCATCTTCAAGGAGGGGCTGCGGCACGAGCTGTGAGTGCCCAGCCTCCTTCAGCACCAGCTCCTGGGCCAGGAGGTCGATCTCATCTTCTAGCCGGGGCGGGGACAGCCCCTCCCCTGGGGATGACAAGGGCTGTCAGGTGCCCTGGGAACCCAGTGTCAACTCCGGGGCTCCACTGCAAACACATTGCTCTGATGACAACTGGAAGCTTCCAGAGCTGCAGGTTCCCAGCAAAAGTGGAGGCCAGGGAAGGGGAAGGAGTGGGGTCTCCCCCTGGCTGAGTCCACAAAGAGAAGGGCAGGATACTAGGCCAGCACAGCCATCCCTGCCCATCCCAGTGACCTGCTCTGGCACAGCAGGGGTGGGGCAGTGACTCCCCAGACAGTGGACAGAGGCAGAAATACAGCCGTATATCAAGGCTGCCCCGGGGTGGTCAGCACAGGGATGGCAGTGGAGGGAACAGCTGGTGCTGGACTCCCACCAGTCTGCACTGTGGCTGCCCTTCAGACAAAATCTTCTGGGCAGATACCCACACACAAGCTCAAGAACACAAAGACAGTAGCATCCTTCTCCAGGAGTACCCCCTCTGTGCCAGTCCCCCCAGGAAGCCTCTGCCCCTCAGCAGCTCTCTGTAAAACCCCACCATGCTTGAAGGCATGGACTCAGCCACTGGCCATCCTATTACCTGGGGACAACTGCATTGCCCAGGGTGGCATTCACAGATACCTGTTGGGGCGTGGACATTATGGGGGCCCCTGAAGGTGGGAAGTGGGATCCTCTGGGCCCACACCAGCAATTCTGACCCCTCCTTTCCCGAGGCTGCCCACCCAGCACGGCCTGACAGCTGGCCTCGAACCAGTGACCCAGCTCCAGGCCCTGGAAAGGATGGCAGGGCTACTCTGAGTGAGGTGTGAGTGCCCACGGTACCCAGAAGATCTGGAGGCCTGGTCACTGGCCCAGGGCAGCATCAGAGTGAGAAGAGGCCGCCCGGCCCTGCATTCGCCCATACCCTGTGGGCTCTCCCATACCCTGTGGCCAGAGCATCCTGGGCACACACAGCCCGTGCTGGTCCTCTCGGAAGTGCTGAAGGCACGGCCCGCAGGCATGTGCACCCGGGGGACACCTCGCACGCCTCTTCAGGGCACAGTCCAGGCTCCCGGGGCAGGCAACTGCATCTGGGAAGGAAGCGGAATCAGGGCGTCACAGCCTTCTGGCCAGTGCTCCCCTCCCCCACAGCGCTGGATGGCCTGGCTCAGCCATTGTTCAGGGCTGGCAAGCCTTTCCTCCACCCGCCAGGACTCAGAACCAGGAAGCAAACAGTTCCAAGACTTATGAGAACCACAGTGCCCCACCCACTCCCCAGAGTCCATCCTCCATGCCTGAGCCAGTTGTCCGCACAGAGCCCAGCTGGAGGATGATCCTCACCATCCAGCCAGCACGGCGCTCTTCTGAGCTGAGTTGTGAAGACCCCTAAGCTCTGGTCTCATCGTGCCCCAGAGCAAACTGGACCCTCTATCCAGACTGGAAGCTCCAGAGGCTTGGCCCACTCACTGGCTGGAAAGCAGCAAAGGGTGCTAGGCGACTTCCTTACCCCACTTCAGGACTCCCACACGGCTCCGCAGAGAGGACTCAAGAAGGCCCCAGAAAAAGGGTCAGCTGGGAAGATGGTGCTGCCTGCTGCTAGTCCTCAACACAGGGAAGCAACGGGTTGGCTGGACCCATGGCCTCAGGAGGTCTGGGCCGGGCAGTGCTGGGGACTCCAGGCCTGGTTCTGAACCACATTTTCATCTCCCCGACTGGGGACCCAGCCCATAGTGCCCTGCTTACACAGCCATCAGTCCTATCATTCTGCTGGGGCACAGGACAGGCAGGCCCTCTGCCTCAGTTTTTCTCTTGGAATGCAAAGGAGGTTCAGGTGCCTCAAAGCAAAGGAACATCGCCAAGTGGGGAGACTGGTCACGGTCACAGCAAGCCCAGGGGACCCAGCAGGACTATCATCCCTGCTCAGTCCAGCCCCCCGCCACATTGTAGGCAGGGCCACCAGGGCCCAGAGTGACTGGGAGGATATGTCCTTCTCCAGAACTTGGCTGGCCTAGCTTGGTTTCCTTGGAAACCTGACACTCCATGACTCCAGGCTGCGGGCATCTTTGCAAGGAAGTCCCAGCAGCCCCAGTGGCAGGTGGGCACAGGCTCCATGCCAGGCACCCCACCTTTCCCAGTATCACATCAGTGCGCTGGGCCCACGCACTGGCTAGTTAAACATTAAGCCCGTGCCAGGAGGCTCACCTGGACCCACCCATCAGCTGGGCACCAGGAGCAGACAGTCCCTGGCCCTGGTGCTGATAACCCAGAGTGCACTAGGCCTGTGGCAGAGGCCTGCAGGGCAGCGTTGGCTCTGGGTTCTCAGGGCCTCCTCCGGAGCCCTCTGGCCCCCAGGACCAGATGCTGCGGGTCCGGTCTTGGTCTGGATGGCCCCTCCAACTTGCCATTGGGTGTCAAGTCTCAGAAGGAGCAGCAGAGTGGCTGGGGCTCTGCCCACACCTGGGCTACCAAGGGCTCCTCCCAAGCACTGAGCACTGGGCATGAAGATGCAGAGGCTGATGGGCACTGAGGATGGCACCTGTCACCTGTCCCTGGGGAGCACAGCAGCTGCATTTGGGAGCCATGCTCTCCAAAGGCGGCTTCAATACCTCTGGCCATCCTGCTCTGCCTGCAGGCCACCTCTCCAGAGCCTTTGGTCATGTCACCCTTTTATCCAGGCTCTCTGTATCCAGTAGGACGCCTACCCACAAACGCAGAACAAGATCACTCGGGTTCCCACCCTAGTTGTGCCATATACCAGCCACTTGACTTTTCTGGGCCTCAGTATCCTCCTCTTTGAGTGGAATGAAATGCCTGTCTGCCACAGGGCTGCCAGGAGAGCTGAGTGAACCATGGGACAGTCTCCCAAGGCCAACCTGGGGCAGTATGCTGGACCCTGGGTTCCTGGAGTCCTATGCTGCCTGGATAATGTGTGCCCATCTGGGAAGCAGGAGGGTCCCCGAGGACCCCGGGCTCACCCCTCTCCTCCAGAACCCATACACAGACCTCAGTCCAGAAGGCAGGGCAGCAAGCGTCCCAGAAGCGGGGACAGTTGGCCTCCACTGAAAGAATGTGACCCTAGGCTGGCACCCTCGGCCCCTGCTGTGGGAGGCAAAGCCAGTGTGCGCTGGGCACCACCTGAGGCTGTAAGACAGGCGGCCTCGCACTTCGACCAGGGACACCTCGGGAACCCAACACACACAGACAGAGACAACAAGACAGATCCAAGACCTCCTGGGACCCCAGCCTCGCTACCGACGAGGCAAAGGCACGAAGCGCGCACGGACTCGAGGCTGCCTGGGGCTGGGCTGGGCCGCCCGGGAGCCTTCAGCAGGGCCGGTCGCCCCGGCTAGCGGGCCCGATCCCTGAGGCCTGCGCCCCACGTCCGCGCCCCGCGCTCACCTGGGCGGCTGGCGGTGGCCCCGGTCAGCGCCGCGCCGAGGACGAGGCCGGAGAGCAGCAGCCGCAGCAGCCGCAGGTGGCGCGGCGCAGGCGGGGGCACGGGCGTTGCCATCCTTCAGCGCCGCCGCCGAGATAGCATGGCAGTCGGCCGCCCCGGGCTCTGTGCGGGCTCCTAGCCCGGAGCAGAGACCTCCGGGAGCGCGAGGGTGGAGAAGGCGGAGGCGGAGCCGGAGGAAGAGGAAAAGAGGGGGCGGCGGCGCACTGACGCTGCAGCAGAGGATCAGGGATGCAGCGCTAGGCGGGAGGTGCGCGCCCGGAATGCGCGGCGGAGAGCGGGGGAGCGCGGAGAATGCGCCTGCGCGCGGCGCCTGGGGGCGGGACGCGCTCGGCTGAGCCCCCTCCCCTCCGCGGCGTCGCCGCCGCCTCTCCGCTGGCCCAGAGCCTCTGCGTCTCCGGCTTCTGCGGCCTTGCTCCCGGAGAATCTGGTTTGAGATTGGCCTGGGGCGGGCTCTCAGGACGCGCCCCTCCTCTCCTTCTCCGGTTCGGCTTGCCAAACCCTCTACCCCATCCCGGTGGTGCGGAGTCTCCGCTGGTGCTTAGGAACACTGATAAACAAGGGGTGAGCAGGTGCACGGAGATGCGCAGGCGGGGCGCGCGGAGACAACGGTGAACGCAAACAAGGGCACAGAACTAGATCGCTCCCGGCGCCTCTGGGTCGGATCCTCAGCGAGTCCACCAGGGGGCAAGAGTGACCTGGAGCTGCCGGTCAAACCATCTGGGAGCTGTCCAAGGTGGTCACAGTCTCAGATGGCGACTTCAGCTCCCTGGGGTCCCACGACGCTGGCATGTAGAATCCCTCTCTTGCCCTCCTCCCGCTGTCGTGCCCTGAGCGCACAGTCCCGTCCCACCTAAAACTCCCCCAGCTCGGCCGAGAGCACCAGATTGAGACTCCAGCTCGGCGCTTCCTCTCGGCCTGCGGGTCTCAGACTCCAAAATGCGCCTGCAGAAGGGGATGTGGGGGTGGGGTGGAGCAGAACGAGCCGTCCCCCTGCCCCGGGCAATGACCACACAAACAGCCAGAGCGCGTTCCCAGCAAGGGAAGGAAGGAAGTCATCAAGACTATGCCTTCCCGCCCTGGAGAAAACAAGCGCAGGATGCCGACTCAGCGCCCAGGGGAGTAGGGCAAGGTGTCGAGGTGCCCTTGGCAACTGGGCCCCTGCGGGGGTCACCTCCGGCCCACACCTCTACTGAGGGCCAGCCTTCCTCACACCTCCCGGAGCCCACCTTCTTCTGGCCTGGCAGAAGCAGCCTCCATCCCGCCTGGGCCACTGATGCAGATCTGGGGCAGCAGTTTGTGGGGGGTCTTCGGGCTGAAGAAGGCTCAAGGACTCACGGACATCCCGTGTTCAGTGCTCCCCAGCAGGGAGCCCCACACTACGTGGGTCCGGCCCAGTCAGGAAGGACGCTGGAAGAGCTGTGTCCACCCTGGGGACTGCGTAAGCCTGCGTTTCAACACAGCTGGACAGAGGGAGGTCAGGCAACAACACCCGCCCCACCCTGTGAACAGCCTACGCTGCTCTAGGAAAAACCCTTTATTACAAAATGTTTACATGAAGGCGCTGGGCTGGTTCCCTGCCGTGGGTTCTGACCCTTCCCAGGAAAGGCCCGGACTCCACGGAGGGGGCTCGAGGGCCCTAATAACCCATACAGGCCCTATTCCTTTGAGACCCTGCTCTGAGTCAGGCTGAGGGGCCATCACCTCAAAGGGAGAAGTGTTCAGGAGAAGCCTGGCTGCCGGGGCTGGGGGGACCGGGGAGTTGAAAGGGGGTGCGGGTCTCCTTTGTCCCACACAGGGCCTCTGTGGGTGTGGGTGGCAGAGTCTGAGTTGCGCGACCCCCAGGGGTGCTGGGGCGGGGAACTGCGGAGTGAGGCGCTGCGAGTCGGGTCCAGAGCAGCCCCCGCGCCCCTAGATGACGTTTTGCGGCTTGGCAGAGCGCGCTCGGCGCAGCAGCAGGACAAGCGCGGCCAGAAGCAAGGCGGCGAAGAGCAGCAGAAGGGCCACCCAGGAGCTGAAGGCCGTGCCCTTGCGCAGCCCCGGCGGGTCGGCGGGGATCATGTTGGTGAAATTCAGCATGTAGCCCAGCGCCCAGCCCACTGCAGTGTCCGCCGCCTGCGAGTGGGGGCGTGGCTTCAGCCTCCCGGAAAGCCCAGGCCCCGCCCAGCCAGCAGGCCCCGCCCAGCCAGCAGGCCCCACCCACCTTCTTCTGGAAGGTCACGCCGCTGAAAGTGCGCTCGTCAAAGCCGTAGCCTTGGCTCAGCAGCTGGTGTACGAATATGGCCCCGGCGCAGTAGTCGGCCAGGCGGGCCTTCTGCTCTGGCGCGCGAGCCTGCAGCTGGGACGCAGAAGGGAGATCGTTGGGCTGGGACCCCGGCGAGAGGAGACTGGGCTGGGTGCTGTATCCTCCCACCGCGCCCAGGAAGCGCAAGAAGACAGCTAAGGAAGCACAGGAAGATAGCACGCCCCTTCAGGGCGAACAGGCCAGACGGATGGCAGAGTGGCCCCTCCCCAGGCAGCCCCGGCCAGGCTGCAGAGGTCAGGGAGGCGACGTGCAGGGGCCAGAGGCCAGGGAAACAGGAGCTCCGTCCAGGCTGAGCACGGCCCCCACTGCCTCTCTGGCCACCTCTCCCTCACCTACCCCCTGAAAGGTGCCACGGGGCGTCACATGCCTCCCTGAGGGTCGTGTGGGTGCCACACACTCAGGCGCCAAGCACCCCACCTTTCTTACTTGGCGCCAGTGTTCCAGGGGCAGGAGCCATAAGTCTAGCCTTCACCTCTTGCCCCCCCAACAGCCTGGCAGCTCTCTCTGGATGCCCAAGCCCTCCGCCACAGCCCCCACTTAGTGACAGCCATAACTCTGCTCACCAATTCATGGGGGTATCCACTGTAGGCAGGGCCAGCCACAAGGAAGGTGCTGGGGTGCCCTGCTCATGGCCCCACACTCCTCCATACAATACCGCCCCTACCTGTGGAATCTAGCATGGTGCCCCAACCAAAGAGCATGCTGAGAGGCCTGGGTCCTGCAGGACTGCGCAGGTGTGAGGATGCTGCCAGGCCCCCCATGGCCTGAGGAGGTGGTGTATCCTCACCTCAGCCCATGTCTGGTTGCAGGTGGTCACTGCAGCTGCGTCCAGCTGCTTCAGAGTGGCTGTGGGCAGCCCCATGACGGTCCTCATAAAGTCCACGGTGTAATAGAAGGCAGAGAAAGCCTGCAGGGGCCACAGTTACCCGCAGCCGGCCCTAGGCACTTCCCGGCCCACACCCACTCCCACTCCCGGCCCTGGACTCACGATGAAGTTTCCAGCCACAGGGGGCTGGAAAACCCCATCGAAGGAGCATCGGGAGAAAGGACAGGAAGAGGAGTTGAAGAGTCCCGAGACAAGCCTACGGCAGTGTGCAGGGTCGCTGGTGCCCGACACTGTGACCTTGGTGCTGCTGTTGAAGGCCTGGGGCTGCTGAGCCTGAGTACAGGGGGACTGGTACACGCTCCCCAGCAGCACCTGGGTGGAGTAGCCCTGTGGCCAGCAAGGGTGGGAGTGCTGGGTCTGGGCAGAGAGAACGAGAATGTGGGTGGTACCCCATTCCAAGCACTGCTTGTCCCTCCACCCCAGAAGGCTAGAATGATGAGTTCCCCTAGTCCAATTTGGACAATACCATTTTTGTGCTCATGAGTGATCTGTGGCTCCCCACTGCCTGCTGGTCCAATCCCTTGGCCGAGCATCGGAGGCCCTCTGAGATTGTCTGTGGCCCTCCTTTCTCCAGAGCCCTGGCACTGGATCCTCTGCATGCTGGTCCCTCCCCTCCTACCCTTCTAGCAAAAGCCAAGCTCTGCCCTGGGCCCTCAGCCCATCCCACTTCACTCCCTCCCTCCCCTAGAGCACAGTGCAGTGGGAGTGCCCTGGGGTGGAGAGGCACCTGGAGGGCACTAGCCAGCAATCTCCGGAGGACCTGGTCTCGGCCATAGCAGAGGAAGCTGTGGGTGTAGACACGGTAGTGCTGGCCATAGAGCCAAAGGTGGACCTCGTTGGCTGGATCCTCAGCTGGCTTACTCATCTCGAAGGTGATCTGGGTGGATGCACCTCCCAGGTCCATGGCCCCCAAGGTTCCCTTCCTTGGCCGGAACCACCGGCCCACCCAGCCATACTGTACAAAGTGGAGATAGGTCAGCCAAGAACAGGGGCCTGTGCCCTGGCTCCCTGGCACCCTGGGGCAGCTGCAAAGCCCACCTTGATGAAGTTCTCCAGCAGATAGTTGGCAGTCACCCAGCCAAACACGCCTTCATCCTGGCCCGACAGGATGCGTGCCCCCCGAAAGTCAAAGGGGTACTGGGTCAGCGTCTGTGTCACCGCAGCCAGGACACTGGCTGCAGCCTCCGGACGGGTTAGGCTGTGGGACAGGAGGACTCTGAGGGGCTTTCTCCACAGGAAGCTGTGACCTGATATGGGGTTCTCGGGGTCTACTGAATGAGGAGTTCCCACCCGAAGCTGGTACCAAGGGCATGCAGAGCCCAGTACAAGGCCACAGAACCTCACTCACTTCAACAGGCGCATGCCTGCCGTGGCGCCTAGGTACAGGGGCGTGCCAGCGTGTCTTTCGGTGGGCACATCTCGCATTGCCTGTTCCAGGCATTCCACCAGGCTCTGTCCTGCCTTGGAAGGGTTGTCTGCATAGCTGGAGATACCCCCACCTAGAGGGAGGAGAAAGATGGCCCCAGGCCCAGTGACACGCCCCAGGCAAGCTGAAGACTCCCAACCAGCTTGGACACACCTCCCAGAGACACCCTGTTCACAGACAAAAGGACTCAGGTACCACCCAGGCTTTGAGGCTGCCGCTTGCTGGGTGGGTGTGGGCACAGGTGTCAGCACAAAGCACTGGGCATTTGTCAATGCACCTTGCCTCCCAGAGGACCTGCCTGGGTGTGCCCACCAGGTCCTCCAAGGCCCTCCCATTCCACTGGGGCACGGAGGCGAGGCTTGGACCAGCAAGGCTCAACCCTTCATCTCTACATGCAGCTTGCTTTGTAGAACACAAACTGCCCCCGTCCCCCAGGCCCAGGGCCTAGCATCTCTCCGCACCTCCTGCCTGGAGTGGGCACCACTGGCCTCAGGCAGAGCAGCGGGGCTGAGGCCCCGCAGGGAGCAGGTGTCCCGGGGTCGGCAGTGGCCTTACCCTGAACGTCGCAGGAGCTGTGCTGGCCCACAATGCCCGTGTCGTTCTCCTTGTCCGACGGCCACTTGTAGATAAACACGGATGTGTGTGAAGAGCCAGCGTCCAGCACGATGCCATACTAGGGGTGGGGTAGGACGTCAGCTAGAGGCACCTGGGGCCCTTTAGCTCCCCCAGTTCTGTACCCTCTCACATGCCAAAGCTCAGAGAAGGCCAAGAGCAGCCTGGTGACGGCTTGGTGATGCAGTTGCAGGTGACCAGGACCCCCTGGTGATCCTCTCCCCTCTACTCAAGCTAGCATGCCAGGCTGTGGGAGGGCTACTTGCTAGCACACCTGAGGGGCTCTGCCAAGGCCAGAGGTACCCAGGATGACCAGGTCTGTAACTTTGCCCTGGCACTCCCAGGAGGAACCCACTCTTCCTTCCTCCTCTGCCTGCGCCTGCCCTGACCTTAGCCCAACCTGGGGAGGCTTTGGAGGCTGTGCATGGGCCTCCAACCCATCACCTTCTCTGGGTGTCAAAGCCAGGGCAAGGAGAGTTTGGTGCTATGAACCTCTCCACAAGCTGGGTGAGCTCAGCATGGGCGCCCAAGTGGCTCCTTCCAGGACCTCCCCAAGGCCCCAGAATGGAGACCACCCTGCTGGGTGCTCATTCTGGACAGGAAAGGCTGCTCTGTCCTGCTACCAGGGAACTCTGCCAGAGCACAAGGCCCAGATGCACCCGGCACTCAGGTCCCCATCCTGGAGTTCACAGGGCTCGGAACTCGGTGTCCCCCTACATCCAGCCCAGCACACTACGGGTTAAGAGGCCCGGTGCAGATCGACCTGGGGAGGGGGACGAGGCAGGGTCACTCGCCAGCTTCACGACAGCACCCATATGGTCAGGGGCACCGGACCGGGGTCCCAGTTCTCCCACGCTGTCGCCCCACAACAAGCGAGCCCAGGCCCCTGCGCCTCTAACGGTCCGGGCGGCGCAGAGTACTGCCGAGGCCCCGGCTGGGCGGGGTGGCCTGGCCGCGCCCCGGAGTGAGGACGAGCCGCGATGGTGGCTTCCGTGGGCCGGGAGTCCCCATGACCCCGACCTCCGGTTCCACGTTGCTCCGAACGCGCCGTTGCTGGCCCAGGATCCGCAGGACCCGAGATCTGCAACCGGCCGGACGCAGCGCGGTGGCCCCGGCCTCTGTCCCGCCGCCCTCGGTCCCAGCCGCCCCCGGGTCGCGCCGGGCCCGGCGTGCACCTTGAGGGCGGGCGGCTCCCGGACGTCGCGGGTGGGGACGCACAGGAGAAGGAGGCCAGTGAGACCCGCCGTGGCCAACAGCAGCGGCGGTAGAAACGACAGCGTCTTCCCGGCCATCGGCGGGCACGGAGGAAGCGGCAGGGACCGGGAGCCGGGCGGCAGTGGTGGGACAGGAGCCGGAGAGCGCCGGAGGCCACACCCACAGCCCGGGTCCGCCCCGCCCCTCCGTCCCTGGCCCCGCCCCGAGGGCCCCGCCCCGCCGCGGCAGGTGAGAGCCTCAGAGGCTGAGTCACCGCGCCCAGTGCCCGACACGCGGGGGCACCCAGGCTGGCCTCGGCCATTGCTCAGCGCCCTTCTTCCCGCGTTCTTGGCGCAGTGAATCCCCAGCCCGAACCTGGGGAATCGAGGGGACGGTCCTGGAGACCCACAATCTTCCCGGCCTGGGCGGGGAGGGACTGGCCCTGGGCGCCCTGGCCAGCAGCGAGCAAGGTCTCCACCGGGCCCTGCACGCGGTGACAATCTAGGGACAGCGGAGATGGCCGGGAATCACATCAGGCCCAGGAACAGCAGACACACAGAGCAGGTGCGCCTTGGGCCTGCTTGGGTGGTGCAGAGGCGCTGCATCCCGAGAACAGGCAAGTGGGGTGCAGATTAGCAGCCCTGTCTGCCCCGCACCCCGCCCACACTGGCCTCTGCTCCGACCCGCAGCAGGCCAGCAGGCCTGACCAGTCATGCAGGGCTCCTTGGCTGGGAGCCACCTCCTCCACGCCCCCACAGCATGGGAATCCTGGGAGAATCCTGTCCTGGGGCCAGCGGGAAGCCATGTGGCAAGACCACCAGGGAGCCGGCTGCAGAGCTCAAGGGCCCTTTGATGGGGGCAGGGCTGGGCAATGTCCTGGCCAGTGGAACCAGCCAGGACAATTGAGCTGGGCCCACGGCCCGGGCTGAGGATCTGAGGTCACAGGCCCAGCAAAAGAGTCTTTCTTCAGCTCAGGACCCGGGAGGGAGGGGTGGGAACAGGGGTGGGGTTGGGGTCCCCAGACACCTCAAAGCCCAGCCTGGCCTCACTCCAGGCGGGCGTCTGGGTGTGGCAGCCCTGGGCTCCAGGCCTGTTTCCCACCAGCGTCTTCCACCCCTTAACCCCACCCGCAGCCCCTTCTGAGGAGGGAGAGGGCATGGATGAGAAGACAAAGGCACCATACAGGGCAGGGCTGAGGCCTACCTGGTCCTCCTGTCCCCACCAGGCCTGAGGACAGGTAGGGAAGGGGAGGCCTCACCCCCGCTGGGGAGGCAGTGCAGGCCAAGGCCCAGGCCAGCCTGCCAAGAAGGCTAGGGGCTGGAAGAGCCCGGACCAGTTTGAGAGCTGAATGCTGAGGCAGATCCAGGGGCAGGGACTCCCTTCCCGGCCGGAAGGTGTCCTCTGGATGGTGGATTTGGGGGTCTGTGAGCAGGAAGCTGGCAAGAGCTGGGGGTGTGGCCGGCCTCTGGGAATCTCAGAGGGGGTGGGGTCCCAGATGTGCAGCATGTGGCTTGGCCCAGGCCTGGAGGAAGGAGTGTGGGTGCAGTGTCTCCCTCCTCCAACATGTAGACCTCACAGGGAGGTGCTTGCCGAGCTGGTGGGAATCTTGGCTGTGCTTGCCTCAGTCTCCCCAGCAGAGGTCACAGCATCACAGTGTCCACCAGAACTAGGAAAGATTCCATTCTTCACGGCCTTATTCAGTCGTACAACAAACCCTCACTTAGCACCTGCTGGAAGCCAGACCCAAGCACACAGGTGCAAGAGATACTGGTGAACTCCAAGGTGTGGATGGGGCCTTGGGAAATGTAGTGGATATGGAAGTCAGCCCAGTGAGTTGGGCCCTCTGCAGTCCATAAAGACAAGGACAGAAGGAAAGGCTGCCGGCATTTTGTGTGCAAAACCCCCCAGCCCTGTCGCAGTAGCCCACTGGCCTTGCTGGGGTGTTTCTTCTGCCTTGCTTTTCTTTGTATTCTTGTTTGTTTGTTTGTTTGTTTTGAGACAGCATCTCACTATGTATTTCAGGCTGGCCTTGTACTCATGGTGATCCTCCTGGCTCAGCCTCCTGAGTGCTGGGATTACAGTGTGTGCCACCATGCTAAACTTCTTCATAGTTTTACCACCTGTCAGTAGCTCCATGAATACTATCCTGGGGTGTGTCCTCTTATTTATTTATTTATCGTCTTTTTGAGACAGGGTCTCACTATGCAGTTCAGGCTGGCCTTGAATTCACTATGTAGCCAGGCTGCCCTTAAACTAGAGACGATCTGCCTGCCTCAGCCTCCTGAGCGCTGGGATTACAGGCCTGCGCCACCACACCAGACTTGTGTCCTCGTTTTGAACGATATGCTGCATACATCCGTCAGTAGCTTGCTCCTTACATATATGTTGCTTTTGTTTTTTAAGCTCAGTCTTGCTAAGTTGCCCAGTCTGACCACAGACTTGGGATCCTCTTGCAGTTTTGAGCAGGCCCCGTTGACATGTGAAGGTGTAGTTGTGCGCTCCTGTTGGGGGCCAGTTTCAGTCCTGTGACCACAGCAGAGGTGCTGATCCTGATGCAGAGGGTGTGCACAGCATGAGTCTGGCCTCAGGCGTTTCTGATTGCTGCCAGAGCCTTTGCATGCTTGTGAGCGTGAGCATTTCTCCAGGGCACTGGGGAGCGCAGCTGCTGGTGTGGTGCACGTGTATCCTGTCCATCCACAGGTGCCAGCACCTTCCGGCAACTCTGCTTCCTCCTGTGCTCACTCACCACCTCGGTTGTAGCAACCACCCAGAACGGAAAGGCTCCCCCAGGCCTCCACAGGCTTCTCCTCAGCCATGGAAGAGATCAGCACCTCTTCCTCTTCTGTGACCACTGGCTGCCCTGTCCTCCTCTTGCCAGAACCGTTTATGTGGCCCCAGTAACGTGTGTGCTGGGCTGACAACTGGCCGTGGGACCGTGCAGCTTGCCATTTGGACACTGGGCCCCCTGGACCGGAGCTCGCTGGTCAGGCTGGCAGTGAGTAATGCACACGTGGCCACAGCTGTGCTCCTGATGGCCATGGTTGCTGCCTGCAGGCCTGTGGCCCCTGGCAGTGATATCTGTGTGTAGGAGAAAAGCAAAAGGTCTGGGAACAAACTGGGGGGCGGGGGCAGCACCACTCATCGATGAAAGGGACCTGGGGGTACTGGGTACATGGCCTGCTCACCCACCCACCTTGGCTCAGGCTCACCTGGCTGCACACAGCCACCCCCATCCCCAGCACCTTGGCACATCCGGATCTAGGGAAAGGTTTCCTCTCGACGCCTTGTCTGGATTCCTGGGCTGTTCCAAGCCTTTTGCTCTTGCACAGACATGTTGGAATCAGCTCACCAGGTTCTGGGGAGCCTGGTTGAGATTCCAGCTGGAGTGACATTGCCTCTGCACCGACCAGGGAGGTGGACATCTCTATAGCATAGAGTCTTTATCTGAAAGCATGGTTCATTTCCATGTATCAAGTCTTCATCTAAAATCATGGCTTGTTTCTCCATGTCTGTAGCCTTTTTTTAAGGTCTTAAACATTTTTCCAGGAACCAGGCATGGTGGCCCATGCCTGTTATCCCAGCACTTGGGAGGCTGAGGCAGGTAGATTGCCTCTAGTTTAAGGGCAGTCTGGCTACATAGCAAGTTCAGGGCCAGCCTGAACTGCATAGTGAGACCCTACCTGTCTCAACACACACACACACATGCGCGCGCATGCACGCGTGCACGCAAACATACCCCCCCAAAAAAATTTAAACTTTTTTTTTTTTGCGGTACTGGGGATCAAACTCAGGACCCTGCGCTTGCTAGGCAAGCGCTTATTCCACTGAGCTATATCCCCAGCCCCTCCCCCCAAAAATTTAATGGGCTTTTTAACCTAAAAGTAATTTTCAAAACAACACCTTGTTGAAAGTCTTAGTGACTCTAACACTATCAGGAAGATTCTCAATACAAGTGCTCATAAGTGGATTGCTACTTTATTCCTGATGGTAAAGAGAATGCTTTCAACATTTCGCCACTAATCGTGTTTGTCTTTTGTTTTTTTTTTTTTTTTTTTACTAATCGTGTTTGTCATAGAATTTTTGGTAAATTCTTACTTTCCAAAAATTATTTTAAAAATAAATAGACGTAGGGCCAGTGATATAGCTCAGTGGCACAGGACCTGCCGGGCAAGCACAAGGTCCTGAGTTAGATTCCCAATACCCTCCCTAAAAAAATAGACATGAATTAATAGGACGAGTTCGTTTAATTTTTCTACAGCAGATTCAGGTTCACAGCAAAACAGAGCAGAAGGCAGGGGTCTCCCAACTCCCCGTGCCCCCCACCACTGGGGACACTCGCTGGTCAGTGGCCCTGAAGCCGTGGGGACGGCTCTGCCTTGCTGATGTGCATTCTGCAGGTTGGACCTGTGTGCAGTAGAGCGGCACCCTCATACCACTGCCCCGAGTTTCCCCTCCATCCCAGAAGCCTGACAGCCACTTCTGTCCCCAGCTCTGCTCCTTCCAGACATGAGAGTAGAGCTCCGGGTTTTCAGCCTGTTCACACCAAGACTTCCGCTGAGTCATGCGTGTTGCTTCCTTCTCAGGCCAGCTCGTGTCTTTTTACCACTGAATAATACTCCAGATGCTGAGTTTCACAGAATGCTCTTTCTGCAGCTCTGAGTGCTCCATGTGCTCTCCGCTTTGATGCATCAGTGTAACTGAATAAGTACATTCTAAAACCCCAGGCCAGGGATATGGCTCAGCAGCACAGCAGCTGCTTGGCAAGCATGAGGTCCAGAGTTTGATTCCCGATACCAAAACAGAAATAATAAATAAAAGATACAATGCTATGCTCACTGCATGCCTCCAGGTTAATCTGAGTCATTCGTGAGGAGCTGTCTCACTTTACACTTTGTCGGGTGGGGCAGCATCTGTCCTTCTCTGGCTTGGATGTCAAGGTCATGCCAGCCTCACAAATGCCCTTCTGAAAGCATGCCTTGTGCCTGGGTTACCTGCTGCTCAAGTGTACAGCAGAACGTGTCTGAAAACATCAAAGCCTGACATCTGCCTTTAAAGCAGCACTTCGTCCTCCTCCTCTTACAAGGCCCAAGCCTTCTAATTCTTCTGAGTCAGTTTACATTCTTCTAGGAACTGGTCCATTCCAAGTGGATCAGCATGATCTTGTCTGAAATGTCAGTATCTGTAGTCTCCTCGGCACACATAGATATGGTCCCCTTTTCATCCCTCACGTCATGTATGTGCTTCATCTCTGTCCTGGACCAAGCAAGCCCTGCTCCTGTATGTCCCTGGCTTCCTCGACAGGGGTTTGTCTTTCTCCGAGTCTCCTGGTTCACTCATTTACACCTTAGCCTTCCTCTCTCTGCAGAACACCCAGAAACAGGAACTTTTGTATCTGTTTTTTTTTTTTTTTTTGGGTTGTTGCCCAGCATGAAGAAAGAGCTCTGGAAAAAAAATTAAAAATTAAAAAATAATAAAAAAAGAAAGAGCTCTGCTAGGTGACATCTACTTAAAAAACACTCTCACTTGGGCCAGGCATTGCATGCAGTAATCCCAGAACTCAGAAGGCTGAAGCAGGAGCATTGCTAGTTTGAGCCCACCCCAGACAATTTAACAAGACTCTATTAAAAAAAAATTAAAAGGCGGGAGGGGCTGAGGATATAGGTCAATGTGAAGGTCCTGGGTCCAACTTCCAGTACTGGAAAAAAAAATGTTTCCTTCTTTTTCTTGTACCAGCTCCTGGAGTTGAATGGTTAAACCACTGGCTCTGGGCTGCCGGTTCCTGGTTGAGTCTTAGACTATAAAACCTCCCTCCAGCCTCACTTTAGGAGCCGGCTCTCTTCAAGTACACTTCTCTTTCGTCCGGTTGAGACTTCTCCCCTGGCCCCCTCAGGTCGAGGTGAGTCGTAGAAGTGCGGTGTGGTCCGGCAGGCTGGGCTCTCCCATCCCTCCTGATGGTTTCTGCCTCCCCCCCGCCCTCCCCCCGCCCCTGCCTGCCTCCGCCTTTTCTGATGCTGGCCCCGCCCAGGGCCTGTTCTGGTGACCCGGACTCCCTCTGCCTCTGGCAGCAACGCCTGCCCTCCTGCCCGGTGCTGGTCCATAACTGCGCCCTGGAACCCCGGGTGGACAGTGTGTGCGCTTTGCCCTCTGCCCAGCCTGTCACCTATCACAGGCACAGGTGGACTGCTCCTTCTTTCCCCACTGCGCTGACCGGTCTTGTGTACGTAAATGTATGTTTCACCCCATCTTTAAATTCTGAGCTGATTGTACATATGCAGGCGGTTGCGGCGACACATGCGCGGTTGCAAGGACTCGTACACACTGCCCCACATCCCACGCATCAGCATTTGAACATCTACAGGGCAGAGAGGACTCCAGGGGCTCCTCTGCTTCATGCAAGCTCGGAGATCCAGTCCCCGCTGCAACATGCAGCCCCCGGCACTGGAGGCCCCGTACACCACCCGCTAATCACTCCTTCCCGGTTCCTAACCCTCGGCCCCCACAACTGGTCAGCTTCCCTCTCTATAGTTGTGTATTTCATTAGAGAAATAAGGTCACGCATCGTGTACAGCATTGATCAGTTGAATATAATTATGTATTTTGAGATTAGGTTTTGCTCCCCCCAGGATTTCCTGGTGGTCCACACATGGTGTCACCCCTCCTTTTCACAGCTGAGTAATATTCCAGGAAGAGGTTGTGTGCTGGAGTCTGGCCAGTCACCCTGAGAGAGGTGCCGTTGTAGTTTCCTGTTGCACAAAATATATGCACTGCTCTGAATACCCATGTTTCTAGATGAGAACAGCTCATTTCTCTGGAGCACCATTAGATGATGGAGCAGTCAGTTTTCAGAGATAGGAGCAAGCTGGGGAGGAGGCGTCTGTGTGTAGGGCCTGGCTCGCCCCAAGGGAGCAGGGGCTCAAGTCTGTACTTCAGAGCAGGAGGCGGGTGAGGCCACATTCATGTTGAAACTTGGTCCAAAGGCCATGCCGAGGCCGGACTCCTTGCTGGGGACCTCAGTCTCCCCCAGCCTTCAGCTATGCCAGAGGGGAAGGAACTATGCTTTACCCAAAGTCACCTGACTGAATGTTAGCAATTTTTTAAGTCTCCACAGCAACACTGAAACTGTTGTTGACCCAGTAACTGGCGCGCTGACGCGTACCATTAACCACCTATGTGACAAGGTAACCTGAGATTTGAAAGCAGTCACCACACTGCTTTCCACAGGGGCTGTACCAGGGACACACCTTGACATGGCCGAGGCCATCTTGTATGTAGCTGCCATTTTGTTTGTGGATGACCCAGCCCACATCTGAGACCCCAGGAGTAAAAGTGGCTGAGACGGGTGTGTCTGCCGTGGACACCCAGTCTGTGCCCCCAACCCTGGTGCTTTATATTTTTTATTTTGAGACAAGTTCTGCTCAGTCTCTAACCTGTTGATGCTGCCCCAGGTTCCCAGAGTGCCTTGCACCTGGCCCCCAGGCTGTTTAGTAACTGATGCTGGACCTGGAGCCCCTCCTTGGAGCGCGCACCACTTCCCAGCTAGTGAGGCCACCTCACTCGGCGGAGCAGAGCCCCTCTGGTCAGGAGGTCAGAACACTCCCGCCCCTCAAGTCCCGAAGGCCTGGGTCTGCCTCGGGTGGGTGGGTGGGTGGTTCTCACATGTTGCCGAAGCACTGCCACATATTGTCCCCACAGCAGGGGAGGGACCAGCCCGTCCCTGTAGCCCCCTGCACCCACGCCCCCAGCCAACTGTGCTCTCCTGGTGGCTGCTGTGCCACAAACACCTCTCTGTGCATTTGCCGCCCTCAGTCCTCTGGGAAGAGAGCTGAGCCTTACTGAGGGCTGTGTGCTGAGGCACCCCCGGCTGGGGGCTCTATCGCTTCCTGTTGTTAGGACACACCCGAGTTATGAGCCACAGTATCACGCGCCTCCAGATCTGCGCAAGCCTTTGGCTCCCAGGCATGCCCCTTAAAACAGCTTTGTCTGAGTTAATACAAATCCAGTCTGGCAACTGTCTTTTAACTGAGTTTCTGTGCACAATTGTGAATACTGATGCACTTCTACCATTTTATAACGTGTTTCCTGACTTTTCCCAATACTGGGATTAAACGCAGGAACTTTGTGTTGAGTCCCATCCCCAACACTTTTTATCTCCTAGATGGGTCCTATAAAGTCACTAAATCGTTCAGACTGGGTTCAAACCTGCAAGCCCCCTGCCTCAGCTTCCCGGAGGGCTGGGATGACAACTGTGCACCACCACTGCCCAGCTCCGAATTTATTTCTTCTTCGTGTTGAATTTCTTCCTCCTTTCGTCCACGCCCTGCTCCCCTTTGTGGGTAGACACTGTGAGGCTCTTACTTTACTTGGTTCTTCTAGGTACTGAGCTACACCCTCAGGACCAACTGTACTGTGACAGACGTAAGTAGCTGATATGTTTCTCCCGCTTGTGAACCCTTAGAGATCTTAGGTTTCAGGGTGATGTCACTCCTGTCTGGTATTCGCCATTATGGCCGTGTTTCACTTCCACTCTGTTTTTCTCCCACAAATGAGCACTACTGTTAAAGTTCACTTAGCTCTTCTCACAGTTTTAAGATCTGACCACAGATTACCCAAGGCCTCTTCTGTGAAAGGGCGAGGGCTGGAGGCCTGGACTTTGCTACTTGCCTCTGGCGCAGCCTATTTCAGAAGCACCTGGGGATGCGGCCATAAAAGGCGGGTGGCTTCCCTGACCCTGGCTTGGCTTGTGTGCTCTCAGGAAGCTGCTGCCACGCAGGAGCAGGAGGGTGCCCGACAGGCCCGGAGCTGGGGTCCGCCCAATAGCCACATGTGCGGCCAGCTATGACTCCCAGTCAGAAGCACTCAGTGCAGGGCTTCCGAACTCCTGATTTGTGAAAGCTGCAAACAGGTAGCTGCTGCCCTGAGTGGAGCCCTGGGTGTGGTTGTTAGACCACAGTGAACAGCCACCCTGCCTTTTTTTTTTTTTCTGAGACAGGGTCTCTATGCAGCCAAGATTGGCCTTGAGCTCTTGGTGATCCTCCCGCCTCAGCCTCCAGAGTGCTGGGATTACAGGCGTGCGCCACTGCGCACAGCACCCTGCCTTTTTTTTTTTTTTTCTGAGACAGGGTCTGTATGCAGCCAAGATTGGCCTTGAGCTCTTGGTGATCCTCCCGCCTCAGCCTCCAGAGTGCTGGGATTACAGGCGTGCGCCACTGCGCACAGCGCCCTGCCTTTTTGATCCTTGTCTTTCCTTCCTATCACTTCAGCGGGTTTCTTTTCTGAAATTCTTTCGGTGGTAAACTGTCAATTTTTGTTTGCAAATACTTTATTTTGCTTTTACTCTTCAAAAATAGCTTTGCTGGGAATGGATTTTTTTGTTCTTTTGTCTTTTTGAGGCAAGGTCTTGCTGTGCAGTTCAGGCTGGCCTTGAGCTCACTTTGTAGTTCAGGATGGTCTCGAACTTGCAACAATCCTCCTGCCTCAGCCTCCCGAGTGCTGGGATTACAGGTGCGCGCCACCACGCCCAGCTTGGGTATGGACTTTGAGTCTAATAATTACATTGGCCAGGCTCTAGTGTTTTTTCTTTGTAGGTGATTCATTTTCCATCTGTAAATTATTTTACAATCTCCTAAGAGAAAGTGCACCCCCCTTTTGTGGTCCTGGGGACCGAACCCAGGATCTTCACCTGAGATGTAGCCTCAGACCTTTAGATTTTAAAATCAGGTATTGCTGTCACTCACTTGCACAGCTTGGACTGAAATTTGCGATCCTCCTGTCTCGCCCTCCCGGAGTGCTGGGGTTGCAGGTGTGTACCTCCATGCCCAGCCACTTTTTCCTTTGGTCATCCCGGGACTTGTCAGTGTGCCTCAGCTGACTGTCCTAGGCAACCCCAAACCCTTTACACGATGGGGCCGTGGGGGCCCATCTGCAGGCCCTGTGCGCTGGCCCTGAGCCACGCTCAGCATTCTCCTGACCGCCCTCTTCCAGCCCCTCTCGTCAGCTGCGCTCCCCTTTTCCATGTCCTATTTATTCCATTTATCAAACACATCATTCCAATTATGTCATTTTTGTTTCTAAAAGTTCAACTTGATTTTTTTCTTACCTGACTGGCAGTCTTTATACCTTCAAGGGTTTACTGCTCCATGGAACACAAGGCCTGTTCCTCATTCCTATTCTCAAGAACCTGCTTTATTTCCTTAGGTTCAGGAGAGCTGTTCCTATGTCCTGGGGCCACTCCTGGCCTAGCCACCTGCAGAGCCCGCTGCTCCTGCGATTTGAGCTTTTTCTTACCTGGGTTGCACATGCCCTGGCTTTGGCTCCACACCAAACCCTTTGGGACGGTGAAGTCAGGCGCCACTAGAGCCACAAGTCGCCACCAGGGACACCAAGCCAGGTCTCCAGGCATTTCTGGTGGTCATGCTAAGGGTGTGCAGACTGGCATTGGGAGTGGGAGCTGGGGATGCTGCCTGCATCTCCCAGCAATAAGACAGCTGGGGGTGGACGCCCCTAGGTATCCTAGAGTGTGCAAGGGCCTCAGCCTGCCTGAGCCCTCCAGCTGGGATGCTGGGTTCTCCAGGGCCACACTGGCAACCTGCAGCCAGGGTGCACACCCAGGGACGTGTGTGTGTGTGTGTGTGTGTGTGTTGCACTAGGGACTGAATATAGCACCTTCAGTGATCTAGATTGCCAGCCCTTATTTTTTAAATTTTGAGACAGGGTTTTGCTAAGTTGCCCAGATTGGGCTTGAACTTGCAATCCTCCTGCCTCAGCCTCCCATACTGCTAGAATTACAGGCATGCCCCACCACACCTGAGACATTTTCTTCACTCTGCATGAAACACCAGCCAAGCCGGGCTGCATTCTGAAGTCACTGCTGCCCCACCAGCTGTGTCATCTGCTCTTCAGCTGAAGGTCCAGCGCCGCCTGGAGGTCTCAGGAATGTCACCCTGGGGCGGATCCTCTAGGCCTGCAGGGTGCTGTGCACCAGGAGCAAGCTGGCCACCCTGGGCGCTACTCAGCAGTGCACATGGCCCCACGTGGGGAGTGGCCAGCAGGATGCAGAGACTTGAGGGGTGCTGTGGGCATCAGTCAGGCAGCAGCTTGGCGCAGCCTTTTGAGGTGTACCAAGTGCAGCCGCTAGCACGCATCTGCCCTGAGAGAGGAGCCTGGAGGACACAGTCAGCCCTTGGCACTGGAAACATCACAGCTATTTGCAGACTCTAAAGGACCAGTAGGTGGCCCCAGACCTGGTGGGCAGAGGGGACACTGTCCCAGTGAGGGAGGGACCAGCCTGAGTGGACCTGGTGGCTGGGGAGGCCCTGGTGCACCTCTAAGGCTGGGGGTGGCTGGGGCACCCTGCAGCCAAGGACAACAGGGAGCTGGGCTCCGCTCAGGTATATATAATTCTGAGAATTCAAAATTAGAAAGCATAGGTACAATTGGAAAATGTATTAGACAAGCCGAAACTCCTGTGGACCTGAGAGAAAACCGAATTAAGTGCATACGGCAGATGTGGTTTTGATGAGAACACATCACCGTGACTATGTGGAAATACCAGGTTTATCTGAGAAGATCTGAGAACAACAGGAAGTGGCTGGAGCCCGTCAGAGGCCCCAGCCACAGGGTCCGAGGTGGCTTCACAGCACCTTGGATCTTCTGGGACTGAGCCTGGGCCCAGCAGGACAGGCCAAGTGAGGGTCCCTCCCCCACCCCGCCTGCCAGGCACAGCCAGCCTCCTCCTGTGCCCCATGGCTCTTTTTCCTTGCCTACCCCGGGACCGAGGGAGCAGCTCCCCAGGCCCTAGAATCTCGAAAGAGTAGTGTGTGTTGGGGGGGCTCTGTCCGCACCTCCCCTGGATGCCCTGGACAAGTACTGTAATTGTGGCACTCAGGAGGCTGAGCCAGGAAGACTGCCTGAGCTACAGAGCCAGTTTGAAGACCAGCCTGGGCTACAGGGCAAAACCCTCTCTTGAAAAAAAAAAAGCCAAGCCAGGTGTAGTGGTGCACACCTGTAACTCCAGCATTCTGGAAGGGGAGCCAGGAGAACTGCAAGTCCCAGCCAAGCCTGGACAGCATGGAAGACCTTCTCTCAAAATTAAAAAGAGCTGGAGATGCAGCTTAGTGCAAAACTCTTGGGTTCAATCTCCAGTACTATTAAAAAAGAAAGAAAGAAAAGCCCAAAGCCATGTCCCTGTAGGGCCTGGGATCTGCAAGAGGAAGGCAAGACAAGCCCAGCCCCTCTCTAGCACCTACCAGGACCCCTTCCCAGCCCTGGCCCCATGCTGGGTTCCCCCAACAGGACAAGCAGTGCCTAGAGGGTATCTGACGCCCCAGTCTGCTCCCATCTGAGCCGCAGACACCATGTCTCAGGACCTGGGTTGAGGGAAGGTGTCCACCCCCGAACCCTTGGGCATGGGTGCCCAAGTCTGAATGCACCTGCCCCTCACAGTGGCAGCAGGTCTAGGGCGCTAGTGCTCCCTTGTCGCCCTCTGCTGGCCATTATCGGAAGCAGAACCTGGGGCGACCACTTTTCCTAAAGACCAGGGACCCCAGGATCAGAGCAGGGACAGGAGAGCTGCCAACACGCCCTCTCTCCCCAGGGACGCCTGAGATCTGGGAGGCAGAGGAGGGGTCCCTGACTGTGCACCGACAATGGGAGGAGCAGCTGCGGCTGTCACCACACTCAAGTCGCAGCCCGAGACCAGCACCAGGCGGCATCCCCGTTAGGAAGCCCAGGCCGCAAGCAGAGGTGGGGCTCCTCCAGGTACCCAGCTGGCTGAGGCTTCTCCGCAGGCTAGATGAAGGTGGAGTCCAGAGGCCCTGCCTCCTGCTGGCTGAGAGCACGGGCCTCGAACAGCTGCTTGATGAGCGCCGATTTCTCCTGCTCCAGCTGTGTGATCCGCTCGCTTTTTTCAGTCACCTCCTGGGGGCAGGTGGGTGGTCAGGGCCTGCTGGAGCTGGAGCCCAGGGCCCCCTGCCCACGTCTCACCTGGGTGAGGAGCCGGTTCTGCTCCTTCAGCATGAGAATGGTCTGCTGCTGCCAGCTGGGAGCTGGGGATGAGGCAGGGGCTGGGCCAGTGCCCTGCGGGAGGAATGGTGTCATCTGGGCCTCTCTGGGATGTGGTCTTGGGGACAAGGATGCCACGAGGTGGGGGCACTCACCGTGCCAGCACAGGCAGCAGCCAGCAGCTCCCCCAGGCACCGTGCCACTTCCTGCACCTTGGGCAGCAGCCGGCCCAGCAGGCGGGGGCTCCGGGCAGCCCTGAAGTCCTGCAGAAAAGCCAGGGGGCACAGGGCCGTGAACGGTCCCTACAGCTGCCCCCCATGGTTGCCCAGAGCCCAAGGGGAGCCCTGGGAACCCCAGTCCCAGCACTCACAGAGCCTGCTCTGCTCTGGCCCAGGCGGCGCTGGCGCTCCTGCACCCGCTGCAGCTGCTGCTGGTACCAGTCCCGGCCGCGTGCCATCATCTCCAGGCCCTGCAGCAGCACCTCCTGCTCCTGCTCCAGCTCCTTCAGCTGCTCCAGCTGTGGCCCGCAGGCATGGGGCACACACACCAACGAGCGTGAGGGCCGGGCACCACAGGCGCGTCAGACATGGGCACAGCCACAGGGCCATCCGGGGACCCTGCTGGCCCCCTACTTAATTTCCCCAGAGGGAAAGGTGATCGAACCCTGACCTGGCACCCCTGTTGCAGGGTGCACCAGGCCAAGGCCAGGACCTCTTGGCTTCTGTCTGCTAGGCCTTGGCTAGCCCCTCAGGGCACCAAGGTCCCAAGAGCTGACCCGCGCTCCCATCAGGATTCCCCAGATCCCTGGCCTCCAGTCTCCCAACATACACAGCCCTGCCATGCCCCGCCCCTCTCTCACCAGGCCACAGTCCACGCCACTGGTGATCGTGTGCCTCAGACGCTCCCCTCGGGCACGCGGGGCCCGCCGGGCATCCCCCACACCCACCTCAGGGGCCCTGCAGGCCACAGCACCTGTAGTGGACAGGCAGGGACCTGGCTTTCCTCTGGGCCCACTCCTGCTCAATTTCCCAGCTCATGCCAGATCCCCCAATCAACGCTGCTGATGCCAAGCCTGGGCACCAGCCCTGCATAGCCTGGAAATCTGTACCAGTCCCACCCTAGAGTGGCTGGCCTGTGTCCAGACCTGTCCCCCTGGAGAGGGTTGAGCTCCCCGGGGCTGCATCCAGCTCTTCTGCACCTCCCATGCTCACGTCTTGGGCACCAGGGGCTGCTGGGTAAAGGGTGCGGCGTGAGAGCTGAGTGAGCAGGTGGCTGTGCGGACACAGGAGCTGGGACAGGGCGGCGGGGATGGTGAATGACGGCAGCTAAAGGCGGTGTGAAGTCCTGGGGCTCAGCCTAGAAGTTGCGGGGGGGCGGGGACAGGTGAGAGCCTTCCTGACTACAGAAGAGGTGTGTGCATGTGGATGAGGGCACCATCCCTCAGCCTCCCAGCTCTAGCCCTGCGCCAGCTCACCCTGAGGCCGCGCTCGGGGGCCTGGCCCCGTGTAAGGGGTGACAGAGGAGCTGGGGCCAAGGGTGTGAGGCGGAGGTTCTGACTCCGAGCAGCCAGGCCCGTTCGCGCCCCAGCCTGCTGCGTTGTGTGGCTCAGAGAGAGGAAACGCACTGGAAGGGGGTCCGGTCCACAGGAGGAAGAAGCCTGGGCCTTGGGAGGCCATGTTCATCCTGGGGGCTTCTGATTTGGCACCCTGAATGGCAGCTGTCAATCAAGCAAGCCTTACCCCTCGTCTGGGCTGCGTTTGCCTGGGAAAGGTGAGGCCAGAGCCCGGCCGAGGCGTGAGCGCTGCCAGGAGCGGGCCACACGCTGCCAGGAGCGGGCCACACGCTGCCAGGAGGGGGCCACACGCTGCCAGGAGCGGGCCACACGCTGCCAGGAGCGGGCCGGCAGGGAGGCGTCGGGCTGGGGCTGACTTCAAGTTACCTGCTTCATGGATGACCAGGACCTCGCCTTTGGGACCAGCGACACCCCGGAGCCTCCTCCACCCTAGGGACGGGGAGGCTGGGCTGCCAGGTGCAGAGGGCACCCCACTGGGCAGCAGGGATGCTGGACCGGTTCCCCAGCGAGGCCAGGGCCCCTGCAGCTGCAAGTGCCAGTGACAGGGCCAGAGAGAGGCCTGGCCAGGCAGACAGCAGTGGGTGGCAGTGCAGGGACCGACAGCTGCCGGGGACAGGCTGCACCTGGCAGGGCTGATGATGGGCTGAGTGGCTGGGGCGGCCTCTGGGAGCCCAGTGCCCACTCCCAGCCATAATGCAGGTCCTGTTCCCCAGGCAGGGGGTGGGGGCAGAGAGCGGCCATTCCGCAGTCGCCTGTTCCTGCCAATTGGACGGAAGCTAAGACAAAAGCCTGCAGGACGTTCCCAGAGAACATGGGCTGTGTCCCTTGGTGGCATCTGCTGCAGTCCTGCCCTGCAGGTGGTGTAGGTCAGTCCCCCACACACCTTGTTCTTTCTGGGTCTGGCCCAGCGACTGGGTGCTTTTGGATCACCTCTCACAGCTCTCATCTGCCCGGCCCTCTGGGCTGAGATCATAGGCTGAGAAGGAAGCCCCCCAGGGCCACAGTCGGGGACTGGTTTCTCAAGGGACACGTGGCTGCCTGAGCAGTCACTGGGATGAGGCCGAAGGCCAGGTGTCCGCAGGTGTGCGACCCAGCTGTTCTCGGGTGGCGGTGTGCCCTCCCTCACACTGGGCACTGTCCTGGTACCCTCTTGGCCTCAGCACGGGGTGGGTTTCTAGTGGGGGTCTGCAGTCACCCTCCTGTGGGTGCTAGTGGCCTCCTAGGGCCCCCGAGCACACCTAGACTGGCCGAAGCTCCTGTCTTCTCCCAGGACTGCAGCCATTGTCCCCTTCCCCCGTGGCAAGACCGACCCCGTCTGCGTCTCTCCGTGGGCCAGGCACGCCAGCACTCACTCGCGTCCGCGCTCGGACTTCGCTCCAGCGCCGCGCTCTGGGGCCGCGCGGGTTCGGCGAGGCAGGGCGCCGCCTCCACGCGGCCGCCGGGCCGCTCGGGGCTTCGCGGCGGCGCGGGCCGCGGGCCTGGGGGCAGTGGCTTCCGCTCCAGCGCTGTGCGCCGGTCCCCGGGCCGGGCCGGGGGGCGCGCAAGGTCCCGTGGGCCGCCGTCGGCGCCAGGCAGCGAGGTGCGCAGTCCGGCCACGAAGCGCTCGAAGGTGAGGTAGCCGCTGGCCGGGGCGGCGCGGCGCAGGCCCTCGAGCACGTCGCGGGGCAGCTCGCGCGCGTCGGCGCCCTGCCAGCGGGACTCGATCTCGCGCAGGTGCACGTAACCGCGCCGCCGGTCGTCCAGGATATCGAACAGCGTGCGCAGGCTCTGCAGGAAGGCGCGCGGCAGCCCTTCGGTGTCCGTTGCCGGCGCGGCGGGAGGCCCGCGGGCCCGCTCGGCCGTCGCGGCCCCAGCCATGGGCGACGGGATTCGTCCCCGCGCAGGCCGACAGCGGGACCGGCCCAGCGAGGAGCCGCCTGACAATAGCTGCTACTTTTGAATGGAGCCCAGCTCGCGGCGGCGGCCCTTATTAGCATGCGCGGCGGCCATTGGCCGAAGCGAGCCCCTCTGCTCCCGGATTGGCTGGGCGGCCGCCGGCCCGGGTTTGATTTTTTCCTGCTTAGGGCCGGGCGCAGCACCTCCAGCCAGCCAGGATGGGGCGGGGTCTACCAGCGTCTTGGTCACGCCCATCGCGAGGTCCCGCCCCAGCTCTCTCGCGGCCCCTCTTCCCGTCTCCACGCCCACCAGCCCTTCCTCCCGCCCCGCCCCCGCTTCGTCCCCCAGAGGTAGGGCCTGCCGCCCTGCAAGGAACCTCTACCTAGGTGGCCTCATGGGTAGCGATCGGAGGGTATAGTCCTTCCTGAGTCCCATCGTTTCCTCCCAGCTCCCTGGGGTCTCCTCCCTGAGGGTCTCCCGGCCACACGCACCAGCTGAGATGGCACCCCTCCTTCGCCAAGCCGGCCCCTAGAGGATCCCAGGCTCCAGCCAGCTGGGCGCCCCTCACAGAGGCCTCTCTGTCCTTTCTGCAGCCCCGCGGGACAGTCTGGCCTGGCCTGGCCTGCCGGCTGCAGGACAAAGCCACTTTCTCCTGTGTCCCCAGATGCCCATCCTGTGACCGACTCCCGTGGCTCCCAGCCTCTGCCTCCGTGGACATCTCCAGCTGTCCTGGCTCTCACAGCCCGCACCCCCAGGGCCTCTGCTGCATTTCCAGCAGGATCTGCTCCCCCTTTCCTGGGGGGTCCAGATGCAGCGGCCCAGGACTTGGTCTGTGTCCTGGCTCCAGGAGCCTGTCTCAGCGCTGGCCCAAGAACCCCTAGAAGCCAGACTGGGGTTCAGGGCATTTCTCTGCCTCTGCCTGTCCTCACAGTTCTGCCCTGGGTCCACCCACCCCCACCACCCTTGCCCCAGACTTCCGAACACCACAGTGGTGCCCACAGGTCGTCTGCAGTCTCAGCAGTCTCAGGACACTCTCCAGCCTGGAGTCCCTCTCTGGAGCCCCTCCAGTTCCTCTGGGGAGACTCAGCTGCTGCCTCCTGGCCTCTGTGTCTGTCCTCAGCTCCGAGCACCCAGGCATGTAGCTCAGGCTTTGGGGACAACTGCCCTGGACAGTACTACTGTGCCCCCTCCTGCTCTGGGGTATTCATTCAAAGTTAGTGCCCATATGGTAATTTTGACAGGGCAGATGGAGGGCTGAAAAGCTATATGCCGTGCCCAGTCACCCTGTGGAGCTCAGTCATGGGAGTCCGTCCCCAGCTCCCCAAAGACAGGCCAGCCGAAGGCCCTCTGCACTCTCACACCCTCCCCCGCCCCAGGCCTCAGGCACTCGCCTTCTCTTACCTCTGAGCCCTGGCACCTGGGGCCTCTCTTGCCAGAAAGGCCCACTTGTCTCTTCTTCTGGCTCGTCTCTATGTGACCTTTAACTCTGCTGAAGTACTCAGTCCCCCACCCCACTCCCAAAGTCTGGTCAGATGCCTGACATTAGATGCCAGGCTAAGGTGGCTATTTCCCTGTGACTCCTTGTGCTGTTTTGGAGCAGCGATGGCCATGC
This sequence comes from Dinomys branickii, assembly GCA_004027595.1. Classification (NCBI taxonomy): domain Eukaryota; kingdom Metazoa; phylum Chordata; class Mammalia; order Rodentia; family Dinomyidae; genus Dinomys; species Dinomys branickii. The sequence goes on along the minus strand of PVLD010001078.1, from coordinate 169,959 downwards.
CAAGGCCTGGCCTGGGTGTAGCCCGCTGTGGATGCCCAGTAGATGTCCACAGGCGCATAGGAGACCTTATCCAGGAGAGACAGTAGTGATACTGCCATCCTTGGGTGGGACACCAGGGTGCAGCAAGGCCTGCGGGATGGGGAGGCCCAGGCAGCACTGTTGGCCGGCATGGAGGCCAGTGAGAGTGTGGAGGCCACCAGTGAGGAAGGGCATGGCCATCTGTGCCGTATCAGCCAGGGGCCCCGGTGAGCCCAAGCGTGCTGTGCAGAAAGCACAAACCGGCCCAGCCTGTGAGCTTGTGAGGCTGAGTCCTGGAGGGTGTGGAGGAATCCGAGTTAGTGCCTGGTTTCAGGGTGGGGATGAAGGCATGGCCACACACCCTTTTCAGCCTGACCTCTGACCACTTTCTCCTTGCTTCTGCTTTCCAGTCTGGCCTGACGTTCCCAGGCCTTAAGTTTTCAGTCCCCTGGGGGCTTCCAGAGCTCAGACCAAGCCCAGGGAGCCCAGGGAGCCCAGGGAGCCCTGGTCTCTCAAGGTACCTATCCTAGTTTTAGTTACGCTCCTGCTATGCCAGCCCAGAGGTCCTTGGGGAGAGACCTGCCCATGAAGTAGCCCCTGCCCTGGGCATGGAGAGGGGGACCGAGTGCTACCCTGCCTCTGATGTTTCTGAGCTCTCTGGCCTCCACTGCTGGCCCCTGCACCCTGCTCTCCTGGCCCCTTGAACAAGACCCTAAGACAAAGGCAGGCGGCTGATTAGCAGGTGTCAGCTCTGCCCCCCACCCGTCTGCACCGCCCCCTCCCAGACAGGTCCATGCAGGTCCTGCCGGTGCCTCCGGCTGCACAAACCTTTTCCAAACCTGCTGATCCCGGGCTCACCCTCCCCGGAGGTAGGACTTGAGATGCACCTGCCCTCTCAGCTGCCCGGGCCCTCAGGGCGACTAGGGCTGCAGTGCCTCTGGCCCAGGGCATGGAGCCCACTCTGCTTTCAGGGCCCGCCTTCCATCTCTCAGGGTGCTCCACCACCCTCTGCTGTACCAACTTCTGGAGCAGGAGAGACCCTGTCCATTCAGCAAATACTCCCTGGGCATCTTGGTGACTGGTCGTGGTGATGCGAGTCTTGGGTTTAGGGCAGGGGCAGAGCACTGAACCAAACAGCGGCCACCTTTGTGAGTTTGTGGCCTTCCTGGGGGACCAGGCAGCAGGGGACACAGAACAGCAGCAGGTCACAGAACTTTCTGAGGAGGAAGCGGCCCTTGCTGGCCTTCCTGGGGATGTGTGCCCAGCACCTGCCCGCAAGGAGGCCCTCTCTTAACAGGGATTACCAGGCAGAGCTGCAGGAGTGTTGGGAGCCGCTGGAGCTGCTGGTCCTGTGTCTGAGGGTGGGACATACCCAGAGTGCCTCAGGCGGTCAAGCAATCTCAGTATTGAATAAGGTATCCTGCTTGGGCAGTTATAGTCTTAGTCTTAACCTTAATCTTAGTCTGACTTAGTCCCTAGGCAACATTATCTCTCATGATACTACTTTGTATAAAATAAATGCTCCTCCTGTTTGGAGTCAGTCCTTGCTCATCAGGCAAGAGGTGACTCTGCCTGACCCTGTATGGTCTCTTGTCTTTATTTTCTGTATCCTCTCCTCGTTTTCTCCTGGGGACCACGGAGAGACCACCGACTCCCACACGGGAGATGTTAACTTCTCATTCTGGGTCCTAAAACGCTAAGTCGGTTTGCTTTGTTTCTTTGTTTTGTTTTTTGAGATAAGGTCTCATTGTGTCCTGTAGGCTGGTCTTAAACTCACTATGTAGCCCAGCCTGGTTTCAAACTCCTGGTATTCCTCCTGCATCAGCCTCCCAAATGCTGGAATTACAGGTGTGTGCCACCCTGCCTGGCAGCACTATATGGATTTATATTATTTTTATTTTTGAGACAGAGTATCACTATGTGGTTCAGGCTGGCCTGGACTCACTATATAGCCTAGGCTGGCCTCCAACTGGTAGTAATCTTCCTGCCTCAGCCTTGAAAGTGCTGGGATTACAGGCATGAGCCACCATCCCCAGCACCAAGTGTTTTGCTTTGTTTTTTGTCTTTTTGAGACAGGGTGCGTAATTCAGGCTGGCCTTGACCTCACTTTATAGCCCAGGCTGGCCTTGAACTCATAGGGATCCTCCTGTCTCAGCCTCCCTAGTGCTGGGATGACAAGTGTGCGCCACCACACCTGGGTTACAATGTGGACTTTTAAAAACCATTTGCATACATTATTTTTAGACTTAACAAAGCTAGTTTCTAAAAGAAAGTTTGTCCCCAAACAGCCAAAGGTATTGTTTCATGTTTTTCACAGGTGACTTTATAGAAAGCAATGTATCTTGAAATTTGACATGCAGTTAAAATATCCACCTCCAGCCATAGCCCGCCCTGGATCTGGCCTCGCTCTGCCCTGGGACAGCCTGGGCATCGTGGGGTCCAGTATGGGCGAACTGATGCGCGGCTAGGCCCTTCTCAGGTCCAAACCCTGGCAAAGATGGACCCTCGTGGCTGTGGAAGGACCAGAAGATGGGCAGAGGGCTGGTCAGACCTCACGAAGATCCAGATCGGGTTCAGAACCCCAGTGGGGTGCCTGGCTCCTGCACCTCCAGGTTCCCTCTCCACCTGTGCAAATGTTCTGACCTCTCTAAGCAAACCCGGAGAGCTTTAGCTCCCCAGAAAAGAGTGCACAGACGCTGGGGACACAGCCAGGGGTGGACCAAGGGCAGGGCGGCCTGGGATCGGACGGGGCTGTCCTGGGGGCTGTCCTGGGCGGGAGACATAGCCCGAAGCCAGACAGGGACAGGGAGAGGGGCAGGGAGGGATCAGACGAGGCGGGGCCAGACTGGACCGGCCTGGTAGAGGCGGGGCGAGCTAGGCCGGCCCTCCGGATCCCGTGACGCTGGCCGGACGGAGCGCGCGGGTCACGAGTGCCAGCTCAGCGCGTGGCGACGGCGACATGGCCTCCGAGGCGGATGTGCGGGCTGGGCTGCAGCGCGCGGGCCAGAGCCACCTGCTGCGCTTCTGGGCCGAGCTGGGCCCAGAGCCGCGTGCTGCGCTGCTGGCCGAGCTGGCGCCTCTAGACCCCGAAGCACTACGCGAGCACTGCGCCTCGGCGGCAGAGGCCTGCGCGCGCGTCCCCGGCCCCACGCCCGGCCTGGCGGAGCGCCTGCGGCCCCTGTCCCCCGAGAGCGTAGGCAGCGCGAGCTGCGGCGACCCGGAGACGCGGCGGCACTGGGAGGAGGAAGGTGGGTGGCGCAGGGTCCTGGGTGCGGGAGGGGCCCGGGGTTTCCTCGTCTGCTGCACCTGCCCTCACGAGCCCGGGGGGAGCTGCTCTGCCTGCACCCAGGCACCCCCTCACGGTGTCCCCCTCCAGGTTTCCGCCAGATCGCTCTGAACAAGGTGGCCGTACTGCTGCTGGCTGGCGGGCAGGGCACGCGCCTGGGTGTCACCTACCCGAAAGGCATGTACCAAGTGGGGCTGCCCAGTGGGAAGACCCTGTACCAGCTGCAGGCTGAAAGGATCCGACGCGTGGAGCAGCTGGCTGGCGAACGCCACGGGACCCACTGCACTGTTCCCTGGTGCGTCCTTCCGCCGCACCTGGCCCTACTCAGCACTGACCCACACTGGGCCCCAGCAGCAGGCTCACCCATGTCCCTCCATTCGGCCAGGTACATCATGACCAGCGAGTTTACGCTGGGACCCACGGCCAAGTTCTTCAAGGAGCATGGCTTCTTCCACCTGGACCCCGCCAATGTGGTCCTGTTCGAGCAACGCATGCTGCCCGCCGTGACCTTCGACGGCAAGGCCATCCTAGAGCGGAAAGACAAGGTTGCCATGGCCCCAGGTAGGCCACCCCGAGACAGAGCACCCAGCCAGGAATTCAGAGTGCGCAGAGGCCTGACGCCCAGGCTGGACGTGGGCTGGTCACCTGCCCTGTCTCTGTGGTATGGCCATGGAGCTGTTTGGACAGTGAAGGTCGGAGGGGGCGTTTCCTGGCTGTAGTCCGAGGTGAGGCCCATTCCTCTGTCGCTCTGCAGATGGCAATGGGGGCCTGTACCGCGCGCTGGCGGACCACCGGGTCCTAGAAGACATGGAGTACCGTGGAGTGGAGTTCGTGCACGTGTACTGTGTGGACAACATCCTAGTGCGACTGGCCGATCCAGTCTTCATCGGCTTCTGTGTGCTGCGGGGCGCGGACTGTGGCGCCAAGGTGAGCCCGGAGCTCCCCCCTGCCGCCGGGCAAGCCCCGCCCTCAAGGCCACGCCCCCTAGCTGGGGCGCTGGGGCGCCACAGCCCTGTCCTTCTAGACACGCCCATGCGGAGTCCTGCCCATCAGTAGAGCCAGCCCCGCCTCCTGTGGGCCTCGCCCTCCCCAAGCCGGATTCTTCCTCGAGCCTGGGCCCTTCCCCGCATGTGTTTGGGGCCCCCATTGCGCCTCTCTCCCGTAGGTCGTGCCCACAGAGTCCCGCCCCTCCGCCCCTCCAGGCCCCGCCCCCACTACTCCGCTCCCTGTGCAAGTCCAACCTGACCCTGACCCTCCCTCTGGGCACAGGTGGTGGAAAAGGCCTACCCCGAGGAGCCTGTGGGCGTGGTGTGCCAGGTGGACGATGTCCCCCAGGTGGTGGAGTACAGTGAGATCAGCCCTGAGATTGCGGGGCTGCGCGGGGCCGACGGGGGCCTGCTCTACAGTGCGGGCAACATCTGCAACCACTTCTTCACCCGAGGCTTCCTGCAGAGGGTCACCAGGTGTGACAGCAGAGGGCTTTGTGGTGCCCGCGATTGGCTGTGCCGGACGCGCTGAGAGCCCTAATGGGCCGAGGTGGGGCTGCGGTGCAGAATGGAGATGGGTTAGGAGAAGGTTTTGTGGGACACAGGATCCAATGTGGTCACTCTCTGTGGTGGCCTCTGCCTTCTGTGAACTGACTCTGCCCACCGGCCCTGCCCTCCCTTGGGGTTTGCCAGTTTCCACAGCCCGGCAGGGCTTTGGCTGATGGCACCTGGCTCTCAGTGCTGGCGGTGCAGGGAGGAGACCTGTGCCCTGTGGTGCCCACCTGCCAGCCTGGCCCGTTTGGCCACGCGTGCCCTGTCTGAACCTTCTTCCCCTCTGCTCCAGGGAGTTTGAGCCTTTGCTGAAACCACATGTGGCTGTGAAGAAGGTCCCATACGTGGATGAGGAGGGAAATCTGGTAAAACCGCTAAAACCGAATGGGATAAAGATGGAGAAGTTTGTGTTTGATGTGTTCCAGTTTGCTAAGTTAGTGGTAGAAGTCACTTATTTTTTCCCTTCCTCCTTTTCTCTTCTGTGGGGGGTCGAGCCCCAGCCGAGCAGGGCAGTGGTGGTCTGGGAGGGCACTTCTGCTCCCAGCAGAGGTGAACTCGGGCTGGGAACATGGGGAACATCTGGGCAGCTGAGCCCTGGAGGACACTGGGGCCCCTCCACAGCCCTCACCCAGGGCTGGGTGTTCTCCGCACCCGGGGCTCCCCATCGGCAAGCCTGATGGCTGGTGGGAGTGGAAGGGAAAGCTTGGGGCTACCAGACCTGCTTGGTGCCTATGGGCCCCTCCTGAACCTGTGAACCTGGCGACCCAGCCTGTGCATACTGGTCCACCACCCCTAGGACATGTGATGACTGGCTCTGCTTCCTGCCAGGAACTTCGTGGCCTTCGAAGTATCCCGGGAGGAGGAGTTTTCCCCGCTGAAGAATGCTGACTCTGCAGCTACGGACAGCCCCTCCACCGCCAGGCGCGCCCTGCTCACGCAGCACCACCAGTGGGCGCTGCGGGCTGGGGCCCGCTTCCTGGACACACTCGGGGCCCAGCTTCCTGAGCAGCCTGGGTGAGTGGGCTCCCTGCTCTGCTACACCGTGCTCCACGCCAGACACAGGTGGCCAGTGCCCAGCTGCATCGGCTTGGCTCAGCCTTCCAGACTGATCCCCCAAGTTCCGCTCAGGGCCCCCGGGAGGTAGGAACTCCACAGCCCCAAACTTAGTCATAAGCTTTGGACTCGAGGCCCGGCTGTGACCCTCAGCAAGCAGCAGGGTGTCCTGGCCTGGGGTGGGGAAGGAAGTGGACATATGGCTGCTGTCTCCTGGGTTGTCTGGGGCCGGGCCTGGCTGCCGAGGCTTTGCACTGGGTGCCCAAGTGTGATTTCTAACCCAGACTAGAGCCGGTTGCTAGCAGAACACGGCCCAGGGAGGAGCTACAGACAAGGGGGCTACAGAGGCTGGTGTGTGACCCTGGCCCTGCGCAGGGTGCTGGGTAGCTTGGGGTCCCCAAGAGCCGGATGCTGACCAGCACATTCTCCACAGCTCGCCCCAAAATGCAGACCCTCCGGCCATTTGCGAGATATCACCCTTAGTTTCTTACTCTGGAGAGGTGAGAGTCACCTGACCCTGTCTGGGGTTTTCCTGGGGCTTGGTGTCCACGAACCAGAGGAAGACTAGGGAGAGAGGGGTGCTGGGGGGGGTGCTGCCTCAGTTTACCAGTGGAGTAGATGGGCCCTTAGAGTTACAGAGGACCTTCAGGGGTGGAGTGAGGTGTCCTGAGAGGGAGTAGCAGAAGGACACCCAAGCCTGGGGCCAGGCTCAGGCCAGGCAAGTTTTGTGGGAGCCTTGCTGGAAGAGGGACATCTGCCCTCCATTGACCTCCCCACTCCACGCAGAACTGGAATCTTGCTCCAAGGGTGCTGTGGGCCACTGAGGGGTGGGTACTTAGTCATGATGTCCTGCTGGTTTCCAGGGTTTGGAGGCCTATCTTCAAGGCCGTGAGCTCTGGTCCCCATTCATCCTGGATGAGGACCGGGCCACAGTGCTGAGGTCACAGGAAGCCTGACTGCTCCAAGATTGTAGCTGGAGGGCCTCAGCCCTCGTCCCCGCTCTGGGTGTGCGTGTCCAGCTTGCAAACACAGAAGGGAACCTGCCGGCATACCCCACAAGGCTGGGACCTCTCCTGCCACCTACGTTGTGGGCACATCTGGTGTGGGCCCTTTGGCTCATTTCTTTTTTTTTTTTTTTTTTTTTTTGGCGGTACTGGGGATCGAACTTAGGACCCTGCGCTTGCTAGGCAGGCGCTTATTCCACTGAGCTATATCCCCAGCCCCCTTCTTTGGCTCATTTCTGACTGTGGGACTCTGGGAGGTGCAGGGTTGGGGAGTGGGAGTAGGCAAGAGGAGGCCATGTCATCTGGGAGGCTCTGCGGAGGGGAAGCCAGCCCTGGCACCCTGAAGGCCCCATGTTCTCCACAGAGGACAAGAAGGTGCACAGCCCTGGCAGCCCCAGTCCAGATCTCAGGTCTCGCTGCCCAGGGTGCATTTAAGGTGGGTCCCTCCCCCCGGGCAGCTGGACCAGCAACTTTGGAGAGGCTGATGGTCTTATGGCCTGACCTTTCTGACCCAGCTGAGGCCATGGGAGGCACCCAGCTGCCCCGCCCAGGCTGCAGGGGCTGCCCTGCCTCTGCCCAAGTTTGTGCCAGGGACTCAGCCTCTCAGCTACTAGCAGGCGGTTTGCTGAATTCAAGGGCTGTCCCCAAGAACCTGGGAGGCCCACACTGGGGCCTCCTGGTAGCAGGTCCTCCCAAGCTGCTCATGCTGGGCATGCAGCCTCGGCTGCTGCCGTGGCCCTTGGCCCGGACCGGGACCAGGCTCTGTCTCTGCTGTGGCAGCTCTGAGGGCAGTGCCTCTCGCTCACCTGTGTGCCCCACTTACGTAGGAAGCTGTGAATGTTTAATCATGCCACAGCCCCAAGCCACAGCTCCAAATGGGGACTGGTCTTCCCGATCAGAAGAGGGTGTCAGGTGGGGCCATCCCGTAGCCTGGAGTCTTTGAGCCCGCTGGAGCAGAAGGGCAGGGTCAGGCCCCCACTAGCCACGAGGGGACCATCACCTGGGCTGTGCCAGGCCTCTGGCTACAAACCTCAGAGGAAACTGTGTGTCTTAGTAGCCTCTCAGGGGAGCCCAGGCACGCAGTGGGCCCGCCCGCACAGAGGTTGCACTGAGTATGCCCGGCCGGAGTCCTTCCTCATCTGCTCCTCAAGGATGAAACTAGAGGGCTGTATGAGCAGTGGGCAAACGCCTAGACTGTGCCTTCACACAGTTGCAGAGAGCTGGGGAGTCCCCTTTACCCTGCAGTTTCCCGTTCATGCTTCCCTCGATCAAGACGCCCAGTTGTTCCCTCCCCAAAGGGCTCTCCCTGGAACCAACACCCGCCATCCCTAAGACAAGGACTGAGACCAGGACTTAAAGATCGCCCCTCCACTCCCTCAGATGGGACGTCCCGGAATAAACCCGGAGCTCTGCCTGGACCTCCCTGGCAGGTTCATTTGCTAAGGAGCCATGGACAGCAGGGATCTGGGCCACCCTGGCAGCCCAGGAACAGGTCGCGCTCGGGTCCAGCTCTCCATTGTGGTCTGGGGACGCGAGGCCGCTGGGGTCAGGGGCCGCGGCCTCCCGCACGCGCTCCCACGGGTGCCACCGCCTCATGGGACCTCGGGAGCGGCGTCCACGGGCACCGCCTCACGGGACTCGGGAGCGGCGCACAGCCAAGCTTGGAAGGAGATCGTGGACACCACTAGGACCGGGTAGGGGCGGGGCGGGGCCAGAGGTCTGCGGGATTCGTTTTCTACCGGGCCGGGCAGGCGCAGGGCCAGCCCGGGGCGGGGTCTCGGGACCGGTGGCGGCTGCAGCCTTCAGGCACACAGGACCCGCCCGGCTTCCTTGGGGACCACTGGCCTCAGGGTGGGAGCTCCTGGCCCACTCCGAGCCGCCGGCCTGCTCCCAGGGCACCACCTGGATCCGCGGGACTCGTGCAGGCCAAGGCCCGACGGCGCGGGGCTGTCGGGAGCAGACAGCCCGGGCGGAGGGAGTGCGCGCATGTGTAGTGCTCACAGCTTTTTTTTTTTTTTTTTTTTTGGCGGCACCCCAGATTTCCGCGCTAGACCTAGAGTGGACCCCGGAGCTACATCTCCTGGCCTTTTTAAAGCTTTATTTTGAGAGGGCCTTGCTGAATTGCCTGGGGTGACCTCGAACTTTTGGTCCTCCTGCCTCAGCCTCCCTGGTAGCTCGTGTTAAGGCAAAAAGGAAGAGAAGCAAGTGTAGGAGTTCAACGAGACAAGTTTATTTCAGAGCAAGCCCGACAGGCACCACCCTGGCACTAGAGACAGACCAGCTCGCTCTTGTATAGGCTATGGAGGTTTTAGAGGGTGACAAGCGTAAAAATAGGGGCCATGGAAGGAAGAAGCCACAGTGGGGCTTGGAGGGTCAGTACGAAGGGGCTGCAGCTCTGCCCAACCAGGCTTGAGGACCCACGAGGGGTTGCGTGTAGTTGGCAGGAGCAGGGCTAAGCAACGCTGGGATTCTAGGGTGGAGCTGTGCTTCTGTGCTCACCTGCCGTAGGACACTTCTGCCCAGGTGGAAACGCACAGCGGGGGACGGGACTTGGTGTCCGCCCAGTCCAGAGTGGCGGTGGTCGGATTCCTTCAGCAGGGATCACAAGCAAGAGCCGCCTTGTCCTTCTCATTGGCCTTTAGGAGTCTGTGTAACAGTAGCCTGGTGCTGGGCCCCTTTCCTGTAAACCCTTCCTGGCTTTAAAAAACCTCCGAGAGGCGCCTGTAACCCCAGCTACTTGGGAGGCTGAAGTAGGAGGATCACAAGTGTGAATACTGTCTGGATTAATGTGAGTGATTTAATGAGATCCTGTGGCAAAAAGAAAGGAAGAAAGTGGACAGGGATGTAACTCAGCATAACCTTGGGATCAATCCTCAGTTCCACACAGAAGTGCAGTTTTTTGAGAATACCACTAATTCTGAGGCCACAGGGCTGAGCAACGCATTATTAGTTGCCTCTCCCCTGCGGGTTTGCTGTACATGATAACTTAGAAACCACTCCACTGGCCACGCTGTTCCCCAGCACAATTGCTTTCTCTGCTTGGTCCTTTCCTAACTTAAAAATCTCCCCAGGAAGTGAGAAGACACAGTCCAGAAGCTGACTGCTCAGTAACTTCTCTCTAGGGTTACAGAACCCAGGAGGGCTGGCGCTCGGTGGTAATATCCCCATGTGGGCCAAGGGCATGCTATCCTGTTCTTAGAAAGTGGGGGCCCATCTAACTCGGGAAACACTGTGTTTGGTGTGTGTCGGCCACTTAGGAGATGCAGGTCCATTACTGCAGGAACCCGGGGGCAGGGGCAGATCTGGACCCGGGATGTCCCTTGCTCCTTTCCCTCCTTGTAAAATCCCTCAGGTTCAGCAGTGAACCCCTGAATTCCCAGCAACTGGATGGCTGAGCCATGAGGATCAAACGGGGCAAACCCTGTATCGAAAACAGAAAGGGCCAGGGGATGGAAGAGCACTTAGCATGCATGAGGCTCCAGGGGTAACCCCCAGTGCCAGTGCGACCCCTCCCCCCGCAGCCCTTTGTGCCCCCAGAGTTTCTTTGGGTAGAACTTTGAAGGTGACAGCCCTGCCATTTCCCACCAGCTGTCCTGGCTCCCTGGGCCCAGTGTTGGCGTCCTGCAGGATGGGGCTGGCACTGTCCTGCAGGAAGTGTGGACTGTGCCATTGGGCAGACACGCAGCACGGTCAGCCCAGGGATTGCAGGGTTTTTTCTGCAAAGCCTGGGTAGCTGGACAGGAAGTCCTGGGTCTGGGAAGAGGCACAGCCTGTGGCAGAGGTGTTGTCACCTGCGACTCTGATAACTGTCTGGAAACTAATAGTAAAAGATGGCATGGAGAGTGGGAGAAATTATTTGTAAATCAGCATATATGACTTTTAAAAATCATAAAAGTAGCAACTCACCTTCAGAAATAGGCAAAATATTTGAACATACTTTTCCAGGGAAGCGACCAACAAGCACCCAACAAGCACCCGGAAAAGGCCTAACATCAGGGGTCCTCAGAAATGCAATTGTTTTTTTTTTTTTTTTTTCGGGACCAGGGATCGAACTCAGGGCCCTAGTGCTCAGCGGCAAGCACTTAGCCCACTGAGCTGTACCTCCAGCCCAAGAAATGTAATTGTAAGAGCACCTTCAGGATGGGAGGAGCCCAGCCGGGTGGGTGGGCAGCGAGGTACTGAGCACCTGTCACCCAGCCCTGTGAGGGCGGAGGGTGGAGGACTGAAAACCAGACCTGGGTCAAAATAAAAAGAGGCTGGAAGCTAGGCGTGGTGGTGCACCTCTGTAATCCCAGCACTCGGGAGGCTGACACAGGAGGATCGTTGCGAGTTCGAGACCAGCCTGGGCTATAAAGTAAGCTCAAGACCAGCCTGAACTGCATAGTGAGACCCTGTCTCAAAAAGACAAAAAAAACAAAAAACAAAAAAAAAATGCTGGGATGCAGCTCAGTGGTAGAAAACTTGCCAAGCACATGCAAGGTCCTGGGGGTTGGACTCCCAGGTCCACAGAAGAAAAAGACAAGGCACTAGAAAGGAAGGAGTGCTGAGAGGATGTGCTGACCATGCATGTCAGAAGGATGCCTCGTGGCAAGGAAGCCCTGTGAAAGCTGTTCTGTGTGCTTGGAAAGTTGAGCGGATTGCAGATTCTGCACAAACTCACCTCTGTTCCTGCACAAAGATGAAACTGCACAGGTGTGTGTGCACTTGTGTTTGCAGACATGTGATCCCCAAGAGCTAGTGAGGGACAGCAGCCTGAGTGTCCACCAGAGACCTACAGCTCCACAAAAGGGGTGGGAGACAACAGTGGGGCAGGGACTCCCTCCCTGCTGCCCTGGGGTGATGTGAGGCCTGGTGCTGGGTGTGGTTGCCACAGAGAAGGGCAGGTGTTGTGTGGCTCAGCTTTCACAGCACACTGAGAGCAGGTAAGTCCATGAGACCATGGGGATGGTAGCTGTGGTCCCTGTTCTGTGGGACCAGGTTCCTGTCAGGATGTTGGGATAGTTTGGGACACACAGGATGTGGGTGGCGCCTACACTGTGAATGTGTGCAGTGCCTTAGCGTGGTTAAATGATTGTGCATAATTGACCTCGTAAGCCAGCTCTACCCAGAGGGTGCCAGTGCCCCAGGATTGGTGCTAGAGCTTGGGTCTGTGAGAGCACCCTGGGCACAGGAGCCAGCAGCTTTCACATTTGTAGGGCAGAGACCTGCTGGTGAGCAGCTGGGCACCCTTCAGTGGTTTCAAGGGTCAGGTGAGGCGCTATCCCTGCAATGTGGAGGGAACAGGTCCTTGGGGGAGGAGTGGCTTGGGGCCATGTCTTTCTGCACAGTTCAGGTCCAGGCCCCTGCCCTGCTGGCCTGCAGATGCACGTGCACCTAGCCAGCCTCAGGGCCATGGAGGCTCCCAAGCTCTGTTTCTGCAGCAGGGTGAGGCTGCCTGGCTCATCAACCCTTGGGGGCTCTGCCTGGGTGACCCTCGGCACACACTGGGGGTGCAGGTCCCTGAGTGAGGGTGGGAGGGGCTGTCTGAGTTCCGTGCAGCCCCCTGGCTTGCGATCCCCTCCTGGGGGTGGAGTGGGTGCCATGACAGGGATGCTGGTATCACGCGGTGGTTTCATGCTGACCACAGCCCTGATGCTGCCGCCATCACCACTGGGGCTACGGCCTGGGGACAGCGAGGGGCCAGGACAAGTCCTCCCCTCAGCCCCAGCCCCAAACGGGCTGCGCTGGCCAGGATGGCCCAGTTAGGTGTCCCTGCTTACACAGCCCCAGAGACCTGGTGAGCTGATGGGGCTGTGAGACGCAGATGAGCTGAGCAGCTGGTGGGAGGGGTGGGCAGGACCTGAGGTTCCCTTGAAGATTCCCTGAGCCCTCCGGAGGGTTCCTGAGTCTCCATGGCAACCATCTCCACGGGACACAGCCAGTGCCCAGGAACCTGGTGACTTGGAGAGAAGGACTAGCGGGGTGAAGCAGTTTGGCCTGGCTTGGGCTTCAGCAGGGTTCAGGGTTGGCCCCACCCAGACCATCACGTGAGTATCCCTCGGGCACATGACCTAACGCACGTGACCACCAGTGCAGGCTGCAGAACTAGACATGGGTCCACAGCACCGGGACGTGGTGCGCTCCAGGGCCAGTCCCTCTGTCCTGCTGCTGGGCCTGGCGCTGCTCAGCCTTGGGACCCCCCAGCCCTCTGGCAGCACGTTTGCCCAGCACTGTGCGGACCCCGAGTTCCGGGAGTACTACTTCGAGCAGCTCCTGGACCACTTCAACTTTGAGAGTTTTGGTAACAAGACCTTTGGCCAGCGGTTCCTGCTATCAGGTGGGCCAGCCCCCGGGGGCCCACAGCCCTGGACCCCGTCCCCCACACCCCCGCGGCCTTCGCCTCACCACCCTGCCTCCCACAGACAAGTTCTGGAGGCGGCCCGAGGGCCCCATCTTCTTCTACACGGGGAACGAGGGCGACGTGTGGGGTTTTGCCAACAACTCTGGCTTCCTGGTGGAGCTGGCGCAGCAGCAGGGGGCCCTGCTTATTTTTGCGGAGCACGTGGGTACCCCGCCACCCTCGGGGCTGGGAGGCTGGGGCCTGGGTGGCGGATGCAGGCTCAGCCGTCCCTCCCTGCACACAGCGGTACTACGGGCAGTCCCTCCCGTTTGGCGCTCAGTCCACACAGCGTGGTTATGTGCAGCTGCTGACCGTGGAGCAGGCGCTGGCTGACTTTGCCGTGCTGCTAAGGACCCTGAAGCGGGACCTCGGTGCCCAGGATACCCCAGCCATCGCCTTTGGAGGGAGGTGGGTCACTGGCTTCCCCGGGGCAGTTGGCCCTGCACCTCTCCCTCTCTGACTCCTGCTCGGGGCTCCAGGCTGTCTGTGACCTCTGAGGCAGGAAGGAGGAGGGGGTCCTAGGACCCTCGGCCCCGAGGTCAGGCTGGATTGCCAGCCTCAGGAGCCTCTTCCCTCGGCCAGCTACGGCGGGATGCTCAGCGCCTACATGAGGATGAAGTATCCCCACCTGGTGGCAGGTGCACTGGCGGCCAGTGCGCCCATCATAGCCGTTGCAGGCCTTGGTGACTCCTACCAGTTCTTCCGGGATGTCACAGCGGTGAGTGAGGACCCGGGGATCCCTCGGGCCAGCCCAGCTGGGCACAGCAGCAACTGCTGTGTCCTCTCCAGGACTTCTACAGGCAGAACCCCAGCTGTGCCCAGGGTGTGCGTGAAGCCTTCCAGCAGATCAAGGACCTATTTCTGCAGGGAGGTGAGAGATGCACCCACCCACACCTGCTGCCCCACACCTGCCCACCACCTCTACCTTTGCCCCTTCCCTGCAGCCTATGATCAGATTAGCCAAGAGTTTGGGACCTGTCAGTCACTCTTGGGCCCAGAGGACTTGGTGCATCTCTTTATGTTTGCTCGGAATGCCTTTACTGTGCTGGCCATGATGGACTACCCATATCCAACTGACTTCCTGGCCCACCTGCCTGCCAACCCTGTTCAGGTGAGGGGCCTTCCGGGGAGGGCTGCTTTCCCCTGCATCTCCTTCTGGGACCGTCGAGTGGAGCTGGTGGGGCTCAGCTGAGGCACATTATGGCCCCTCCCATCCAGGTTGGCTGCGACCGGCTGCTGAGTGAGGCCCAGAGAATCACAGGGCTGCGAGCGCTGGCAGGTGGGTCACCACACGTGGGGCACTAGCATTGGTGGGGCGGGGTGGGGGGAGCAAGGACCTGCAGCCCTGGCCTGGGCATGTGGACCCCCAAGCTGCTCCCAGCTGCCTGGGCTGGGCAGGCAGGATGGAGTGTAACAGGCCACCCCGTCTAGGAGGGAGACATCAGGTCCCCCCGGGCAGCCAGGCTGTAGCTGATGGCAGAGCGTGCGGGGGTGGGGGTGGGGGTCTTTCCTCACAGACATGTGGGAGGTACCCGAGCCCAGCCCCTGCAGGCTCTTCTGAAGTGAACAGGGTGGTGACCACTGTCTCTCACCCTTCTCCCCAGGGCTGGTCTACAACGCCTCCGGCACAGAGCACTGTTACGACATCTACCGACTGTACCACAGCTGTGCCGACCCCACTGGCTGTGGCACTGGCTCTGATGCCCAGGCCTGGGACTACCAGGTGGGTGTGGGTGACCTGAGCTGGCAGGGTGGGGTGGGGTGAGTGTCCTGCCACCTGACCTAACATGGCACCCCCAGGCCTGCACAGAGATTAACCTGACGTTCAACAGCAACAACGTGACCGACATGTTCCCCATCCTCCTGTTCACCGAGGAGCTCCGCCAGCAGTACTGCCTGGAGAAGTGGGGCGTGTGGCCCCGGCCCGACTGGCTGCAGGCCAGCTTTGGGGGCAGCGGTAAGGACACTGCTCTCTGCCCGTGCCAATTCTGGATGTATACAAGTCCCTCAATACCCTTGCCATGCCCCTTTCAGACCTCAAAGCCGCTAGCAACATCATCTTCTCCAACGGTGACCGGGACCCCTGGGCCGGCGGTGGGGTGAGTCCTGGCTGGTGGGGTCTGGTGTCCCATGCAGGGCTCCCCACTGCCACACTGGACAGGACCAGCTTTGCTTTTGCACACTTGTGCACTGGTCCTTACCTGCTGTGCTCTGAGCCTGCTAATTTTTCTCGTTTTCCTATCGCCTACTGCGGACTCATGTCTGGCTATGTATGACCTTTCCTTTCCACTGGGGCTTCTGAGGCTTCAGCTGCCGCAAGTTACTGCTTTCATGGAACCTTGGCGGGTGGCTCGGAGATGCAGCGGGACCTGCCTGATGGGAAGCCCCTCCTGCTGCCCGCAGATACACAGCAACCTTAGCGAGTCTGTGGTTGCAGTCACCATCCAGGGTGGAGCCCATCACCTGGACCTCAGGTCAGTGGAGCAGCCCTTGGGCCTTTATGAGCCAGGCGGAGGCTGGGCTGGGTGGGAGGGGCTCTCCACCCACCATGCTCAATGGACCTTGCTCCTTGCAGAGCATCTCACCCAGAGGACCCTGCGTCTGTTGTAGAGGTGCGCAAGCTGGAAGCCAGCCTCATCTGGGAGTGGGTAAAGGCAGCCAGGCATGAGCAGCCACCTCCACACCGAGGCCAGCAGGACTGAGAGGAGCACCTCAAGGGTTCCTTGTGGACCACAGTGGCCAGCCCAGTGCAGGGCTGCTGGAGCACAAGGGCATGTGGCTGACTGGACATTTAGGGCCAGGTCGGGCACACCCTTCCAGTCCTGTCTAAGGCTCACAGGAGGAACAGTCACTGTGCACAGCTGCTAAACCAATAAACGTTTAATAAAGCACAGACTCTTCGGTGCTGAGGTTGGTGTTTGGGTGATGACAGAATGCGCCCTTCCCCAGAATGACCCCTGGACAGTGCTCCACACAGGGCTGGAGCGCTGCAGCCACACAATGCCCAGTGCCGGCTCCCTGCACAGCAGTTGGTCCCTGGCCCCCAGGATAGCTGCTGTCTCTAAGTTCCCAGCCTTAGCCACCCTGCCCTGGCAGCACACCTGCAAGCAAGGCTGGGTGCCAGAGAAATGTGTGTCCTCGGCTGCCCACTTGTGAGCCTGCCCCAGGAGAGGGCTGGGGACACATCGGCTGGTCCTTCCCCACAAACACTTGAGGGCAGGTGTTTCAGAGGAGCCCCTGGGCACCTGCTGTCCGGGGAGGGAACGGGGCTGCCACCAGGACGCTAAGCTGTAGGTGGCCGGGGGACAGGTCCTGCCCACCTCATGAGCTGGGTCTGGAGGGGCGTGTGGCGCCAAAGCCCTGTCCAAGGGCCCTGCCCTGTGCTGCTGGTACTCTGACTTTGGGCTTCTCAGGGTTCACATGGGAGTGGACTGCGCTACCCTCAAGGGTGCCCTGGCCTGGGGGATGGCATCAGCTCCAGGATGGGGACACTGCCTGACACAATACCGGAACATGGAGGACCACACAAAGGCACGAAGACCCCACTGCAGGCGGATGTGGCACAGGCACCTCCTGGCCTGGCCACAGGGTACCGCCCAGGGCAAGGGTCCTCCTCCACCATGGGAAGTGGCCCTCTGTGAGATGCAGGACAAGGGACCTCCACAGGCTTCTCCCCACCCATAGAGACCCCTCATTTCTGGGCACTGTCATGGGCAGAGGAAGCTGACCTTACCTAGCCAAGAAGTCCCATTCCATCTGGCAGCCTGGGCCCTGCACAGCAGCCAGGAAGATCCCTGAGTCCAACATGTAAACACCACAGCAGGCCACACAGGCCTGACACCCCTGCACTCTGTTGGCCATGGCTCAGCTCCTCTCAGAATGCAAGAGGCTGCAGCAGCGGTCCTGGGACCACCACATGGCTCCTCACAAGTGATGGGCATCCAGGGGTCGAGACTGACGATCCGAATGTCGCTGAGGAAGCCGGAGCCTCCCCTGGACTGATCACCCTGAACCCCATGCCTGCTGACCCATGCAAAGACAATGGCCAGGGGCCAGGACAGGGAACTCATCAGCTGCCTACTGCCCCCACACAGGCACTCTGAAAACACCCAAGGCCCCACAAGGCAGCTACTTCCCTCTCACAGGCACAGGGCAGGAGCCACCCCTACACAGAGCTCCAGATGGGCAGCGGATGGGCTTCAGTGTTGAATATGTAGTGGTCCAGGCTGAGCAGGTCTCGATCATCAGAAAACAGCAGGTAGAGGTACTTGAGCGTCTCGCTCAGGAAGAAGCTCTCCATCTTGTCTCTGGGCTCTGGCTTGTGGGTGCTCTGGACGTTGTTGATGGAAGAATAGCCACCCGAGTGGACCTGTGTGAGAGCCCAGGCCTCCACACTTAGGGACAGTCCTCAGGACGCCCACTAGCTACAGGCACCAACCCTGCTCCAGCCCCATGGTGGGCTTGGGGATGCAGTGCCTGGACTGAGGGTTCTCCGGGGCCCAGTGCCTCACATTGGTTGGGAAAGGGCAGGGGCTGCTAGAGAAAGCCCCAGGCCGAGGCCAGCACGAAGAGGGCCAGGGACTGGGTCTGGGCATGTGTGATGCCTTGTAGTGAACAAGGGCTAGGCCAGACACAGCCTTTCCTGGATCAAATGCCTCATAAACGGTGGGCAACAGGTATGGGCAAGACTGGGAACCCTCCCAGAAAGGCATGGGCAGCCACCAGGCACTGGCCACCAGGTACAATGGGCCCGATGCCACCAACACTCACCAGGCTGTGCACAGCTGTGGTGCAGCCTTCCCTGCCTGTGCTGCAGCACCCCAGCACGTAGCCTGCCAGAGCCCTGGGGCATCCAGCTGTGCTGCAGCTAGCACCTGTGATGCTGGGACTGACACTCACCCGCGTGTGCTTGTTGAAGCTCTGCAGGATTTCCCAGCCCCAGTCCTGGTACTTGCGGTCCCCTGTCAAGCGGTATAGGTAGAATAGGCTCTCTACAGTCTCTGGGCGCAGCAGGTTGTGTCTGTCAGCCGGCTGGGGGCAGAGGCGATGTTCAGGCACAACGAAGCTCTCGGGTACACTGCCACCCCAGTGTGGTCCCTGGGCTCACCTTGACTATCACATCCTTCAGGTTGGGCTGGGAGAAGGTGTTAAAATGTGCAATCTCGGGGCTCAGCCCTGTCTCCATCTGCCGGTTCATTTGGTAGCAGGTCTCCATGAGCGCCAGGGCCAGCTCCATGTGCTCGGTAGGCAGGCCGTGATGGACACCCAGGGCCAGTGTCCCTGGCAGGAAGCACACCAGGTGGTCCTGGAATTGGAGGGGCCCCTCACAGCTGGATCCAAGTCTGTACCACTCACCTGCCCGTCATCCACCAGCTCAGCCCCACCCTCGGGGGAGGGCATTCCCCAACAGGGAGCAGGGGTACCAGGGGGATGAGGGCTCAGACCAAGCACCTCCTGCCTGGGGGCTCCTGGGTCCCCACCAGCCACTGCTATCTGCTGGGAACCTGAAGGAGCCTTACAGGAAGGACAGCTGGCCCGGGGGGGGTCCTATGTCCTCTTGGTATGTCAGTGAGGCACTGACCAGAGACAGGGTGGGCAGCAAAAGTCCACCCCAACAGCAATCACAGCTCTTGGCTCAAATCCCTTGTTCCTTCTAACACTCAGACTCAGGAGCCTTAGAAGCCACCAAAAAAGTTCCTGCCAGCCCAGCCCACATGACTCACCATCTTGGCACTGAAGCGGCCGTGGGCGAGCTCCCCAACAAAGGTGAGCTTCCTGGGCTCGGAGCGCCGCAGCAGGTGTGCTTTTATCCCCTTGATGGCCGTGAGGTAGTCCTCCAGCAGCCTACGGACACAGTGAGTCAGCATCCCCTGGCCAGGCCAGTGCACTACCGACGGCTAAGCCACATGTTCACGTGGGCGGATGCCACAGGCACAGCCCAGAAGGAGCCCTCACCCCATGTGGGCACAGTGGGGACACATTCACACCCAGCCTGCACTGCTGCAGGTGCCGGACAGGACAGGAGGAGCAGGGACCTGGCCCGTGGGCACTGGAAATGGCCTCACTGTGTCTCTGTCTTCCCGCCCTGGATCCACTGCTTCAGCAGGTACTCGTAGTAGCTGTCGGCCCTGGCGCCCAGGGTGAACACGCCCAGGTGGGTGAAGAGGCCACTGTGCGTGTTGATGAACATGGGCACCAGCCCGTCCTTCTTCCCAGACAGGGAGTGGATGTGCCTCGTCACGTTCTCCACGGCCTCCTGTGGTAGACACGGGATTGCTATGGGGAACCTTCGCAACGGTCTGAAGAAAGCTCCCTAACAGTCTGCGAGGCCAGGAGCAGCATGTCTCAGAGCCAAAGACCATAAGAAAGGACACTACACCCCACTGCCTGTAAACACTGGGCAGAAACCTCAACGTCGTGCTGGTGCACAAGGCCCTGGCTTTCATCCCCCACAGGGGACGACTCAGACATTCCTCCAGAGAGAGCACACACACAGAGGTGCTGTGCTCAATGCCACCACACCGGGGAAAGGCCTCAAAACCAAAGTCACCTCACACCACGAGGTCGGCTACCATGGAAACAGAAAACAGTAAGAGCTTACGGGGACATGGAGAAGCGATGCCTGGGCACTATAGGAGGGTGTGTGCACGCAGGACAGCACAACCACAGGGCAAAAGGGCCGGCTCTCTATATAACCGCATAGGACCACTGCCCAGCCCAGCCACGCCAAGTTGAGGTCCAAAGCCTGAAGAGCCAAAAGCAGCTCTCTGTATACCATCTCCAAGCTGTTGTACTCACCACAGCTGTGCTGAGAGCACCCCGACCCACGAGGGGCGGGAGCAGAACACCGCACCTCAGCACAGTGACGCGGACCATGGGTCAGGCACCGAGGGCCAGCACTGCACGATTCTGCTCTTAAAGAGCCCAGTACATAACTGACAGGTGGGTGGTGGGGCAGGGATTTGGGGGACCAGGGGAAGAACGTGGGTTTTTGTTTAATAGGGACACTAACAGTTTCACACAAGGAACAGAGCTACAGAGGTGGCTGGTGGTGGTGCCCACACAGCGTTGTAGTATACTCAATGAACCACACAACTAAAAATGCTTACAAAGGTAAAGTTTTTTAGAGACGGGGTCTCAGTTTGCAGTTCAGGTGAGCCTTGAACTCACTATGTAGCGCAGGCTGGCCTCGAACTTGCAGTCATCTTCCTGCCTCAGCCTCCTGAGTGCTGGGATTACAGGTGTGCCCCACCACACCCTGCCACGGCAAATTTTGAATGTATTTTCTTACAGTCAAATACAAGAAAACAAAATGGTGGAGATGAACACACACACACACACACACACACACACACACACACAGCTGCACTTGTGACTCAGAAGGGTTAGCTCCTGGAGATGAACACACACACACACACACACACACACACACACACACACACACACACAGCTGCACTTGTGACTCAGAAGGGTTAGCTCCTGCAGAAAGCATGTCCAACTGGAAATGTACCCATCCTACCTGGAATTTCTTAACCCCCGTGAGGCGAGAGAGCTCCCGGAACTCCAGCTGGATGCTTGTCACCTCAGCCACTGTGCTGTCCGAGGTCCAACGGGGCGGATGGGCGACTCCAGTGCCGATGTTCACATCCGAGTACGGGATCTTGGAAGGCGTGGAGAAAGCAGGCATCAGCCGGTTTCCAAAGTCTTCCTGGCATAAAAGCACAGCAGAAGATCAACGTCCCAGGTCCTGAGGGCCTCTCCCCGTATCCTCTTCATAAGCGAGGGAGATGTGGCTCAGTGGGTCAGTGCCAGATGGCTCTTCCTGAGGGCACCATGGAGGGAAATGGTGCCATGGGGGCTCAGACCCACAAACAGAAGAGTCAGATGCATTCAGAGAAAATGCTGGAACACCCCAACAAGCCCTCCGTAAGGGATGAGATAGGGAGGCTGTGGCCTGAGTGGGAGGCACTCACAGCTTTCTTCAGGAATAGGCTGTCCCGTGACAGGTGGTAGGCACTCAGCAGGCCCCCGAGAATGCGGATGGTACTCTCAAACAGGTTGACATCCACGTCTTTCTTGAAGTTCAGTTTTGTTGACACCCAGTTCCTGGCTTCTTTAAATTCTGTAACAAGAGTGGGGTTCAGGAGCAGACTCGTAATCTGTCCCTCTCCCCCATCCTCCACGTTCCTCCCAAAAGAAGTGTCCTTGCAGAGTGTCAGGGCCTGCTGCACCTAGGGGTGACCCAGAGGCTGTCGCCATGCAGACAGCACAAGGCAACACAGCAGCCCTGGGGAGCACAGGTGGCCCCACAAGCCCTGTGATACCACAGCTGAGCTAGTCACTGGTGGCCCTCAAGCTACTGAGCTACCAAGCGTTTTACTACCAGCTCTGGAAAGCCCAAAGACACTCTGCCCAGTTAGCTGGACTGGGGATCTTGGGAGGAAACTGGAGATTGGGGCCTCGCATCCCCTGAGAGCAGGCTGGAGATGTCCCCTGGGCAGCCCCCTCCACACCCACCCTTAGCTCTCCAGGAGGCCAGGGGACCACTGTTTAGACTGAGCCCTGGATGGCAAACACAAGATAGTCCTGACCACTGGGAGCACATCCCCTCCCATGCCCCAGAAGGCACAACCTGTGGCCAGAAGGAAATAGCAGTGCCATGCTCTCAGGACCAGGCTCACTAGTACCTTTTTTTAGACCCAGAATCCACATGGTATCCAGGGCATCGATCAGGGTAAGGCCCAGACCAAACCACTCGCTGAAGGACTTGGACAATGGCTTCAGCTCGTCATGGCCCCAAGAGAATCTGCGGTATCCTTTCCAAGCATGGCGAAAGGCCTCAATCACTGCTTTCTGGCGCACATTCAGGGAGCCTAGATGGGAGAGCACAGGCAGTGGGGATACTGCACAGCTTCTGGAGCATAGGAGACCTTCCTGGCAGGCCCTTCTGTGGTCCCAGGTGAGCACGGTGTGAAGCATGTGGTTGGGTGGCATGTGGAGCAGAGGGGCATGGAGGACCGAGCAAAGCGGTGATTCTGGGGACCACGGGGCTGTAGTGGGGCCTCAGGGACAGCCACAGCATGCCAAAGCGGTGTGGCCTTCCACTGTGCATGGGGCAGGCACAGACACAACCCTTCAGGCCACAAAAGCATCTGGCTGAGGGGCTGGATACCACCCTACAATGCAGCAAACATGCACACCGGGCTCACAGAGCACCTTGTGAATGGAGCTGGGAGCTTTCACGGCACGGGGATAGCGAGCAGGTCCTGGGCCACACACCTGTCCTGCCAGCAATGCCCTGGGAAGCTTTTCTCTCCTCCAGTGAATGGTGTGTGTGTCACACCACATGCCCTTCCTCAAGATGAAGACCCTGCTCATGGCCACAGCTTGGCTCAGCTACACCTAAGGCCACTGGGACCTTGACATGTCCCTGCTATGCCACCCATGAGTCTGTGGAGGCAGCAGCAGCAGCATGGCCAGTACCACTCAAGGCCAGGCTGGGCCATTCCCTGGATGCAGAGTGGGGACATGGAGGCACTCTTACCTCAAATAGTGTTGTGAGAACAGAAGGCCAGGCATGCACAGAGCCGCCACTCAAGGGACCCTTGGGTGCAGGGGTAAGTGGACATGCGAAGAGACAGTCCTGTGGCCAGGGATCCATGGTACAACCCGGCCCAAGCCCAAAACAGTGAAATCAAACCTCCCAAAGCCAGCACAGGCTGCAGGAAAGCTCCTGCTGTCAGGCGCACAGATGGGTCCAGGGCCACCACTGGGAGGCCGAGGGGCAAGTGGCACAGGTTGGGCTTATGCCCAGGAGACTGAGCAGCAGAGATCCCTCACCAGGGTCCGTCTGCATCCTGGCTGCTGGCATGGAGGGCACAGTGGGGTCGGCTGCTCTTCTCGAAGGGTGTTCAGTGCCCTGCTCAGGCTCAATCACTGCTCCCCGCCAGCTGCAAGACAGAAGGAGGGTGGTCAGGACTCTGCCCCCACAAGCCCCAGTCCCATACCCAGAGGGTCCCAACTCCAAAGCTGCCACGGCCACACATGGACAGGGAAACAGGCGAAGTTGGTCAGTCGTTGGTCCTATCTGTAATGAGAGGTTCTGGGAATGAGGTGCTCGTGGATTAAAAAAGGAAAGTAGAAGAGATAAGAAAAAAAGAGGGCCAAAAATCTGGGGTCAGGGGACCCACAGTCCCTCCGACGGCAGCGGTCTCAACCGCTCATTTTAATCCTCTTTTACTAAAGCCAGAACTAAAACAAACAGGGGCAATTCATTATCGCTTCCCGTGTCTGCCTCTCAGCTGGTGGTAACACCCTTCAGGCGGGCCTTCCACACCCAGCACCATGTTCACTCAGTTCAGCTGGGGACCACAGGCCGACCATCAGTAATCAACCCATCACCAGTTACAGTCCTTTCCCCACAGTCAGTCTTTTTTTTTTTTGGTCTTTTTGAGACAGGGTCTCCCTATGCAGTTCAGGCTGGCCTCGAGCTCACTTTGTAGCCCAGGCTGGTCTCAAACTCGAAACAATACTCCCTGCCTCAGCCTCCCGAGTGCTGGGATTATAAGCATGCACCACTACACCCGGCATCCCCACAGTCAGTCCTGATGCCTTCCAGCAAGTGTGTCTGCCTGTGGAGAGGACAGCGTCACAGACATCCTGGGGTCAGAGACTGGAGCACACAGAGCCCAAGGGCAGTGGTGCTCAGGGAAAGTGCCACCACAGAGGGACACAGTGGCCCCAAATGAGGGCTTCTAAGCTTGTGTACTGTCGGAACCCACTGTGGAAGCCCTGCATGATCCCTGCTGTGGGTCGGTTCCATGCCAGCAGACAGGAGGGGCACAGGCCTCACTGTAGCACGGCCTGAGGAGGCTGGGCCACAGCATCTCTTGGAAAGCCCATGCTGCCTCAGTCTCAGGCTTAGCTGGATGCATCCTGACTCCACGGGGGATGGGGCCTTGGGTGTATGAGCACGGCACCCAGTGGCTGAGTACAAGTGCCCCTGCCTCTGGAAGTTGCCCCCTCTCATCCAGACAGGGGCTTCCATGCCCCCACCTGGTCTGCCTGGGACACCGCTCAGGAGCAGAGCTCCCAGGGTGGACCTACTGAGAGGCTGCAGGGGCTGGGCCTGACTGTAGGGAACCCAGCCTGTGTCTCAGCCATGACCATTTCCAGTAAATGTCAAGCAGGAAATGTGACTTCAGCCTCCAGAGGCATTGGTGGGATGCAGAACCCCAGACACTTCACAGGCTGGCAGGTCAGTGTCTAGCTCCCGGGCTCTGCTCACTGCCTGGCTAGGGGCACAGGAAGGAGGGGGCTGCCAGGCAGTTGTCCATTCCACAGCCACCTGCCACATGGGGCAGGCCTGAGCCTCACTTCTACTCTTGGCCCTGTCCCCACTGCACAGTCAAATCTCAATGAAGACCTCTCTAGAAAGCATACGCTATGTCCAGTGGGAAGCAAAGTGTAGACAAGACGCCAGGTCTGCCTGGGAAGTGCAAGGCTGGCCTGTTACTGAGCAGTCAGAGCCCCCAGAGTGCCTTGCTCTCAGTACCTGATGACTGTTCGCTGTGGAATGTCCTCCTGGCGATTGTCCCTCCGGGCAGCCATTTGCTCCTTATCCTCACTCTGCATCCCGTCCTTGGTGTCTACGTTGGGGGGCCTAATTTGCAGACGGGGTGGTCCCCGCCGGATATGCTTCCGAGGTTTCTGAGCAAAAATCACAGTCACAGATGAGAACAGTTCACCTGCCTACAGACAGTGCTCCTTGGCAGACCCAGGACTCTCCCCCCATGCACACTCTCCTGGGACAGGGCCAGGCCCAGATGTTCCCAGTTTTGGGGACTAGCTTCCACTTTGAACAGGGTCTGCCAGGTGGGGGCCCAAGTCCTTAGGAGCACGGAACGTGCCGCATGGCTGCTAAGAGCCTGGACAAAGGGTAGGATGGCAAGAGTTCAGCATTGCCACAGAGCCCAGAGCGGGGGAAACAGCGAGGACAAAGATCCTGTGGACGGGAGTCAGGGGAACCACAGCCTCCACCTGGGAGCTGGCAGGGCACCACGGCTCTCCATCCCAGGCCGAACAAGGCCCCCACCTCTGCCCACTAGGCAGGCCTGCCACCAGCTGAGGGGTGTCCCACCCTGTCCTCAGTCCTTGGTCCTTCCATAGCAGCAAGCCCATAGCCCCACCCTTGGCTTATCTGTGAGTGGTGAGAGAATCCTCAGGAGACTAACAACATGGTACATCAGGGCAACCCAAGCCCCAGACACCTGGCTAGCAGACACGCCTGATGGGACATGCTACAGTGTGCAGCAAGAATCCAGACATACACCACACAGATGCCAACCTCTCGTATGGATATACACACCTCTCTCCAAACAAGCAGAAACCAATGTGCTATGTGCTTCAGCGTGGCCCTCAGAACCTGTCAGCTTCTCCAGGAAAATCACCCTATGCACAAACCTTCATCCAAGACAGGCTGTGCCACCCAGTGGTGCACAGCAGCCCCCAGCCAACCCTGAGCACCACATGCTTTGGGTTGGGACTCTCCTGGCCTTTCCAAACCCAGTCTCTGCCACCATCGGGTCAAACAGACACTGCTTAGCTACACAGATGTTGCTTTTCACAGCAGGCTTACTGGGCAGCCCCATAGCATCCTCCTGGTACTCTTTACTTCCTGTGGAATACCCAGCAATCTGAAGATCTCAGGCAGAAAGAACAACACCCCATCTAAAGTGATGGTGACCTCAAGCTTATCAACAAACCCTATAAGCTTGGACCCTGGGCTAGTGGACAGAGGCTGGATTACTCTCACATCAGAGCCATCCTGGGAGGCAGCTTTTTCCAGCTTCGCTCAGGCACCCAGAACTTCACTGCCAAGGAAAACCCTGAGTCCGTATCAGCTTGGCACACTTGGGCCACGTGGACAGTACTGATTGACGCCCAAGGCCTAAGGGTACAGAGTAGCCTGAGTGGGCACTGGCCCACTCTCCAGGCACTGGGCGAGGCCCTGCCTGTCCCCTGCTCACTCTTGCTGGTATGCTTGCTGCTAGCTCTCTTGCTGCCTCTGGGCCATCTCTAGACTGCATGGTCTGTTTCCACACCCCAAATGTCCCAGTCTGGTGGCCCTTCTCTGCTCTTGCTAGACAACATGCACCATCCCCACCGGGGACCCTGTGTCTACCTGCCATTGCCCTGTCCTGAGGGGTGTCTTGCCATCACCAGGGCCCCCACAGTGTCCACATCCCTGTTTTCCCTGCATCCTACCCCGTCTTCTGAGGCCCCATCATTGCACCCCTACCCCACCTCCTGGCTTCAACCCAACACACCTGTCCTCTCACCAAGTTTTCTGACATCTCCATGCTGCTCCCTTCTCCCCGCCACACACCTGCTCTCCAACTTAGCCCCATGGGAATTTCACTTCTGGAAATATACTTCCTGCTCTTTGTGGCTTGGGTAGTATCAGAGGTTAGCCCTGCTCTGCTCATCTTGACCACAAATTGCCTTCTCAGCCTGCAGGCAGTGTGACACCTCAGGAGGCTGCCCCAGCCCTTGGCACCTACTCCCTTTCTGTCTCCCACCTTCTGCTCTTTCCATTCACAACCTGATCTGTGTGTTGCTGGCCTCTCACTGCCTTTCCTCCTAGCTTGTGGCCCCAAGACAAGAGACAAGTCTTCACTACTGTGTAGCAAGCACTTAACACAAGAGCCTGCCACAGTGGGTGTCAAGATAACAGAGGTGTCTACGAATCTCTCCTCCCCAGCACTCATGCAGCCAGCCCCCCAGGACAAGCACATGAGAGGGGGAAACATGCAGTGTGCAGCAGGTCAGGAATTGTGCTTGGCCTGCCGGAAGCAGTACTAACCACCCCAGAATGCCTGGAGCACAGCCTGGTATGACTCCACAGAGTGCGAACTGCAGGTACCTGAGGCAGTATAGTGAGCATGTCGTCTGGGCTGGTGTCTGCCTTTTGAGGAGCTGGTAAGATGAGCGGGTTTGCTGGTTTTGGTCCAGGCATTTCCACTCTCCTCTCCTCTTCTGTGGGGCTGCCTCCTAGAGCTGCAGAGAGAACCCTACATTTCAACGGCACCACCAGCCCTGGGGAGGCTTAGAGAAAGGGTCCCACAGGAGGGCTATACAGGTGGCTTGGAGAGAGGGTTATGCACATGGGCTCTGAGAAGTCATGGTTTTGAGACTGGTCAGAAGGAACCAAATATTTTTCAAAGCCCTTGCAGTGTGTCCCTATGCACTCCTCCCCAAATGTTTTCCCTAAACAGTGTCTGTTCCAGAGAGCACCATGTAGCACCAAATAGGCACTCTGTCTGCACAATCTGCAGAGAGCAGCAGCTTCCCCCAGTGGCAACCATCTTAGAGAAGCTTGGGGGAGGCTCTGCGTCATCCCCAGAGGTTTGCTGGGCTTTCCAACACATGGTGTCAGGTGCTAGGACAGCAGTGGATTGGTCAGGATTCAGTGTTCAAGCTCATGCTTGACATTCTCTGGAGAGGCCAGGGACAGCAGTGATGACCCCAGATACCCAGAGAGCAGTTATCTGGCACCAAATACATCTGTTGCCACAGTCAGGTGGTTACACGCAGCCCCCTCTTTCTACCCCTCTGCGTTTTCTGCCACCTTGTTGCCAGACATGCCTCCTGGAGGTGTTACAGTAGACTTCAGGACTGCATTTGCCCTTAGCCCAAGTAGCCTCAGGCGCCACTGGTGTTTCTGGTACCTTTCCAATGGTTGGACAAGTGGGTGTAGGACAGGAATGCACACAGAACCAGAAAGGCCAACAAGAAGAGAACCACATTCCGTTGTAATCTCGACAGCTGCTTCCATTTCTAAGGAAAGGGCAGAGAATGACATTTCTTACTGAAAATGTGACAACTAAACCTCTTTCGCTGGCACAGACTCAGGGAGAGTAGTAAGTTCTTCAGAAACACCCAAGGGTCGGTTGTACCCGTTCCACGTTCGGAAAAGCTCAGGCTCAGCAGGGTGTGCCCTGCCGGACAGCACTGCAGGCGGCAGGACGCACGGCTCCCGCACACTGACAACCCCGGAGGCCTCTCTCCCGGGGCCGGGACATTGCAGAACGACCCCTACGGTGCCCGTGACGTGGCCCGGGCCAAGTATGGTAGGGCATCTGCCCTGCTTTGCCTACGCGACCTTCAGCCTGAACTACCACGAGCACGCCAGCGGGGAGCTAACTTGGGTACGTCACTCGTTGTACTGAAGGACTCAGGGTTACCGCACAGGGTTCAGGGCGGCGTCAGGGGCTCCCGAGGACGGTCGAAGCGCGGCGCCCCGCGCCCCGCGCCCCGCGCCGCGCCCGCCCCCGAGGCCGCCGCAGCACCGCCCGCCTCACCCTCCAGCACGAGCGCCGCCGCCGGCTCTTGTTGCTATCGTAGCTCTCGCCTACGCTCAGCGTCGCCGAGATGAAGTCCCGGGGAGGCGCCGGCGGCGGCGGGGGGTACATGGTGACGTTGCCGGCCTTCGAGAACCCGCTTGATTGCGGATTCAAGAAGCCAGAGTCTGAAGCGGACCAGGGGCGGCCATCGCTGTACAGCCCACACCCCACCCATGGTCGAATGCGCACGCGCCCTTCCTTCCGCTAGTCTGCGCAAACGCTCTGTTCGCCAGGTCCCTCTGC
Organism: Dinomys branickii; assembly: GCA_004027595.1. Classification (NCBI taxonomy): domain Eukaryota; kingdom Metazoa; phylum Chordata; class Mammalia; order Rodentia; family Dinomyidae; genus Dinomys; species Dinomys branickii. Next base: position 141,034 of record PVLD010001078.1, on the reverse strand, counting down.
GCATGCGTCCTACTCCCGCGGCGCACAGTACGCTTTTCCTACGCACGTCGCCTACGTGTTGAATGTCGCCGCTGCGTCACACGTGATGGCGTTTGCCTCCGGGTTCGGGAGAACGGCTTGCCCTGTATCGCTTCCTGGCCGCATCTTTGCCCCGACGTCACATTCCTTGGTTTCCGCCCCACCCTGTGTTCCGGCAGGGCCCGCCGAGTGGCGCCCCCGTGGTAGACGCGGACCGTGCGGCCTGCGGCGGGGGCCTTGTGTGCTCCTCCATGTCTGCGCCTGCTGCCTTCCTGCAGCGGTGAGCGGGAGTAGGCGAGGACGCACGGCGTGGACTAGGGCTCCAGGCCGGCGAGGCCCTTGCACGGCCCACGCGGGAGTCAGGTCGGGTCTTGTGCACCAGGAGTCCTCCCGGCGCCTTGACCCTTGCCGCAGACCTAAGTCGGCCACGCCATGCTCCGCCGGGCTCCCGAGACGCCGCCCCGGCCTGGTCCTGCGCCGACCCGGCCGGGCAGAGAGTGAATCCGGCAGACCTCCCGCTCCGGTCCGCGTGGTGTCCGCGGTCTTCTTCCGCGCTCGGCTGTGCGCCGACCCAGCGAGGCCCGCGGACGCCGCTCCCGAGTCCCCCGAGGCGGTGGCACCCGAGGGTGCGCGTGCGCGAGGCCGCGGCTCCTGACCCCAGCGGCCTCGCGTCCCCAGACCGCGATGGAGCGCTGGACCCGAGCGCGACCTGTTCTCGGGCCGCCAGGGTGGCCCAGGTCCCCACCGCCCATGGCTCCTCAGCAGCTGCACCTGCCAGGGAGGGCCAGACAGAGCTCCGGGTTTATTCCGGGACTTCCCATCTGAGGGAGTGGAGGGGCGATCTCTAAGTCCTGGTCTCAGGAAGGTCTGGGCTCAGGGGTGGCGGGTGTTGGTGTGGAGGGCCCGAGGGAGCACCCTGGGGGAAGGGAACAGATGGGCATCGCCACCGCAGTGTTGCGTGCGAGCACTTTGAGGGCCGACTGGAACACTACCCGTGTCACAGTCTTGGGTTCATGTACATAATCACGTAAGATACAGCCATTGTGATAAATTGGGTGCAGGGTTTGAGGAACCTCCATGGCCTTTGATGACTACGCAGCATAAGGAGCTGCCCTACCCTCAGTCTCTGGAGCTCTTGCATTCAGGGCAGAGGCTTAGCAGACAGCTGCAAACTGCACAGCAGAAGGACCTCGTACCCCTCCCAGGCTGGGAAGAAACCACCAAGGCCTTTGGAGTGAGGAGTACAAGGAAGTTGGAACAGAAAGATACAGAGAAGTCAGGAAGCCAGGCCTGATGCAGATCACCCAGGATGAGTAGGGTTAAACCCTCAGAGATTGGAGGAAATAGTGCATCAGTACGACAGTTTGCTGTACAAGGCGGAACAAGAGCCAGCTGAGAAAACAAAAGAGTACTGCTGCAGCCAGGGGTGGTGGCGCACACCTGTAATCCCAGCATTTGGGAGGTGGAGGCAGGGGGTTGTCATGAGTTCGAAGCCAGCCTGGGCTGCGTAGTGAGTTCAAGGACAGCTTAAACCACGTAGTGAGACCCTGTCTGAAAACAACAAAAGACTTGAGCCAGGTGTAGGGGGCACGTCTGTAATCTCATCACTGGAGAGGCTGAGGTGGAAGGACCGATGCAGTTTGAGGCCAGCCTTGGCTCCATAGTGAGTCAAGGCTCACCTAAACTGTGCAACAAGACCTGCCTGAAAAAAAACGCACCGTCAAAAAATACCATTGCTACTTTGGAAGACAAAGCAGTGGAAGTCTCTTGAGAACCTGGAGCAGCAAAAAGGAAAGGAAAGGGTAGAGGTCTGTCCCGGTGTTTCTCAGTACCCTGACCAGCACCTTCACGTTCCTCTAGCGCAGGCATTGATTCTGGGAGGCTGGCGAGGGCTCTGCTTTCGCTGCTTCCTCGGGGAGCGCCTTGTGCTCTGCGTGGTGGCACCGGGGGTCCTAGGGGATCAGCTAGGAGAGTTTGTGAAGAATGCCTGCCAGGTGTGCTGGCACAAGCCTGCAATCCCAACCCTGGGGAGGCTGAGGTGGGAGGATCACTGTGAGTCAGCCCAGCCTTGGCTACGCAGACCGTCTCAGAAAAAAAAGGGGGGGGGACTGGAAATTTAGGAGCACGTGATAGGAATTCCTGTAGCTGAAAATAATCTGGTTCCAAATCAGACTGGACAGATTAACAAATTCCAGTACTGGACCCTTCCCTGTGAAGGTTAACAAATTCTAGTCTGGACCCTTGCCTGTGAAGGTTCAGAATTTTAGAGTCAGTGGGGGCCTAGAAAAACAAGTCAGGCTTTCATGTCCTGAGAGGTTGGCAGGAGGGGCCATTGCTACTTTCTAGCAGGTTCCGGGTGGGCCTCACCTGTGGATGACCCTGGGCCCTGGAAGGTTGCCTCCAGCAAGCCTGCAGTTCTACATGCAGGTTGAACACTGCTGGTACCAGCCATAAAGCTGGGAGACCTTAAGCTGGTATTTCAGCTGACACCAGTTGTCACTGTAGTTACAACAGGAAAGTGCTTCTGAAGAGGTGAGATTCTTGTGTACCTGATGTGGTTAAAAAAGAAAAAAAAAACAGGCGTGAATATTGTTGAATGACCTTTGGGCATCCTATAAAAAGGCAGGGATCTTCAGTAGAAGAGCCAGTGGAACCTCGGTAACTGTGACAAGGTTCAGCTTGCAGTCAGTCCGAGCTATGGTGGAGATGTGTTTTTTGGGGTTTTTTTGTCTTTGTCTTTTTTAGACAGGGGTCTAGCTGTGCAGTTCAAGCTGGCCTTGAGCACACTTTGTAGCCCAGGCTGGTCTTGAACTTGGAACAATCCTCCTGCCTCAGCCTCCCGAGTGCTGGGATTATAGGTGCGCACCACCATGCCCAGCATGGAGAGAAGTGTTTTTGAAATGCCGTTAAGTGATGGATTGTGAACAAACATTAACATGAAATGTCTAAAATTGCAAAAAAGTGCTAAAGAAACAGGAAAGTTAAAATTAGTTGTCTTGGTTCCTTTTCTGTCTTTGCTGAGACAAAATACCCGATGCCCAGAATTAGAAAAGGGAAGGTTTATTTAGCTCGTAGTCTGGAGGTTTCAGTCCATCCTTGGCTGGCTCTAAGGCAGGGTGGCACATGGCAGAGGGCAACAGTGAAAGCAAGAGCCAAAGGGGAGGGGAGTGGCCTCTCTTCCCCCATATTGTATACACAGCTCTCCCGCTCTTCCCCTGGCACAGGCTCAGGATGAATGCAAAGAAAGGACCCTGGCTCCCTGAAGAGTCACACAGTTAACCTTATAAGCCTCTCAAGTTAATGCAATGAACGACACCCTGGAGGGTAAGGGCAGGTCCTTTTCACCTTTTCACCAGGATGTAGAACTGCTGAGTTACTCAGTTAAGCTTCTAGACTCCTCGGGTTGACACAGTGTATCAGCCGCAGCATTAGTGTATCGTGATGCTGCAGTGACCAGGAAGATTGTTTACAGGTAGTTTGAGCCATATCCTGAGTTATGAATCTGTTAAGGATTCAATATAAAAAACCCAAGATAATGTTGAAAGAGTAAGCAAAATGATTCCATCAATTTGAGGAAAATTCCCGAGGATCTCACCATCTCTTGCGGTACCATTTACAAAGCATTTGAATGACAGATTTGAATGTGAGGCCAGTAAGTGTGAAATGTATCCACACCCTGCCACAGCAGCCAGAGCAGCAGGACAGTGCTGGTGGTGCCAGGGCAGCGTTTTCCTTTTTGCTTGACTCTGAAGTAGGGGAGGACTCTAACTGTTCTCCCTGTTAAAGATGGGGAAAGCATGAGGAGGCACGCAGGCCCCCACTAGGTATGATTATCTCTGAGCAAGGAGCCCAGCATGTGGAACTTTGCAGCTCTGTGAGTAATGCGATGCCTTGGGGTTTGATGTCTGTGTATAACATTAAGAAATATTGAAGCAGATCAGTCCAGTTTGCAGGGAGCAAGACCACAGAGCTGTTAAGAATATAAGCTCTTCGTGGTATTTCATAGCATTGAACCTAGTTTCCCAACATTTGGACCAAAAGGAGTGAATATTGTTGGATGACATCCACGCATCTATCAGCATGTTATTGTTCATTTTAAATGTATGTGGTATAATAAGCTATACAAAGTGTTTAAAGCACATGACAGCAGATTAAGACATATTGGAGGTGGTGGTTTTCACACAGGAAGAAGTGAAAGTCTGGTCAGATGCTCAGCCCCCCAGGTTCACCTGCTCAGTCTGCGTGTCTAGTGATTTGAGATTTTTTTCATTGAATGGTATGCCAGTTACATTACATACAACTCATTCAGCAGAAATTTTAAATAAAGATATAAAGAACAAGTCAGTCCCTGGAGCAATGAACAGTAGTCCTGGGCTTCTCGCCAGACTTCCTGAGAGCAGAAGGCAGAGTGCCCCTCAGCACTGTGAGGGGTGCGGCTGAACCCAGTTGCTCACTTGCTTAGCAGGTGTATCTCACCAGTGATGCCAGTGCAGCTCTCTTATGTGCATCTTTCAAGACAGCAAGTAAAACACATACCTAATAAGTACTAGAAAACACATGAACCAGTCCATAATCCTAGCATTCTAAGAGGCTGAGGCAGAGTGACCACAGGTTTGAGCTCAGCCTGGGCAACTTGTGATTTAACAAGACCTTGTCTCAAAATTTAAAAGAGGTCTGGGAAGGTAGCTCAGCACAAAGGCCCAGTGTTCAAAGCCCAGCAACACACACACAGACACACAGACACACACACAGCACAGAAACACACAGACTCAGACACACACATAGACACACAGACACACACACAGACATACACATAGACACAAAGACACACACAGACACAGACAAACACAGACATACACAGATACACACACACAGACACACTGACACAGAGAACCACAGATAGAGACACACAAAGACACACACAGACACACATAGACACACACACGTGCATGAGCCACAATTTTACAGAACTGAAGAGAGAAACAATTCACAAATAGTATTTAGCGCCAGCCTCAGGAATGTGCAGAAGAGCAAAGCAGAATATCAGCAAAGATTAAGCAGGCTTGGCCACTGCTAGCAGCAGGGACATGACTGGACCCTCCCCATCACAGGCTGTGCGTTCTCAGCACGCACCACACACGGTAGGCCCTGGGAAAGTATGAACAAGCTTCAAGGGATTTAAATCACAATTTTTTGGTTAGGTTTGGTGTGAGTGAGAAACAAGAAAGCTACAGAAAGACTCTATTGCCAGGCACAGAAGGGCAGCTAAGAGAAGCAAGGCCCCTCTGAGGCAGGGAGCTGGGAGCAAAGCACATATTGGCTAGGCTGGGGTGGAGCACCTGGGGGCGGTTTAGGTGACATTACAGGCACGGACGGATTGGGAAAGGGCGGAGGTGCACACGCAAAAGAAAACAGAATTGGTGGTCAGATGGGAGAGGAAGAAGGCAGAAGCCAGTGCAGGTGGGACACGATGTCTTTTTGAGCCCCTGCACCACGCTGGATTGAGCCATGATGGCTTAGAGAATTTTGGATGGGCAGAAACCCATGATTCCCGTCTTTTGGTTGTTAGGGAACGACAACTCTGTTAAACTGCTGCCTGCTGGTAGGGGGCGCCATTGTAAAGGGGTGACGGGGTGACACAATACACCCAGGTGGACACTGGTGCGGGGGTCTTAGCCTGGACAAGGAGCTCATTGGCAGTGATAGCGCAGACCCTGAATTGGAGACATCTCGAAAAAAGTTTAAAAACACGGTGCAGTGAGCAACAAGAACACAACTGCAGCGAGGGGGCCAAGAATGGGCATGATGATGGTGGGTGCCCAGGGACCTAGGAGACCAGGAGGAGGAATCACCAGTCCATTTGTCTATATTAGCTGCAAGATCTTGGAGCGTTTTTAGCCTCATTTTTGACAATACCTGGCTGATTTATGAAACAACAGCATTCTCCCAGCGTAGTGCAGGTGCCACCCTCATCTGCAGAAAGGGTGTCAAGCACTAAGGACCGCAGCAGCTAATGAGTTAATTTGACCCTGGAGAATGTCAGCGGGTTTTGAAATGCCATAGATGGAGGTTTTTAGCTCATACGAAAATTGAGTGTTTGAGGCCACCCCAATGCCTCCAGCACCCATGCCGGTGGCAGAAAAGACACCTATACTGGTTAGAATGGAGGACACTGATATTGGGGACCTGTGGGATATTTTGTGGTGTGGTGATGAGGCTTGTAGCCCTGCCATAATTGGGGCTTCTGTATGGAGTGTGACTTGTGGTACTACTACTGCCACAGTAGTGTGCCTTGCCAAGTGGATGGGAGATGGGTAAAGGCTCCCTGGCCATAGACAAAGAACTCTCTGTGAGGAGTGCAAACAGGAGTTGAGACATCTGGGAACAAGCTAAGGTGTGGGCAAGAGGTGAGATTTTGTAATTTTGAGGCAGGAGAGGGGCTGTGGTGACAGAAACAAGAAAGGTTGTTTGCCCAAAATTACCCCAGAGCCAGACTTAGAGGGCTGATGATTTTGGCCCAGGGGTTGAAGTGAAGAGGTGTTAGAGTGACTGGATGGGCCGTGGGTAGATCCTGCTGGAGGGGTAAACAAAGCCAACAACTGGGTAAGCCCATGGCATTGGGTGTTTGAGTTGCAGTTGTAAGAAACAGAAAGGTGTCATGGAGGAGTTGGTGTACAGAGAGGGGGCAGGGTGTGAAGGGCTGATGAAGAGGAGGGTGGAAGATCACGGGAAGAGGCTTATGTCAGAGAGCAGTCTTTTCATGGAGAGTTAACATCTTTGTGGTGCTGAAGATGCTGTAGGTCTGAAGTCCCCAGTTTTGACTTTTCGGGAGGAAAGGAGATGTGTCTGGCTGAACAATGCTGAAGTATGGGGTGAAGTCTCACACAGTCGTCACATAGGTGTTTAGATAAAGGTAGTCATCACGGTTTGTCCAAACATCATAGGCAACTTTAATCCTATTGATTCACAAGCCCTATGGGGACAATAAAAGGCCAGCACATCCTAGAAGAGTGGGTAGTTTGGGTTTTCTGGACATAGGCAGAATGTTGGACCCCAAAATTTAACGGAGCAGTGACAGTCACCATTGGAGTTTATGAAGGAAGTTAAGGAGCACCGATGGACACTTAATGTCAGAGTACCTGAGGTCCAGTGTTTTGGGTCACGTGGTGCAGTGGGTACCAGCGGACCCACCCTGTTTAGTCAGACAAAAGGTACAACATGAGGGTGTAGATATCTGTGAGAGTGTCGTGAGTAAAGTAAAGGTCAGCACCATCAGTGTTCTGTTGGGCGGCTACCAGCAGGAGAGCTTCTGAAGCCTTGAAGAGGCAGAGGCAAGAGGGCGGTGGGAGTTGTAAAGACCACTCTGGTGATGGGGCTTTGGGATTGGAGGTGGTGAGGTCATCAGGGCCTCTCTTAGCTTGCATGACATGAAACCAGGGTAGAAGGCTGGAGACCTTGACCACAGGAGGTGTTGTGAGGATGACCAAGTGGGGTCTGGACCGCCTTGGCTACAATCCTGAAGCCTTAGAAGATTTTGGATATATTAAGTCTCTAGGAGCTTTAGAGGGCTCTGGCTGTGTGGTGTCCATGGGCTGTGGAAGGCAGAGGTCAGTCAGCATGTTGTAGCAGGTACCAGAGGAAGGACTGCATGGGGATATAATCAGTGAAGGGGCGTGTTATCACGAGCGGGGAAGCTGTGAAGAAGAAATGGTCCACCATACATGAGCTCAGAAAGACTTAGGAAAGTGGGCCCCTGGGAAGGGCCCAAGTCTAGTGAGAGCTAGGGAAGGAGCGGAGACCAAGGCATGTGTAGCTCTAAGATAACTTTTGTGAGGTGAGTTTTTAAAAGTCCACTTGCCCATTCTACCTTACTGAAGGACTGTGGGTGATATGGTGTGTGTAAGTGCCAAGTAATGTTAATACTCAAAGTGACCTGTTGAGTGATTTGGGAGATAAATGCTGGACCATTGTGTGACTGAATAGTCTGAGGCAGTCCAAATCTGGGAATAATGTCCTGTATAAGATCCTTGGAGACTACGTCGGAAGTCTCCCAAGCAGTGGGGAAGGCCTCTGTCCACCCTGAGAAGATGGAGACAAAAGTGAGAAGACATCTATAAGCTTTGTGGTGAGGCAGATGTGTGAAGACTTCACCTGGCATGTGTCCACAAAGCTAGTGGGTTGGGAAAGGAGGGAGTGGTAAGTGCTCCTGAGGAGAGGTTTGGCACAGAGCTGGCAGTTTTGAGTGACTTGGTGAGTGGTGGTTTTTAGGGAGGGACATGTGGTGATGAGAGCTAAGAGTTTGTATACAGCCTGGGTACCGACATGGAAGCAGTTGTGTAAGTCAGTGATGACAGGTTGTGCTTGTTGGTCTGGGAGGAGAAGCTTTGGTCCTTGAAAGACCCTTCCCTGTGTATTTTGGTGATAGTCAGTTTGTGGAGCAAACGTAGTTTTTCTGGTGAATACTGGGGGGAGGGCAGGGCCTTTGGGATGAGAGGGAGCAGGCAGGGAGGGTATGGCTGTTGAGCAGCTAGTTTGGCCTGTGTGTCAGCAAAAGCGTCACCCTGAGCAAAGGGATCTGATGGAGCACAGTGTCCCCTGCAGTGAATGACTTCTACCTGTTTTGGGAGCTGTGCTGCCTCTAGAAGTTTGAGGATGAGAGGTGCACTGGGGAAGGGAGTACCCTGAGCATTGATGACCCCCTTTTCTTGCTAGATGGCAGCATGAGGGTGGAGGATACTAAATGTTTATTTTGAGTCTGTGTAAATGTTTATGACTTTGTGTTTGGCCAGTGTGAGGGCTCATGTAAGGGCTATACGCTCTGCCTTTTGTGAAGCTGTCCCAGGCAGCAGTGGGCCTGCCTCTGTCACTGCTGACCCATTGACTATGGCATATCCTGCCCTCTTTTGTCTGTCTGTGTTGCTTGAGCTACCGTCTAGGAACCATGTATCAGAAGCTGTAGGGAGAGGAGTGCTACCAACGTGAGGGAGGGGAGTCAGGGTCATCTGTAGGGCCTGAACACATCTGTGTTGAGGGGCCTCATCAGAGGTGGGGAGTGTGGTGGCGGGGTGGAGGGGACCACGGGTGGGGGTGTTAGTGGGAGGATCGTACATGAGTGTGAGGTAGACCTGTTGTACGTGGAACGCAGTCATCAGGGCGGGGAGTGTTCATGAGGGATGAGCCCGAGGGGCGATGAGGTGAATGAACTATGGTCAGTTGTTTTAAAGGGAGCTTTTGTGCCTCCTGTGTTAATGTGGCTGCTGCCACAAGGGCTCAGAGACAGGGGCCCATCTGCATACCGTGTTGTCTGACTGTTTGGAGAGGGATGCTCCTGCTCGGAGTGAGGGTCCCTTCTGGCGTCCTAAGGCTCCCACAGCATTGTGTCCCTGACGGGAAGTGAACAGAGTAAAGGGCTGAGCCGGGCTGGGGAGAGTGAGAGCTGGGGCCTTTGAAAGAGCCTCCTGCGGCTTATGCGAAGAGGACTGTACGGGAGCAGTGGGACTGAGAGGTTCTGACCAGGAGCCCTTGGGTGCTTTATAGAGGGGCTGAGCTAGGGAAGCAAAGTCAGGCATCCAAAGACAAAGAAGTTTGCTAAACCGAGAAAGGAGAGAACCTGCTGTTTTGTGGTTGGGATTCAGAGGTCACGAAGGGGGGCTTTGCAGTCTGCAGTGATCGAGTGCTGATAGTGAGAGTGAATCCCAAGTATTTGACCTTTTGTGAAGCTACCTGACGTTTAGCTGGAGAGACCCTATATCCACGATCTGACAGAAAACTGAGGAGAGCAGCTGTGTGTTATGTGGCCGGGACACAGGAGGAAGTGCAGAGAAGGAGGCCATCTATGTACTGGAGCAGAGCACTGGGTATGAGGCCGAGGGCGTCGAGGTCAGTAGCAAGAGCCTGGCTGAAGCAGGGAGGACGGTCCCTGAGCCCTGGGGCAGGGCTGTCCATAGGAGCTGCAGGGACTGGGGGCTATCTGGGTCGTCCACGTAAAAATAAAGAGGTCCTGGCAGCCTGGGTATAAGGGGACAGTGAAGAAGGCGTCCTTGAGGTCCAGGACCGTGAAGTGAGCTGTGGAGGGGGAATGTGAGAGAGCGCGGTGTAAGGTTCGGCAGCGCTGTGTGAGCTGGTGTAACCACATTGCTGGTAACTCTGGTAGGAGCCATTAGGTTTGATGACAGGAGGATAGGGGTGTTGTAAGGTGAGTGTGTGGTTTTAGGGAAGCCACTGGCTAGGAGGTGCTGAATTATAGGTTTGAGTCCCTGCTGATGTTTGTGGGCTATTGGTATTGAGGAACACAAGGAAAGGTTGATGGGTTTACACTGTCCTTTGAAAATGGTGCAGTGTGGGTAGCATGGGTGGGACTGGAGGGGTCTCAGACTTTGGAATCAACCAGGGTAAAAGGAAGGGGAGGGTCTGAGTTGGCAGCACATGGTGACAAGAGAGAAAGTGAAAGAGAAGTTGAGTTGTTGGAGCAGATCTCTGCTCATAAGAGGTGATGGACAATTTGGGACAACAAGGAAGTTATAAGTAAAAAAGAGGGTCTGAAGCCAGCAGGAAACAGGTCCTACCTGGAGGGGTCCTGTAGATTGGCTGTCAATCCCCACGATAGAGACTAGAGATCAGGTAGAACAGCCTGAAAACTCAGGAAGAACACTGTGGGCCTGGTGTCAACACGAAAAGAGAGTGTCTTACCTGAGACTTCCTGTGAGACTCAGCACTCTGAGAAGGATACCTTAATGGGGGCCGTGGACCCCAAGCCCCATCAGTCCTCTTCAGTGGTGATGCCAAGCAGGTCAGTGATCGATGAGTCTGACAGCGGTGGTAAGATCTCCTGTGAGGGAAGGAAAACGAACGACTTACCCGCTCTCTGGAAGGCAGAGCAGTCACACTTCCAGTGGCCCTTGAGATTGCAGATGGCAGAGGGTCCCAGTAGTGGCCACGGGTTGGGGCAGCCTTGTGCCCAGGGCCCTTCATTACCACACTGGGGGGGCTCGGGGGGTGCCACCTTGTTTGGTGTCGACTTGTTTAGGCTTATCTGTCTTGGGAAGCCCAAGTGCTGCTGCTAGCAGATCGTGTTTTATATTTAGCAATTGCCAATTTCTCTACCTTTTGTCATGGTCTCTATTAGTGACGAGACAAAGGCCAGGGCAAGGAGTTCCCCTCGTGGGGTCGAGAGGGTCCAGAGGAGAGTCGGGTAGCGGTCCTGGCCATGTGGTAGCCAAGCTACTTCGGGTCACCCCACACGACCGAAAGAGGGAAGGACAAGGCTCAGAGCAACGCAGGCTTGTACAAATGAGATTTCCCCCACTCGCTGTTGCAGTAGCAGTTGTCAGGGTCTCTGAGGGTACTGTAATTGAACGTACCCTCTTCAAATTGGCTGTTACTATCGAATTTCTACTGAGAACAAACCATTTAGCAGTGAGAGATGAGTTGTTTTAGCTTTACAGTGTCTCTGAGCTCGAGCGTGCTTTACATTGGCCAGGAGATACCCAAGCAAAGTGTGGTTTTTTGGTTAGGAAGCAGTGTTTCCCATTTTATGACCAAATTAAAGGTGAACTGAAGGCGGTGAGCTGAGGGCTGAAAGCTGAGTCCCAGCCCTTTGGAGGATCCTCACCCTTGTTGGGGTGTGAGCAAGCAAGAAATGCCCAAATCTGCCCTCCTAGTCATCACCCAGAGAGCAGACAGGCATCCCGAAGAAGGACATGAAAGGGACAGAGAGTCCTGACATGGGCCCACGATTTCAGAACGAGAATGAGAATGAGGCAGGGACTCTCGGGCCGAGAAGAGGCTCACCAGGGAGACTGGTGTGGATTGGTGTTGGTTGAAGGCCGGCAATGGCAAATGGCAGGTGAGAGATGAGGAAAGGGGGCTGGGGGCGCGCAGACTAAGTGGGGCTTAGCCCCTGAGTAGCCACATGCCCCGCCGGTGAGCTGAGTCACGGCACCAAAAATGTTAGGTTTGGTGTGAGTGAGAGACAGAACAAAGATGAAGAAAGACTCTATTGCCAGGCCCGGAAGGGCAGCTAAGAGAAGCAAGGCCCCTCTGAGGCAGGGAGCTGGGAGCAAAGCACATACTGGGCTAGGCTGGGGTGGAGCACCTGGGGGCGGTTTAGGTGACGTTACAGGCACAGGTTGGGAAAGGGCGGAGGTGCACCCGCAAGAGAAAATGGAATTGGTGGTCAGGTGGGGGAGGAAGAAGGTGGAAGCCAGTCCAGGTGGGACGTGGTGTCGTTTTGGGCCCCCGCACCACACTACATCACACCATGATGGCTTGGAGAATTTTGTATGGGTGGAAACACATCATTTTTTAGTGCTGAGGATTGAACACAGAGACCACTGAGCTACAGCCTCAATCTTTTTTAAATTATTATTATCATTAGTAGTAGTAGTAGTGTTTTGAGACAGCACCTCATTAAATTCCCCAAGCTGCCCTCAAAACTTGCAATTTTCCTCCTGCCTTGGCCTCGTGAGTAACTGGGATCACAGGTGTGTGCCATCGTGCCCAAGCAAACTATTTCTCACCAGAGCAGAATGAAAATAAAGCCAGGCCTGCTGGTGCACACCTACAATACCAGGTACTAGGGAGGCTGAGGCTGAGCACGGAAAGTTTAAACCCAGCCTGGCAATTTAGCAAGACCCTCTCAAACTTAAAAAATTTTTATAAAAAGAGGGATAGGGCTGGGGATGTAGCCCTGTGTTCAATCTGCAGTATTGAAAAAAAAAGATTTGAAATATCCATAAATACGTGAGAAATTAAAGCAACACATTTATAAATTAACCAGGGATCAAAGACAAACCACAAAAGAAACTAGAAATTATTTTGAGCTGAATGAAAATAAAAATAAACACATCAAAATGTATAGGATGCAGCCATCGCAATGCCTGGAAATTTACAGCTACAGACTTTTATGTTGGAAGAGATGGAGGGTCTCAGAATGAATGTTTCTCTGCCAAGAAACAGGGCAGGAATGGTTAAGAGCACACTGAACCCAGGAAGCAGAAGAAGGAAAGAATGCAAGTTAAAGAAATTGGTGAAACAGCAGAAAAACTACAGAGAAAACCAGTAGAAGAGACTGTTGGTCCTTTCAAAAGATCAACAAAACTGACAAATATTTAACTAGAACAAGCAAGAAAAAAATCAGGAGTAAAAAAGAAACATCACTTTTTGGGTTGTAAAAAGGGTTATAATAAAATACTGTATCAACAAAACACTATATCAATAAAACACTATCTCAGTCTTGCGCTCTTACATCTGGTGATCTGAGCAACATCACTAAAGTTAGTAGGTAGTGTAACAACCACTGGTAACTCCTGTCATTTTGTTCTGAAACCCTGAGTCATTTCTATTGTTTTTGTCTATGTTGTTGGTATTTCACTGTTGTTCTTTTTCATTGTTCTCTTTAAAATAAAAAAAGTACTATAAACAGCAACACATGGTGCATATACCTGTAATCCCAACACTCTGGAGGCTGACGCAGGAAGATTACCTAAAATTCAAGGCCAGCCTGGGCTACAAAGTGAGTTCAAGGCCAGCCTGAAACATAAAATGAGACCCTGTCTCATAAAAGAAAATACTTTAGTATATGTGCTGCTAAAGCAAGCACAAAAAATACTTTAAACAACTTTATTTAGTCTTTTTGAGACACGGTTTTGCTATGCAGTTCAGGCTGGCCTTGAACTCACTTTGTAGCCCAGGCTGGCCTTGAATTCACAGCAATCCTCCTGCCTCAGCCTCCTGAGTGCTGGGATTACAGATGTGCACCACAATATCTGGCCTAACTTGTACATCAAGAAGCTTAAAGTGCTTAAAGTGAAGTAGAAAACCTCTCAAATAGATACAAATTGCCAAAATCAGCCCAAGAAGAAATAGCAAATCTGAAAATATCCATAAGGAAATTGAGTTAGCAATTTAAAATCTTTCTGAAAAAAAATCTCAGGCCCAGGTGGTTTCAGTAATAAATTCTACAAAACAGTTAAAGTATTAACATGAATCCCTTACAAATTTTTCCAAAACAACAGAAGACAAGATATTTCCTTGCTCATTCTATGAGATAAATACTAACCTGGTACCAAAGCCAGAGAAAGGCACCACAAGGAAACTTCAGGCAGCCTCCATTAACAGAAGTGTCATAACTGTACAGTGGATTAGCCTGGGTCTGCAGACACCTGCCTGTAAAGCCAGCTACTTGGGAGGCTGAGGTAGAAGCACTGAGTGTTCTCAGCCAGCCTGGACAACTTAGGTGTGGAGAAGGTCATGCTTCAGTTACTCTTTCAATGTGTTGCCACAGGCCTGACCAGGCATTGACTGTTGGGTTCTGGAGGAAGTCTAGCAGAAGCCCTGTAAGCCCCAGGGTTAACACTAAATGCTTTGCTGTGATACGCAGGAAGGAATGGTTAACATGATGGCTAACTAGTCAAGTCTCATGCCTATGATAATTGAGTTGAATGGTCCCTGCTAAAACGGTTGATGTCCTCCCACTAGCCCAGTTGCCTCCTTTGTTGTTTCTTAATAAAAGGTTACTGAAAATGCTATTCAAGGCTGCAGTCCAAGAGGCTGTAAGCCCCCTGATCCCAGAATTTTGTCTCTCTTATATTTCTTTCTCCTCTTACTTTTCTGTTCATCCGTGGGTACCTTGTTCTTGGGAGCTGTTCACCATGGACAGAAATGGATTCAAGGTCTACAAATGGTGCCCAAACAGGGACCTGAAGATCCCAGAATTTTGTCTCTCTTGTATTTTTTTCCTCTTACTTTTCTATTCATCTGTGGGTACCTTGTTCTCAGGACCTGTTCACCCTGGACAGAAATGGATTCAAGGCCTACACTTAGGGAGACTTTGTCTGAAAATAAATGAATAAAATTCAGACTATATATGCAAAAAGAATTTAACAGCTCATGAAAAGGGTTGCACACCATATATCCATGAGGCTTATTTCAGAATCTTTAACACCCCAAGTCCAGTGTTTTGCATTACATTAATAGGGTGCAGCACAACAATTACAAGATCACCTCCGTAGGTACAGGTGAACCATTTGACAAAGTCAGGTACTTTTCTTTGGCAATACCAAAACCTGGGCATCACACATGCTAAGCAAACACTCTATCACTGAGATACATCCCTCCTCACAACAGACATCTCAATGAGCTAGGAAGTCACAGCTCCTGGCCTGCCAGGGACACAGGCAGTCTCAGGTAGCACCATCCTCCTGGTCCAGGCCAAGCATGGGCTGAGTGCCACTTTGTCCCTTGGTGTGTCACAGTCACTAAAGTTCCCTTAGTCCACTCAGACAAGGAAGGAGGAAAAGCCACCCAAGCAGGAAAGGAGGAAAAAGTCACTTTGTCTCCATACACATCATCTTGTGGGAAACGCTAAAGGAACAACTATGACTAGAATCAACAGGAAAGTTCAGAAAGGTGTCAGGTACAAGGTCAATGTCCAAAACTCAATTCTACACAATATGAAATTAAGAAAATAATTCCATTCCATTCATTAAAAAGACTGAAATACTTGGAATAAATTAAATAAGTAAGTGTAAACTTATACATCAAAGTCTATACAACATGGCCCAAAGCAAAGGGAATGGAGAGTCTACATTCAAGCGTTAGACAGTTCAACATTTTGAAGATCATAGTTGTCCAAAAAATTAATCTATACATTCAATGCAATTCCTATAAAATCTTAGCAGAACTTGACAAGTCGATCCTAAAATGTATGAGTAGGCTGGTCAGGGTGGTGCACTCCTACAATCCCAGCACTCAAGAGACTGAGGCAGCAAGATTGCTGTGAGTTTGAGGCCAGCTTGGGCTACATAGTGAGTTCAAGGCCAGGCTGCACTACACAGTGAGACCTTGTCTCAAAAAAAAAGTATGTGTAAACTCAAAGGACCTTCCTGATTTCACAGTTCTGTACAAAGCTACACTAATCAGACAGTGTGGGCTCGGCTGGTGTACGGCTCAGTGGTAGAGCCCTGGCTCCACATGCCTGAGGCTCTATGTCCCCAGTGCTGTAAAAGAAAACCAAACAGCTGGGCACAGGGACTCATTCATGCAGTCCCAGCACTTGGGAGGCTGAGGCAAGAGGGTCACCACAAGTTTGAGGCCAGCCTGGGCTACACAGGAGCTCAAGGCCAGCCTGAACTCTAAAGTGAGACACCCTGGCACAGAAAGGAAGAAAGAAAGAAAGAAAGAAAGAAAGAAAGAAAGAAAGAAGGAAGGAAGGAAGGAAGGAAGGAAGGAAGGAAGGAAGGAAGGAAAGAAGGAAAGAAGGAAAGAAAGAAAGAAAGTCAAACAAAGGACAGTGTGGTATTGACATAAGAACAGACGTACACCTGTAGGTCAATGGAACAGAACTGAGCTTCTGGAAATAAACACTACAATTAATGGTCAATTGATTTTAAAAGTTATTTATTTATTTATTTATTTATGTCTTTTTGAGACAGGGTTTCACTATGCAGTTCAAGCCAGCCTTGAGCTCACTTTGTAACCCAGGCTGGCCTTGAACTTGCAGCAGTCCTCCTGCCTCAGCCTCCCTAATGCTGGGATTATAGGCATGTGCCACCATGCCTGGCTCAAGTGATTTTTGACAAAAGTACCAAAGCAATTCAATGATAGTTTTAAAACAAATGATTATGGGCCAGTTGGACATATCTATACAAATGGAATAATTTGTACCTTGTTTTATCCTATGCCAAAACATTAACTTAAACTGGATTATAGACCTAACTGTGAAAGACGAACCATGAAACATTCAGAGAAAAACAAAGAAGAAAATGTTTGTGACCACGGCTTAGGCAAACATTTATCTGCATTTAAAAATTATTTTACTGGTACATTTTGGATATACACATTGGTAGCATTCGTCATGGGGAACTGTCCCTGTACGCGGTAGAGCCTGTGTCCCCTTCCTTCCCTGTTCCCTCCCCTCCCGTCCGCCCCTCTTCACTCCTCGTTTACAAGGCTTTGCTTCCCTTTTTCCTTCTGGTCTTCTTTCCTTGACCCTTCTTTCCTCACCCCTCCCTCTCCCTTGTTCCCATTCCCATTTGAATATTTTATTCTCATTTCCCAATACCCATTATACATTTTGGCCCTCATCTGTTCTTTTGGTTTTTCACACCAAAGGCAAAGATATTTTAGCTATGATAAAAGCCTTAATCAATAAAAGGAAAACTTAGCCAGTGTGGTGGTGCACACCTGTAATCCCAGCCCTGGAGAGGATGAGGCAGGAGGATTGCTGTGACTTGGAGGCCAGCCTGGATGATATAGTGAGACCCTGTTTCTGAAAAAACCCAAAAATAAATAAATGAAAAATTGAGACTTAATCAAAATTTAATAAAACTTTTTGTTGAAACAGGGTCTTGCTTTGTAGTGCGGGCTGGCCTTGAATTCACGAGGTAGCCCAGGACGGCCTTGAACTCATGGCAATCCTCCTGTCTCAGCCTCCTGAGCACTGGGATTATAGGCATGCAACTCCACACCCTCCTTAACAAAATTTAATAAAACTTTTGCACTTCAAAGACAGTGCTATGTTGGGAGTGGCTGAAGCTGGAAAGTAATTACACATGCAAGATGAAGCCAGCCTGAGAACGTAGGAGCCCCAGGAATACAGGAGCTCCCCGACGCAGATAAGCAAACCCTTGTAGCTTGTTAACTGATTGCTGGGCAGCAAGGTGGAAATTAACCAACCTCCCAAGGATATAAATAATGCTCTGCTGTTCTTGGGCAGTTCCCCTGCTCTGCTCAGAAAAGAGACGACCTCCCTCTGACCGCAGCTTTTTGATTCTTGTCTATTTTGTCCTCGTTTCTTCCCGGGGTACAGCAAGAACCCAACGGATCTTACAGTGTTAATACAATGGAAAGAAAACACAGACTTGGGGACAACGTTTGCAAGCATATACCTGATAATGCTTTTATCCAGAATGTCTAACTCTTGCAACCTGGTAGTAAGAGCATAACTAACTCAGCAAACAGGGCTGACAGATTCGGATAGAGGTATTACAGCAAGCAGAAACACTGTAAGGTATAATCATCTGGATGGGCTTTTTAAACTCTGGAATGGTAGACCTAAGGCTGGATTCCTAAAACCTGTAGAGGTAGTTAATATGCACCTGGGTTATAGGTCTATGCAGGAGTTCCTATAGGTATAGCTGATCTTTTAGCTAAATTTTAAGGAGCTGATTTCAAGTTGTTTCTGTAGGGTTGTGTTTTGTTTTCTCAACCTTTTAGAGCTTGTGGATTGTGTGCTGTATGTAGTTTTTATTTTGTCATCTCTGCTACAAATGTGGGTCATTGTCGCTGCCAGTGATCAAGAGTGGGTCATATCTAGGGATAATTTTTCACAGTAGGGCCCTATAAACTTTTATTGCTCTCTCGGCTTGGGTAGGGAATGCCTTTGGTCAGCCAGAGTAGGTGTAGATGAAATGGGGAAAGGTCAGGGGATGGTGACAGAGACTCTGAGACATGAGTTGGGTATTTGTGCAGGCATCATTTTTGTGAACTCAAGGGTCCAGATTCTGTAGAAGCCAGCAACTCCAAGAAGTTTGTGGAGTTCCTTTCTTATAACCAATTTCTGCCAGATATTGAGGTAGACTTTCATGTTTTTCCAGCAGGCAGCTTGGGTGTCATTAATCAGAAGGGCAGTGATATTTTGTTCTGGGACACTAGCATGGTCAGCTGTGAGGGCTTCTCCAAAGACGGTGAACAAGTGTTTGAACCTCTGGGAAGTTGAGTCTGGGCCGATTAACCTTTGAGTTTAGAACTGGGGTGTTTTCCATTTAAAGGCAAAGAGGGGCTGCTGACAGCAGCCACATGAAGGCAAAAAAGGCATTTTTTAGTCCAGCAGGTGAACCAGTGGGCTGTGGTTGGCAGAAAACTGAGGCAACATGTATGAAAGGCAGTCCTGGTGGCATTCAGAGCTCGGAGACCTTGAGCTGGCTTTACAGGCAGGAGAGGTGTGTCTCAGCAGTTAGACAGTCTAAACATTTTGTGATTCAAGCAGGAGGGACCAGAGAAACAGGCTGTTTCAGAGTGGCCAAATCAGAGCCTCCCTAAAACTAGGGGAGAGTCAGAGTCCTCCAAACTCTTGTGGCAATAGTCCAAGTGAACTGGCCCTTTTTGTCCCATCTCTGGATCTTCTCCTTTAAAGGCAAAGAGGGGCTGGCTAACCAGCAGTTTGTAAACAGAAGAAGGCATCTTTTAAACCAGGCAAATGAACAAGGTGGCATCTGGAGGAAGCAGCCCAGTAAGAGTGTATGGGTTGGGAACTGCATGGTGCAAGGTGAAGGCAGAAGCACAGCTGGTGGCCAGGCCCAGAGGTGAGTCTTCAGCTCATACCTCTGGGAAGAGAGTTTTCAGAGCTTCAGGATTGCAGTTATCCGTCTCAGGCTGAGGCAGGTGTCATTTTCCTCTTGGAGAACAGTCAGAGTTGAAAGTGCAGGGTTAAACAAGAGGGAGGCTCACTGGCTTGATGCAAAGGAGATGGTCACTTCGAACTTGAAGAGATCTCTTACAAGACGTGGTACTGGGACTGGCTTATATAGGAATTCATGTTTGATGAGATGTCCTCCCAGGCTGCAAATTTGTTCCTGGCAGAAGGGGCAACAGGCAAAAGTCCCAGGTACCCTGCTGGTGGTAACTTTTTGACAGAGGGAACTTTTGAAGGCAGAGAGTTCTGTTCCATTCACTACCAGGAAAGTCACAGGTTTGCCCCTGACTTTTGCAATGACTGTGGGCTCTGGGGGGCCCATTTGATAGGGCTCGGTTTGTCCTATCCATCTGGGCCTGACAGGGTGAGGAGAGGTTCATGCTGAGTTGGGCCTGGACAGTCAGGTTTTGTGTCTTGCAGATGGAGAAGGCATTTACTTTTCGTGACCATAGCCTTTCTACTTTTGCTTTTTGTCCCCTGCTTTGATGTCTTTGAGAAATGCTTGACTGATTTTAGGGTTCTAGGTGGGGTGACCTCTCAGCAGGGCTGACAGGCCAATTTTTCCTCAGTCAAATGTGGAGTTCAGAAGGAATTGGTGACAGTCATCTCGGGTGGGTGTTAGGTGACACCGTGTGACAGGACAGGCACAGCTATGAAGCAGGAGGTTCCGGGTGAGGGCCTCTGTGGTCAGACAGAGAGAGTGGCCAGCTGGAACCTGTTCAGTTGCCTGGAAGGAGACGAGTCGGAGTGCGGAGTGCAGCTGAAGGTGCTGGCAGCGACTGTGGAGGCTAATAAGGAGGGCCACACAGAGTTCTCAGAAAGAACAGGCCTCTGTCTCCGTTTTTCTCCTTTGAAATGTAGGGAGCAGTTTGGTCTCATTTTTAACTCCATAAAAGCCCTTTTTCCTGCAGTTGGAGACTGTGGGTTTTGACTAATTAATTACCATTTCTGACTCCCTAAATGTGTGTTCTGTACCTTTGAACAATGGCACAACAGACAAAGGGTGGATGCCCCTCAGACAGAGCCCACTCACATGCCCGCCTGGCTGTGCCCCTCACAGGGACTGAGTCATGACTCAGCTAAGGAGGGTGCAAGGCCTCCATTCTTCCATGTGTCCATCACCATGGAGCCTCGGGTGAGGGACCAACCAGCCAGAGACCCGCGTGCGCCCCAGTCTTGGTGCACAGACGGAGAAGCCTGTTGCTTACACTGTCCATCCCACTCACACATTCGTTCAGCACTCGGAGGTCAAACAGTCCAACCCTCTTCCCTCAGGTGTGGTCCTGACTAATGAGAGGTGATTAATCTCTCCTGCTTGAGCTGAGCAAGACTGAGAGACACATTAACTGGGGTGCCCCTGGGGGTCTAACCAGAATCAGGCAGGCAGGCAGACAAACAGACAGAATGTGTCCTCCTCCCTTTGGGGTCCAATGTGAACTGTTTGAGCAGGGAGCCAGGAATCCTCCTCCAGACCTCTGAGGGGACTTGAGAAACCTCGAGGGTGCGCCTTCCTGTGGGGAGAGGAGAGGGCCTTGCTCCATCAGCAAGGGCCATGACCAGTGACCAAAGAGGTCAGTACGGTCAGTCTTCCCAACCATCGCACCAGAGGCAGCGAGAAGCAGAAACACCCAAACAACATCCAGGATTTGGAGGCAGATTTATTTACTGTCAGACAGGCACTGACTAGGAATCAGTTATCCCTCAAAATGTCAGGACTTGAAGGCCCAGGGAGGGAGGCTTCTTATGGGATTTTGGGGGGGGGCTTGGGGTACAGAAGTAGAGTACTTGGCTGCCTTTGATTGGTTCTTACCACAGGCACCATGGTAACTGGCAGTCTCTGAGACACAGGAGCAACTGGAACGGAGCAGGAACTGTCAGCTGGGCGGCCGAAGTGTCCCAGCTAGGGCAGCATTTTCTGCTACAGTTTCTCCAGAGAAGATATAACAACAGCCAATAAGCACATGGACAGATGCTGAGAACTGTTATTCCCAGGGAAACGAAAATTAAATCGGCAGTGAGCTGCTGCTATAGCCCACATCCATAATGCCAGCTACCCTGAGGAAGTCCTCATTTCAAAGGGCCAGGGATTGTAGTTTAAGAGCAGAGCACTGCCTACAGTGAGCAAGTCCCCAGGTTCAGTTCCAAGTACTGCAAAAAATAAGTGAGACACACATTTGCAGAATTCTCTATGCAATGGCAGGTGGAGACACAATTTCCTCTAGTGCACATAGAACATTCACCATGGAAAAAACATATCCTGGATGATAGAACACATCACAGTGTACTTAAAGTCATACAAAGTATATCCTCAAGCCATATCAAAAGTGAAGTAAAAATCACTAGGCATGGTGACACGTGCCTATAATGCCAGCACTGCAGAGGCTGAGGCAGGAGGATTACTCCAAATTGGAGGCCACCCTGAAGAACACAGTAAGTTCAAGAGCAGTCTGGACTACATAGTGAGACCTGGTCTCAAAAAAAAAACCCAGAAAATTTCCAGATATTTCCAAATTAAACAATGTACTTCCCAATAACCCACACATCAAAGAACTCAAAATGAGAAAATACCTTTACCTTGTTGGGGGACCACAAATTGTAAACTCAGTCCAGCAGATGTCCAAGGCCATCCTTGTCCTGCTCTGTGGGCCAGATGTGGAAATTCCCTGCTCTTTCCCTGTCACAGCTGAAGCCCTAAAGCTCGTGAGGCTGTGGGTGAGAGGAGACGTGCTGGGGACAGCAAGTGTCTTTGAAGCAGTGCAGTAGCAGTAGAGAAAGTTTCGCCTGGGGAAGCTGCAGTGTCCTTATTGGCCCTTGCTCATCCCTCCCAGAGTGCTTTGCTCCTCCCCCAGTCCACAGCAACCACCACCCTGGAAGCCCATGTCTTGACTCATACTTCAAGAAGCTTCCGCCCGCACTCCGCCTATGTCCTCACTGAGGAATACCAGGGTGTCTTGTGGTCAAGTGGAAACTTGGGAGTTGTTCTGGGTTTGCTGCCCTTCATATTCCCTTCCCTGTTTTGTCTCCTTTGTCTCATATCGCATAGCAATATCTCACTAGGTATCCCTGGTGGGCCTCAATCCCATGGAAATCATCTTCCCTTAGCCTCCTGAGAGCTGGGATTACAGGTGCATGCCACCATGCCCCAGTTCAATCCTTTTAATTGTAAACTGAGGCATATCACACTCTTGTGGCTTTCCATCTCACAGAGACTGCGGTTGAAGCCTCATGTGTGTGGCCCACAAAGCCCCAGGACCTGTCCGTGGCCCCTCTAGCCAACTCCCTGACTGCCCTCCTCTTGCTGGCTCCCACCAGGCACCAAGGCATACCCCAGGCCCTCCCTCTGCCCGTCCCTCCCACTGTCCCCAGCACTGCATGGCGGTGCTCTCATTTGTTCACATATTTTCTCAGACATCTTCTAGGCCAGGCATGCCCGCACAGAGCACCCTGCATAGGATAGGTGTTGTTGCTATGCAGCAAATGTCCTCAAAATCTAGTGCTGAAACCAGTAAGCATTTATTGGCTTACTGTGCCTAAGGCGTAGGGATTAAGGGCGCAGCCAGGTTCGGGTTCTGCCTCCCAGAGGCCAGCATGGGGATATCAGCCAGGGTCCTCCTCTCCTGCAGCCCCCAAGTGGTTCACGCACACAGCAAGGACCCCCCTGTCCACACTCACTGCTCCTGACACAGCGTCATCGCCACAACGGTAACCCAGAGGCAGAATGCACAGCAGAAGGTGTTGTTTCTTCCTCACCTCTGAAGTTGTACAGCACGGCCTCTGCCGCATTTGTTCATTACACAGGAGCCATCAAAGCCAGGAGCAGTAGGCATACTTCTCATCCCTGCTACTCAGGAGGCTGAAGCAGGAGGACCTTTTGAGTTTGGAAGATCAAGGGCAGCCCGGGAAACAGAGTGAGACCCCGGGGGGGGTGGATATCATTGAGTCCACCTCACCTTACATTCAAGCAGAGGAACTGGGTTCTACTTTAGGAATGGGGGGGTGTGCCAAAGAAAGTGCAGCTATGTGTTAAGCCACCACCCATTCCCATAAGTCTCTGTGCCATTATTCCATAGTGTTCCTGCAGAGATTAATGTGCACGAATGTTCCAATGGGGAAAAACGTCCAGGAATCTCACTCCTTCCCTGCTGCACTCAGCCCTGCACAGTGTCCTGCACAGATTGGCATGGTCAGGAGATGTTTGCCGAGTGAGTTCATGTTAATGTGGAGCATTAGTGAGGAGGCCTTCACCATGTGGCCTGTTACGCAGGGACATCTGCACCCATGGCTCCTGCCTGTACCCCTTCCTGGCTTGTCAGCTGCTGTCCAGCAGGTTCCTCTTGAGGACAGGTAGCCAGAGGTGGGTGCTGAGTTCCCTCCTGGGGATTCCCCTCCCAGTGTTCCACCTGGTCAACATTCTAGGGAAGAACCCAGCTGATCTGCCTGGGTCATGTAACAACCCTTGGCCAATGGACCAGCAACAAAGTTGAGCTGTGTCTATGATTGACAACCCTTCCTAGAACCTGGAGGTTGAAGGGGAAGCAGTGGTCCAGGCGCCACTCCCCGCCAAGGGAACAGGGTGGGTGCAGGAACTAACACCTAGAGTGAAGCCCCAGGCCTCTAAGTCCTGCCTACAGCCTTCTAGACTCCAGCCCAGGCTGGCTCATCTGTCACAGCTGTGGGACACCTGAGGTTGAAGCCTCCTGCCACAGCAGCTCTCTGTGATGGAGGTCGTGTGAGAATCTGCAGGAATGGAGCCCGGCGAGACACTCTGAGGGGTGGCCTCCTCCCTGCCTGTACCACGGACGACCTCTCAAAGGGGTTTAGAACAGAGAGTTGTGGACCGCAGCCTGGAGTCTGTCGTGTTCTCCTGTCTGCAGAGCTCCATCACTTCCCTGGCGTAAACAGTCCCTGCAGGGCCAGTCTCATGTTCCTGCTGGGCAGCAAGTGGCTCACTGACCTCTGACGCTCCGTGGCTCAGGCTCTACGGCCAGTGGGTGCTGCTCTACACCCCACGGGTGAACAGGAACGCCATGGCCTCCCAGGCCTCCTGAGGCTGCTGTTCCTTCCACTGCACTCCCCACTCAGGAACAGAGAAGGGCTGGAGATTGCAGCTAGGAGCAGGCATGAGTCCCCACCGAGGATGCCCCTGCACTGAGAGAGGCTGAGATGGCAGCTGGGCAAGGGCCACTGTCCCTGCTGCTCCTCGGGCCCCGGGGTGTGGAGTGACCTGATGGGTCTGGTGCCAAACCGCACTGCTCGAGCAGTGCTGAGGTGTGAGACCACCCCGCTTTGTCCCCCATCGGGGGCTTCTGCAGTTGCGTCTGCAGAACCCTGGTTGCTATTGGAAATGGTGATGTCACTGGCAGGGGCGGAGCTTCAGCTATCCTGGGGGGGCGCGGACCAGGAATTAGGAGAGGCAGACAGCCGGGAGAAGGAGGGAGGCTCTGGGAGGGCCCGGCAGGAGGGCCCGGGCTCACTAGGAGAAGGGCTACCGAGGGTGGAGGAGAGGAAGGACCCGCGGTGCCGAGCCTGCGCTCCCTCGTGTTCCGCTGAGTCCCGGCGGCAGCGCCTCTGGTCTTGGTGCCTTCTTGGCCTGTTTTGAGTCCCAGGCGCTCCCACGTGTGGACAGCCACCTTCACCCCTGCTGTTCTTACCCTAGGGGTAGGGTCCAAGCCGAGGGGCTAAGTAGATGCGGTCTGGCCCACATTTCTGACTCTTGGGGAGCCTCAGCGTCCCCTCATCCTGGCAGAGGCACGGTTTAGGGCGTCTCCACCGCCCTGGGTCTCCTTCCGGGAAGAGTTAGTCCCAAAATATCACTGGCTGTGGGGGAGGACGCGTGCACGCGCGCGCACAGGCACGACACGCGTTCCCTCACGTGAACACCGTGGGCACAGGTGTCGCGGTAACTAAGACCTCGAACCCGTGCCCCAACTCAGCTCGCGCGGGTCGGAGACTGCACTGGTCACTCGCTGCGCCAGGACCCCTGCAGGCCCGCGTGCACACGCGCACACGCGCGGGCGCCCCCAATCACGCGGACGCAGGCGCGCGCCCCCTCGCTCCGCGTCGGGGAGCGGGGGGCGGGGGCACTTGGCGCCCGGATCGCGGCTCCGCGGCTGCCGCAGTCTCCGCAGCGCCTGCCGCGGTCGCGCAGCCGCGAGTCCTCTCCCGGGCTCCGGGTTCAGCACCGCGGACAGCTCCAGGCGCCGAGCCTCGCGCAGCACGCGGCTGGACCCCAGCACGGAGCGCGCCGCCGCCCCCGGCCAGGCCAGCGCGGCCCGAGCCCATGAGCACCATGCGCCTGCTGACCCTCGCCCTGCTTTTCTCCTGCTCCTTCGCCCGCGCCGCCTGCGACCCCAAGATCGTCAACATTGGCGCGGTGCTGAGCACGCGCAAGCACGAACAGATGTTTCGTGAAGCCGTGAACCAGGCCAACAAGCGGCACGGCTCCTGGAAGATCCAGCTTAACGCCACCTCTGTCACCCACAAGCCCAACGCCATCCAGATGGCCCTGTCGGTGTGCGAGGATCTCATCTCCAGCCAGGTGCCCGGCTGCCCCCCTTCCCCCACTCCCTGGTTTCACCCCATCCCTTCCCGTCCTCCCTCTGCTGTGAAGAGGCAACCCCAAACCCACTGGCTCCTCCTGGAGGGGCCCAGTGTCATTGGAAACCAAACACCAGCGTCTGCGGGTCCTGTCTGAGCCCCAGACCAGTCACGGCCCCCTGGGATGATCCTAAGGGGACTCTAAGACTCCAGGCCCAGACCAACGTGTGGCTGGCATCACTGCTCCACCGGGTCAGTGGGGCTGGGGACTCATGAGGGCAGAGGGCACGGTGGGCTCCCACAGCATGGGGCCTGAGGCCATCTTTGTTTCTGCTTCCAGACTCCCTTTCCCTCCCTCCTTCCCTCCCACCACCCTCAGTTGCCCGAGTGCTGAAGTGGGTGCTCTGTGGGGGTGGGAGTGGGGACTGCACACGGGTGCCGGGGCACATCATGGCAGCCAGAACAGTGCGTGCTGTGGGGAGATGGGCTGGGAGACTGTGCCTGTCGGCCTCCTGCTGAGTCCCAGTGCAGCCAGGGATCCTGCACTGCAGCTCTGTGAGTGCAGGGGACACAGAGCCTGGACTGCTCTCACGTGCACACCCCTGCTGGGCACACACACTCTCACCCACACAGGCACCGGCACACACTTATGCACCTCCACATCACAAGTCAATCACTCGTGCACATCCAGGGGCAGGTTGCTGGGCTCAGGCTGACTCAGCTAAGCATCCACAAATACACATGTGACGGTGTCTGTGGCACACACATGCCTGTCCTAGCACATCCCTGTGAATACTGCACATTAGCCTATGGCTCTTTTCCAGGCACCCTTGGTGCAGGATGCAGGTGAAAGCTGAGGAGAGCAGCCCCAACAGCCCCACATCCAGAGCCACGCTGGAATTCTGATCAAAACATTCTCACCTAATCCGCAGGCAGGCTCTATGGGACGTGGCTGGGCGAGGCATCTGTGGTCAAGTTTTGTCACATGTTTGGCCTGGGAGGCATTCAGACATGGAGGGAGGGAGTTAGGGTCCAGGCAGGCCTCTCTGGGGAGTCCTGGGCACTTGCTGTGTGTGCCTGCCTATGCCCTCAGAGCAGCCAGCAGCAGGGCAAATCAGGACTGCAGCTGTCCCAGGGCACAGCCCTCACCACAGAGCCGGGCCCAGGACAGGAGCTGATGGCCCTTGTGGCTGCAGGGTGCAGGTGTGGCGCCCACATGGGCGTGTGAGGAACCTCAGCACCCTTTGGGAGGGGGCTGGGAAGGAAGAAGGGCCTCTGTCTCCAGGAGCCCAGCCCCAGGCCCTGGGGGTGCATGGTCAGCACTCAAAGCCAGTGTGCACTCTATTTCACACTATCTTGTGCCCAGTACCTGGGGACACTAGCATAAGGGGCCACAGGCTTCTGACCCTTTGGGGACCATCTCACCTCAAGTTCCATGCCAACCCGCAGGCTGCCTGCCTGGGCCTCAGCCTTGGCGTCCACCCCACCCCCACTCTGGCCACCAAGGGAAGGACACAGGTGGTCTGGGTGCCCAAGTCAGCATGGAACAGAGTCAGCTGTCTCCCAAGCCTACCCTAGTGTGCCCCAGAGAAATCATCTTCCCTCAGGGTCTCCTAACCCGCCACGCTCAGCCCTCAAGGCCCTGAAGGCCTGTGTTGTGAGGCAGTTTGCACCATCCTGGGCCCTGGTGTCCTGCCTAACCGGTCTCCACAGTGGATTTCTGACAGAGAATGAGGACAGGCCTGTTCCTCAGCCTTGTGGGTATCTGTGGCTGTGTGTGTACCAAAGGGGCTACCAGGCCCCACCCCAGGCTGACTCTGTCTCCTGTGTCCACAGGTCTACGCCATCCTAGTTAGCCACCCGCCTACCCCCAATGACCACTTCACACCCACTCCAGTCTCCTACACAGCTGGCTTCTACCGCATCCCCGTCCTGGGCCTGACCACCCGCATGTCCATTTACTCCGACAAGGTAAGCCTGACCACAAGACTGAGACCCAACTGGCTCCCTGTCCCCATGTTGGGTCCTGGGTGGCCTACAGCCATGGCCAGTGTCCCAGGTGGTTCAGAACCAAGCGTGGGGTCAGGATAAGGCACGGCTGCCAAAAGGGAGAATTGGACAGGGCACACACTCATAAACTCACACGTACCACACATTCACTGTCCTGCTGGCACATGTCACCAACACTTTAAAGATGATGCCCTTCCACATCACACAGACATGCACGCACATGCCCACACACACCTCACACACTCATGCACACTGCATACTCATACACAAGCACACAAACTCATGCCCCCCACTTACTCATACTGACACTCATACTCTCACACTCACATACATTTACCCCCACCCTTACGTCCTGTGTAATCACATCATCTCACCACACACTAACATCCACAGCACCTTCTCACAACAGCCTCCCACATGCATGCCCTCACCGGCTTACAGGCAGTGGCCTGCTAACCTCTGTCCTGGGCTGGCAAGGAGAGGGCAGGGAGGCTCCCTGAACATGTGGACATGGCAGGGGCACTGGGAGCCTGGAGAAGGGGGCTTCAGGGTGGAAGAGGGGGCCTAGGTAAGAACTGGTGTCCAAGGTGGACAAAGAAGATGGCTCACAACAGATGGGGGCTCTAGGCCTGAGGGGCTAAAGGCCATGCATAGCAGCCTGGAGAGCCCTCGTGGCTCCCCGCAGCTGGAGGAGCAGAAATTGCAGCCTAAAGAGGCACAGGGACCCACTCCAGGTCACACAGCGCTTGGGTGCATGGTGCTGGGAGGACCTGGCAGCTGTCCGCCAAGGGGCCAGAGAGTGCTACAGCCTGCTCAGGACCACCTGCGGGCGAGTGGGGCCACTTGCCAGATGCAATCTAGTGGGCGCATGGGCTGAACCAGGGGCTGGTCTGGGCTTCCAGTATCCTCTCCTCTCCCAGCCCTAGGCACAGATAAAGCTGCCCTAAGATGCCAGGCATGTTGGTGCACCATGAGTTAAAGGCCACCCTCAGCATCACAGTGGGTTCAAGGCCAGCCTGAACTATATAATGAGACCTTGTTTCAAAAAACCCAAGCCAGGGCTGGGGATATAGCTCAGTGGAATAAGCGCTTGCCTAGCAAGCGCAGGGTCCTGAGTTCGATCCCCAGTACCAAAAAAAAAAAAAAAAAGCCAAGCCTGCCAGGCATGGTAGCACATACCTGTAATCCCAGCACTTGGGAGGGAGGCTGAGGCAGGAAGGTCACCATGAGTTCAAGGCCAGCCTGGGCTACATAAGCAAGTTCAAGGCCAGCCTGACTACGCAGTGAGACTCTGCCTCAAAAACAAAACCCAAACAAACAATGGCAGTCATCAAGGTTGACCCGCCTGGCAGAGGCACATCTGAGGGTTCTTGAGGTAGGGTGTGCCCTTGGTGAGGGGAGAGAGAGCCCAGGCTCCTGTACAGAGTGAATGTCATCTCAGATGGAGGACCCCAAGGGAGGGTCCAGGTGGGGAGACTTTGGAAGCTAGCAGCCCAGGCACCCAAATTACTCCTCCCAGGTGACTGCACCCTGCCCCAACACCCCAACACACAGAGCTCTTATTCTGGGGCCCCCTGGCCACCTTCTGACTCCTCCTGGGCACCAGTGTCTTCACATACAGGGGAAAGAAAAATGATCTCACAGAGGAAGCCAGCCAGGGGCAAATGCAAGGCTAGGAGGGGCCCAGACACTGGTCACAGGCCAACACCGTACGCCTGCCTGAGACCAAACCTCCTAGTCATGCCTGGCCCTGGGGTCACAGCAACCAGCCAGCCCCTGCACAGCAAGCCGATTCAAGGTCCACCTTGCAGCCCTGAAGCATGTCATGGAGACACCAAGAGGAAACTAGGGAAAAAAAAACAAAAACTGGAGGTCTCAGAGAACCACAAGGTCAGTGTGGGCCTAGTGCTGTCCTGGAGAGACCCAAAAGCTCCCACAAGCTGGAGACCACTGAACAGTGAGGAAGCAAGCGGGCACTTGTGGGCTCTGGAGTTTGGTTTTTTTTTTGTTTTTTGTTTGTTTTTTTTTTTTTTTGCAGTACTGGGGATCGAACTCAGGATCCTGTGCTTGTTAGGCAAGCGCTTATTCCACTGAGCTATATCCCCAGCCCCAATTTATCACTTTTTTTTTTTGGCAGTACTGGGGATTGAACTCAGGACCCTGCGCTTGCTAGGCAGACGCTTATTCCACTGAGCTATATCCCCAGCCCCCGGCTCTGGAGTTTGGTGAAAGACAGGACACTTGGATCCCGTAGGGCAGACTTCAGAGTTAGCTTTTCACTGCTGGGACAGGACACCAACACGTAGAGCTTCAAGGACAAATGGTTTGGCTCATGGTTTGAGAAGGGTCAGTCCATGGTCAGCTGGCTCCAAGGCAGGAATGCCATGGTGGGAGGGTGTGGAGAAGGGAAGCTGTTCATCTCACAACAGGTAGGAAGTACAGGGAGTTGGAAAAGAGCCCTGAGAAGGGAAGGTGGCAGGGACAGGAATACGGCTTTGTGGTCATCCCTCCCTACCCATGTCCTCCAGCCAGGCCCCACCTCTCATCAGTTTGTGGAGGTCTGAACTCCACAATGCATCAACCCATTGACGCACAGTCTTTGGAGGATCCCTTGTATTCGCCATAGCAACTTCCTAGTAAACAGTTATTGACATGCAGGGTGACACCTCACAAAGACCCAGTGGGGTCTTGGACCGTCTTGAGCCCACACTGTCTAGAGGAAAGGTGGGCTTCGGGAGGTGGTGAGGTCCACCCAGGGGCCGTTTCAGAGGCAAGTCCCTGGGGCCTCCGCTCCTCAGAGCAGGCGATGCGGGCATGTAGGGGGATCAGCCAGGGCAGGGCATTGGAAGTAGGGGTCTGCAGCCTCCTCAGCACCCCTTGCGCCCCACAGAGTATCCACCTGAGCTTCCTGCGCACCGTGCCGCCCTACTCCCACCAGTCGAGCGTCTGGTTCGAGATGATGCGCGTGTATAGCTGGAACCACATCATCCTGCTGGTCAGCGATGACCACGAGGGCCGGGCGGCGCAGAAGCGCCTGGAGACGCTGCTGGAGGAGCGCGAGTCCAAGGTGAGGGCGGTGCGGGGCGCTGAGCCCGCGGGCCGCTTGTCTGTGGCTCGTTGTGACACTCTCTCTCCATCCTGCATGCTCAGCACCACGCGTCTGGTGGCGCCCGCCCCGGCCTGTCCTCGGCTCATTTCACTCGCTTTTGCCATTAGTCTAAATCTCCTTTGTGTCAGTCCCTGCGGGGCCAGGGCCGGACCACCTGGAGCTCTGCAAACACCCCGCCCCGCCCCGCAGCTCAGGCCTGCCCCTTAACCCCCACCCCCGCAGGCACCTCTCCCAGGGAGCCACTGTGCGCCCTCCGCGGCACCGTTCAGACGCCTCCTACAGGCCCCGCCCCTGCCCCCCCGCGATGCTGCTGGACACGCCCCTACCAGGAGGCCCGCCCACCACGGCGCAGGCCGCGCTCCCTCGGGCTGCCGACCCTTCCCAGGAAGAGTCATGCCCTCGCCGACAGGAACCATTCCTGCCCTCGCAGAGGCCTTGTCTCCTTGGCTGCCCCTTGCCTCATAGCTGCTCATAGCCCTCACCAAAGCCCCTCCATAGACCTCTCCCCTCCTACCTCCCAGCCCAGGATGCACATGCCCGTGCCCCACCCCTCCTTTCTTCCCACCCATCCCAGGGCTGGGCTCCAAACACCTCGTGGGACCCTGAGTCCTGGACACACTGACACCCGGCCCTTTCCAGACCCCACTCTGTGGGGCTGCCAGAGATGAGAGCAGGACTTTCGGGGGTCCCAGTGACCCCTGCCCTCTTCTGTGCCCATCCCCATGGCCAGGCCGAGATGCAGCTGGCCTGGTCATCTCCACCCAGCCCAGGGCCCTGAGTGCCGGGCCCCATGCCCCAGCCAGGCAGAGAGGGAGTGCCCATGTCAGGCCCAGGGGAGGGCGGGGTGGGAGCATGCTCCGTCCGTGGGTCACAGTTGGCTTCTTCTCACTACGCCTCGCCTGCAACCCCAGGGCGCCACAGGCATCCAGAGGGGGTAGAGGGCACGGGTGGGGGCAGAGGCGGACAAAGATGGTCCCGGGGGTCCCGTCCTGGGGGTCTGCCAGGTCTGGGAAAGGGCTGGCTAAGAGCTTGAGGGCAGCAGGTTCCCATCCCAGCGCCCAAGAGGCAGCTCCCCTCATGTGCCCACCCACAGCCACATGGACTCCCACACATGTTCACACTCATCATACCCACCTGCATACCCAGCGTGCTTATACACTGCTACACACACTCCCTAGGGCTTCCACACCTCCCAGACACACTCAGACCCTACCGGTGTGGGCCCCATAAGGGTACAGATGCTTAGACACACACAAGTGTGTCCCCCAAGAGCCCACAACCCTCGCATCCACCAGCACACAGACAGACAGACAGACAGACAGACACACACACACACACACACTCCCCCATGCATGTTCAGACCCTGGCTTCCCCACTTCCCCACCTTCCCTGGTCAGACTATTGCAGATGGCCACACACATCACCCAGCAAGTCCACGTGCTAGGCGTCCTGCCATGTTCATATGTGGGCGCACTTGTTGGCCAGAGGGCGTGGGCATACCAGTTAGTGAGAAGAGAATATCCCTGCCCCCAGTGAGGCAGGAGGGAGGAGAAGTAGGGGTAAGAGGGGCATTCAGACAGGCCCTGGGGCTTCTCATGCCTTGCTTCAGGACTGACATGGGAGTGGGGCACTACGGGGGCCACATACCAGGTGCATGATGGGTTGGGGGCAACAGGCGGGGCCCCAAAGGGTGGACGCGGACAGGGCCTCCCTTCTTCCTGAGCCACTGTCTCCAGGTGTCTAGCTCTGTGGCCGGAGCCTCTGTGGCATCAGCACCCCCTCTGTGTGCCCCATCCCCAGCTCCACCTGGCCCCCACCCCACCCCGGGCCTCGGTGTTTGCGAGCTCCAGGTACGTGCCCGTCTGCAGACGTGCCGAGGAGGTGGTGTGATTGCTTTAGCGCCGTCATTTTCAACCGTTTATAATCTTCTTCTGTGTCTGCATATTTTCTCTGTGCACATTATTCATCAGAGTAAAAAAAGGAACTATGAAAACCTCGACCAACTGTCCTATGACAACAAGCGCGGACCCAAGGTATATATGCATGGACCTGCACGCCACCCACCGACTAGCGAGCCCCGGCCTGTGGCGCCTCGGCCTTGGGGCCACCATCAGGCCCAGCCGCAGCAAGCCACAGGGCTGAGCAGTGAGGACAGCCAGGTCAAGGCAGCAGCAGGCAGGCAGGAGAGGGCAGGCTAGGCGGTGTGGGTGCCCGTGGCCCACCCGCCCCAGCCCTGGCCTGCATCCTCCAGGCAGGCACAGACGCAGGAGGAGCTGCTCTCCGGGAAGTGCATGCGAATCTGCAGGACCCCCGGGTTTCCTCGTGGAACGCCAGGAGGGAGCCCAACCGCCTGGCTGCCTGCCAGGGCCCAGGCTGCTCCTGCAGGGGCCTGAGGACTTGGGCCGAGCCGAGAGAATCTCCCATGGTTTTGGAAGAGTCGGCCCTATCTCTGTTCCCGATTGCATTCCAAAACTTTTCTCTACTTCCTGTCTGCTGCACGTCTCTTTCTGAGTCTTGGTCCACTCCAGCTTGCATGCTCAGTGCAAAAATGAGGCCAGGAGTGAGAAGGAAGCAGAGATGCAGAGAAAGCAGAACACAGCAGAGTGCAGGAGAGCCAGCAGGCCAGAGACAGGACAGGAGTAGGGCCAGGCCAGGCCAGGAGCCAGGAAGGCAGGCGGCAGTGCAGGTGGCAAGTGCAGGCCAGGCAGCCCTAGCCAAGCTGCCTCGGGGATCCTAGTGGCTTCGGCCCCACTCTCGCCACTGAGGCGCTATGTCCCCTGGCCTCGCCACCTGCTGACACTCTTGTTCACACTGCAGGCCGAGAAGGTGCTACAGTTTGACCCGGGGACCAAGAACGTGACAGCCCTGCTGATGGAGGCGCGGGAGCTGGAGGCCCGGGTCATCATCCTCTCTGCCAGGTAAGTGGGCCGGGGCCAGGGCTGTGTGGGCTGTGAGCCCATTGGATCCAGGGCCGGGCACCACTGGCAAGGTGAGCTTTACACACTTTCTCCAGGGACAGCCACATGCATTCCTTCCTGCCCCTACACATCTGGAGACCTGGCCAATCCCACACCTCAATCTGCCCACCCCTTCCTGGGCACCACCCCTCCGATGGCCACATGCTGCTGCCTGACCTGAGCTGGGCTTTGGGATGGGACGGGGAAAAGACCCTGCCCTCAGGAAGCCCATGACTCAAAGAAGCACACTGTGTATGTGTGTGTGCCCACTGGGTATTGAATCCAAAGCCTCACACAGGCCAGGCAAGTGCTCTGCCACTGAGCCCCCTTTGTATTTACTGAGACAGAATCTTGCTAAGTTGCCAGGCTGGCCTTGAACTTGCAAGCCTCCTGAAACAGCTGAAGGGCTGGGGTGGGGGAAGAGCCCTGGGTGTTTGCAGCCTGGTTGGGGAAGAGCAAAGGGACATGTAGTTGTGCTGCCAGGCCTAGGGAGCAATGCCCAGGCAGGGAGAGGGTCAGACTCATCTCCTGAAGGTGCAGAGCACCTGCAGGGGAAACACTCGGGCCTTGTGAGAGGGAGGCTCCCCGGAAGGGCCTGGCTCCCACCTGCCGTGTAAGGAGAAGCCCACAGCAAAATTCTGTCTGCAACAGCAAAGCTTTCCCGGGAAAGGAAAGACTAGTGCTCAAGGACAGGGAAAGGACAGACGCCTGGGGTGGGAGACAGGGACAAACCTGGGCCACTCCACAGCCTGATCCAACCCAGGAGCTGCGCTGTACTCCATCCAGTGTGAACAGCAAGTCACCATGCCCGGGGGAGCACACACCAAGCCCTGAGTTCCTAAAGGGAGAAAGGAGATAGCCACACTTGTCTGTCACCAGACAGGGTACTGCATTCAGTCAACAAACCCTCCATCACCCAATACCTCTGTCTTCAGAGCAGTGTGGGGCTCATCGGCTCCTCAGACTGGAAGGCCAAATTCTCCCTCATCCAGATGGCAGGGATGGGGTCCACAGTTGCCCTACACCCAATGGGACCAAGCCAGACACTGGCACTGAGCTCCTCATGGCCTCACTTGTGACTCCAGCAGCCACAGAAGCCATGCTGATCACTCCCAATTGGCCTGGATTTTTAAGTGGCAAACCCAGATCTCGGAGTCTGAGGGCGCGTGCCTTTAATATCCATCCAACTGTGGGCACTTTAGGAAGGTGGCCCAGCGCTTCGCAAGAAAGTATTACGTAAAACTCTGCCCACAGGAGGCGGGGCTGCGGAGACCCCGCAAAAGGCAAGCCCCTCCCAAGCAAAGCCCCGTCCAAGGAAGGTTCCAGCTAAGGAGACCAAGCCCTGCCCAGACATAAATTCCACCCAAGGAAAGCCTCACCCCGGAAAGGCTCCACCCTTTGAGAGGAAGTCCTGCCCATTGCAGGGAAAGCCACGCCCAGTACAAACCCCAAGCAGGGAAGACAGCAAACCCCGCCCAGCAGAAGCCCCGCCCAGGGAAGGCTCAACCATCCCTCCTAGAGACCACCCCACAAGGAAGGCTTCTCTAGGGTTTTCAGATTGTTCACACTTCCTCACTCCCCGTGGGCTTGAGGGAGATTTGGTGGGTGTGGTGGGATGAGAGTGTACTACGTGGACAAATAGGATCGCAGTCGAGCAGAAGATTCGTTCACCTGGGAGAGACTAACTCAGAGGACCCGCTGGGTTCAGCTGTTGGGCACTTTTGCATTAGACTAATCGTATCAGGCTAGGCCTGCCTGACCCGTGCATTTGTAATCAGGGTGGCCACAGGGACGCAGGCCGGAGGGTC
Organism: Dinomys branickii; assembly: GCA_004027595.1. Taxonomy (NCBI): domain Eukaryota; kingdom Metazoa; phylum Chordata; class Mammalia; order Rodentia; family Dinomyidae; genus Dinomys; species Dinomys branickii. Next base: position 105,181 of record PVLD010001078.1, on the reverse strand, counting down.
GCTATGTACAGCACCCCGCCAACCCAGGCCCCGGCAAAGGGCACACACTTTCTGTACTTTTTTTTTAGTAGGTTCCATGGTGTAATGGTTAGCACTCAGGACTCTGTACTTTTTTTTTTTTTTTTTTTATGGCTGTAGCCTCCGTGGCACTCACTGCTGCCACAGGGAAACCCCTCTTAGGGGGGCCTAGCTTGTGTTGGCAGACCCCAGGGCTAAGGACAATTTTGCCAGACATGGCGCTAAGAAACAGGTAAGCCCAGGGAGGGGTAGATTGTGGTGGCAGGGAGATGCACACACATGCACATGGACCATGTGCACCCCTGTATGCCGATATACATTGTAGGCACACCATCCATGCCCACATGCGCACACACAGGCATGTACCATATCTCACCACTCATGTACATACCTCACATGCACATTCATCCATAACGCAGAACATGTGCACACCATAGGCAACATATACACACATGGACACACACTGTAGACATAGGTGCACACATACACCCAATGCATCTGTACTTATGTATATGTGCCATGTACACACTTCATACATGCACATAAAGTATCATACACAGAAGCACACAGCTCTCCCACACACAGAGACACACCATTAAATGCACCCATACATTTACATGCAGGTGCCCCCAGCCATGCACACCTAGGTACACACCACACATGTACATACAAGTACACACCATGCACTACGTACATGCTGAACCTCACGTGTGCATAGATCTTTCTCCAGTTTTCTATAGAGTACTCAGAATTCATTTCTAAAACTTCAATTTTGTTTTTCTTTTTTTCTGTACTGGAATCAAACTCAGGACCTCACACCTGCCAAGCAGGTACTTGTGCCACTGAGCTATATCCCCGGCCCCAACTTTGTCTTTCTGAAGTTGTCTTTAACAATATCAGATACTTCTGTGAAATGGTCTAATGAGGTTTGCTGAGTTGGTCAGGCTTTTGTCTACAACCATATCACTGTCAGAATCATTCCACCACGTAGCCCACGTGTATCTGAGCCCTGTTAGAAGGGCTTCTCCATCAGGTGGTGGGCATGGCTGACAGCAGGCATGCTGCACCAACACAAGTGGTGTTGGGCTCTGCTAGATGACTCCTGCTGTTCGTGTGCTGTGCCCTCTCTGGGGTCACTTAAGACCCTTCCCTGGAGCAACTCTCGTTTTTGCTGCTTATATTCACCAACAGCAAACGCTGTACTTCCTCCCCACCCCATTACGTAGTTCAGGCTGGACTTGAATTCACTGAATTGCCCAAGGTGGGTTTGAACTCGCAGCAATCCTCCTGCCTCAGCCTCGCGAGTGCTGAGATTACAGGCAGAATCTTACCCTATACCATGCCCAGCTTGAGGGTTTGTATTTCTTGGTTGGCTAAACCTTGAGGAAATCACTTTGGTCTCCAGAGCCAGCCACTGTAAAATCAGCTCAACACTTGGGCAGTAACCCTGACTAAATGTGCCTGCGGCCAGTGTACTGGAGAAGCAGACCCTGGGCAGCAGTCATGGTCCAGGCCCATCTGGAGCAAATCCAGGCCCTGCAGGGTGGGGTCTTTGCCATGGCTAGGGAGGTCCAGCCCCAGGTGTCAGGTCCCCTGTGTCACTGTCCACAGGAATCACCTGTGAGGAGCCACGAGCTCAGGGCCCCATGCCCATCCAAAACGAGGTCTGGGCTGTGTCCTCCTGGGGACCCTGGCCCTGGCAGGGGGCACAGCTGCTCTGCAGACCCCAAAGTGACAGCAGACCCTCTCCACTTGGCAGCATGTACTGGGAGCTCAGGGAAGCTCCAGGAGGCCATTCCCATGGGCATTTCAACAACCCACAGGACCCTGCCCCTCCATTCACACATTTGAACATGGAGGACTGAGGGGATCTGGCTTGTCTGTCACTGTGGCAGTCACAGGGTTATGGACTCTGGGGCAGACTGTCCAGGCACAGACCTGACTCTGTGCCACTCACCACCATGTATGTGCCTCAGTTTCCCTCTTGATACAGGGATAGTACAAAGCCTATCCCACAGGGATGGCGTGGGGAATAAGACAATCTCTGTGAAGAAGCCCTTAGAACCATCCCTACCTGGTACAAGGTGAGTGAGTGATCAGCAGTGATCCCTCACCATTCTGGGCCACCCCCACCCTCAAGGGCAGCAGCCAGCAAGGGAGGCCAGGGAGGCTTCTGGGGTTTGTTTTCATCCGTGTGGGTCTCCGGGCCTGTGCGGGTGGGTGTGCAGCGAGAACTCCCGCACCTCCATGTGATCTCGTGGCCTCTTATGGGCTGGGGTGCAGCGTGGACCCCCGCGACTCCAGGGTCTCCTGGCCTGGCTCCAGGATGCGCAGCTGAGGAGGTCAGGCGGGGGCGGCGCGGCTAGGGAGGACTCGGTCCTGGCCCGTCACCCCTGTCTACCCACAGCGAGGACGATGCCGCCACCGTGTACCGCGCGGCGGCGATGCTGAACATGACGGGCTCGGGGTACGTGTGGCTTGTGGGAGAGCGCGAGATCTCGGGGAACGCGCTGCGCTACGCGCCAGATGGTGAGTGCCGGGCCGCGGGCGGGGCGGGCTGGGGGCGCACGTGCTGAGGCGCCCCTTGCGCAGGCATCATCGGGCTGCAGCTCATCAACGGTAAGAACGAGTCAGCGCACATCAGCGACGCCGTGGGCGTGGTGGCGCAGGCAGTGCACGAGCTGCTGGAGAAGGAGAACATCACCGACCCGCCCCGCGGCTGCGTGGGCAACACCAACATCTGGAAGACCGGCCCGCTGTTCAAGAGGTGGGCGTGGCTTCCTCCCGGAAGCGGGCGGGGCATGGGTGGGCGGGGCTTCTTTGGATTGACGGGGGCGACTAGAAGTGGGCAAGGAGGTCCTGTAGCAGGTGGGGTAGGGACTTCAGGAAGTAGGAGGAGGCGTGTGGGAAGTGGGCGAGGCTTAAGACCTCGGAAGGTTCTTTCAGGACAAGGTGAGGGGGCCTGTTGGAATGGCGGAGCTTCTTTCAAGACATGGGAAGATCCTAGACCCAGGTGGCCTCCTCACTTCAAAACTTGGGCAGGATGCTCTTCCAGAAGTGAGCAGGGCCTCTCTGCAGGGTGGCCAGAGGGTCCTGCTACCCACGCCCTATGAACAAGTTACCTCTCATCCTCCATCTCTCGCCCCATCTTTCCAGCACCGCCACCTCTGTCTTCACTCATAAACATTTGCCCTTGCTCCCAATACTGAGGACAGGATCCCAGCTGACACCGAAGTCCACCTCCACACACAATGCAGCCCACCTGAGGCTGTGCCCCTCCCCACAATCGCTGGCAGCCCTTGGGAGGAGGCCCTTGCTGCAGCAGGTGGGGACTGGGAGCTTCTAGGGCCCCAGGAGATTGGACAAGGCACCCAGAGACGCACGTGAGCCTGTAGTGGGCCAGGTGGCTGAGGCCTGGAGACCCACAGGCAGGAACTAACTCAACGGCAGCCAGGACACCAGAACACCTGTGTGGGGGCAGATGTGGCCACAACAGGTGCACACACACACGTGTGTATGCACAAGCACACAGGGACACAGACTCAGCACATGACATACATATACACAAGTACATACGTGGGTGTGCACACCGCAGGTGCACACACAGGGTCACTGGTCTGTCCCGGTGACAGAGACATATCAGCCAGCAGGACCACCCAAAGGTAGAGCTGGAGGCAGACTCAGCCTGCCTTCCCTATTTGCTGGCAAAGAGCCCTGTGTCCCCCGGGCTTCTGCCTCCTTTGTAAAACCGGGATGGTTGCTTTGAGGACAAGAAGCCTATCCATTGGAAAACCCTCGCTACAGAGTCTGGCATCCAGAAGCTGCTCAGCTGCTCCTTGCTGTGCCGCCCGTCTGGTGTGGGCAGACATGCTTAGTGCCTCTCGCTCGTGTGAGGGGCTGCCACCTGCTCATCTTGCCTTTCTTGGGGCCAGGGTGAAGGGAAGGGTTCTGGCTTCTCAGGGGGCAGCATAGGGAGCTCCCTGATGGATCGGAACCGTGTGCCGTCCCAGGGTGGAGGGAAGGGTTCTGGCTTCTCATGGGGGCAGCGTAGGGAGCACCCTGATGGGTCAGAACCGTGTGCCGTCGCAGGGTGCTGATGTCTTCCAAGTATGCGGATGGGGTGACTGGCCGTGTGGAGTTCAATGAGGACGGAGACCGGAAGTTTGCCAACTACAGCATCATGAACCTGCAGAACCGCAAGTTGGTGCAAGTGGGCATCTACAATGGCACTCATGTAGGTGGGGGTCATGAGGGGGTGGGGGCTGGGGCCTTAGGGTCCTGGGGCCAAGACCCCTGCGTGGCCACCCTCCATCTCATACTCCCACCCCCAGGTCATCCCCAATGACAGGAAGATCATCTGGCCAGGCGGAGAGATAGAGAAGCCTCGTGGGTACCAGATGTCGACGAGACTAAAGGTGGGGACCCGGCTGACGACCTCAGCACCCCACCGTGGGTGCCCATCCACCCCGAGTCCCGGAGAGGGGTGGACCCAGGGGAGGTGGGGCCCGCGCTTCACCCAGCAGGGGAGGAAAGCAGCGGAGAGAGGAAGCAGCAGCCGCCCCTCAGCCCAGCAGACCCTAGCACTGCAGCTCTGCCTGGCCCCAGTGAAGTCTGGGAAGAGCTGACAGGAACAGCGCCGCAGCTCTGCTGTGACTACCAATGGCAGGACCTTAACTGCAGGGCACCCAGCCACCCTCCTTCAAGTATCCCCAGGTCCCCCTTCTGCTTCCTGAGCTCACTGTCCAGCCTGGGGCTGGTCCTCAGACATCACCTGATTCTCCCTCAGCCCTGCCCTTTCTGGTGACAGATGGCTTTCCGGGTGCCTCTCAGATCCCTGCAACCCAGGCCCTATGCCCAGGAAGGACTGAAGGTGGCAGTCACACCGCCAGTGGCTAGGAGGCCCCGTCTAGGCTGGGGGTGCAGGTGGCTGTTGACAGCTTTGTTTCTGACCTCATTGATTTTTAAAAAGTACCAATTTCTATAACTTCAGAAGTGGTAAAACGTAATAACAAATTTAAAAAGCAGTTAGGTTTTCCCTCCCTGGGGGAAAAAGCCAACCTGCAGCCTCGGAGGCAGTGCGGGTCCTGTGCATCTCTCTCGGCTCTTCCTCCCCTCACAGCCCACCCAGCTGCCCCACCCCGCCTGGGCCCTGCCCTCCGCCCTCTGCTCCTCCAGCCCTGGCTCAGCTCCCGCACCACCCCCACCCGCACTGGCCCGCCCACTCTGGGCTGTGCCCAAGCTGTCGCCCCGCCCCAGGCTGAGGGCGCCGCAGGGTAGGGAGGAGGGGAGGCAGACCTGGAGCCTGGGCCGAGAGGCAGGCGTAGCAGCGGGGGCAGCTCGGGGGAGCAGGAGTGACGCAAGCTGAGGCCCAGAGACCGGGCCACGTGCCAGAGCCGGCCGGGATTAGGCAGGCCCGGGGCCAAGCGGGGGGTGCACAGATGAAGGAAAGACAGATGGCCTGTGGGTCTCTTCGGTGGACCTGCTCTGTCCTTGTGGCTCAGTGGGGGACAGGGTAGACTGTGGCCAAGATGGGAGTTTCCCTCCTCTGAGTGGTCGGAGGTGCTCGGTATGTGCCAGACGTCCTCACAGGCTGCTCAGATGAAGGGAGTGGTGTCTACGCCAGGACCTGAGGAAATGTGACCAGCGGGGACAGTGTTTCGGAAGTGCGCCTCCACTAAGCCCTAATGGGGGAGTTTGGGCAGAGCGGCCGCCAGATGGTGGTGGCTTGGGAGGGGGTGTGGAGTGACGCAGGCAGGGGTGACGAGTGGGGGAACCTGGAGTGGCCTGGCACCGAGAGGAGGACAGCGTATGGGGACAAGGGCTGTGACCTGAGCCAGGCTCCCCTCTCTCCAGATCGTGACGATCCACCAGGAGCCCTTTGTGTACGTCAAGCCCACGCTGAGCGACGGAACGTGTAAGGAGGAGTTCACCGTCAACGGCGACCCGGTCAAGAAGGTGATCTGTACCGGACCCAACGACACATCGCCAGGCAGCCGTGAGTGTGGGGCAGCGGCGGGGCAGGGTGGGGCAGCCAGGGTCTTACAGTGACCCCACCCACTCACCCCACCCCCAGCGCGCCACACGGTGCCTCAGTGCTGCTACGGCTTCTGCATCGACCTGCTCATCAAGCTGGCGCGGACCATGAACTTCACCTATGAAGTGCACCTGGTTGCAGATGGCAAGTTCGGCACTCAGGAGCGGGTAGGTGGGGCCGGTGGGCGGGGTTGGGGTGGGAGGGGACTTCAGCTTGGTGGGGCCCCCCTAGTGGGCGGGGTCTTGGCTGGGAGGGGCCTTGCCTCAGAGGCTTTGTGGGAAGGGCCTTCGGAGTGGGCGGGGCCTGCCGTGGGAGTCTTAGGTGGGGCAGGCCAGAGTAAAGGGGCCTGGGAGTTGGGAGTTGGGCCAGGTCGCACCAGGATGCACCCGGGCCTGTGCGCGCAGACCCTGTAGTAGGTTCGCCACTCTGTCGCTGCACAGGTGAACAACAGCAACAAGAAGGAGTGGAACGGGATGATGGGCGAGCTGCTCAGTGGGCAGGCGGACATGATCGTGGCGCCACTGACTATCAACAACGAGCGTGCGCAGTACATCGAATTCTCCAAGCCCTTCAAGTACCAGGGCTTGACCATTCTGGTCAAGAAGGTGGGCAGGGGCCCGACGGGTGGCGCTGCATCCTGAAGGGTCCCGGCAGCGCTGACTGCCTGTCCTCCTGCAGGAGATCCCGCGCAGCACCCTGGACTCGTTCATGCAGCCGTTTCAGAGCACGCTATGGCTGCTGGTGGGGCTGTCAGTGCACGTGGTGGCTGTGATGCTGTACCTGCTGGACCGCTTCAGGTGAGCGCCAGGCGGAGGCTGGACATGCCCGGCCAGGGTGTATGGAGTCAGGCAGGGTGGGCCAGGCCGTCTCTCCCGTCCTCTCTCCTGCCCTGCAGCCCCTTTGGCCGGTTCAAAGTGAACAGTGAGGAGGAGGAGGAGGATGCGCTGACGCTGTCTTCTGCCATGTGGTTCTCCTGGGGTGTCCTACTCAACTCTGGCATCGGGGAAGGTAAAGCCATGCCCAGCCTGCCCATTCTGCCCCTCTGCTCAGGGATCTGATGCAAACTTGTGCCCACAGGTGCCCCTCGAAGCTTCTCTGCGCGCATCCTGGGCATGGTGTGGGCTGGCTTTGCCATGATCATTGTGGCCTCCTATACTGCCAACCTGGCAGCCTTCCTGGTGTTGGACCGGCCCGAGGAACGCATCACAGGCATCAATGACCCACGGGTAAGGCACAGCCCAGCTTGAGGGCCTTGTGAGGCTAGAGAGGCATCTGTCTTGGTGGGGCCTAGGGGAGCAGCCTCAAGCCCTGCCCTGCCCTGCCCTGCAGCTGAGGAACCCCTCGGACAAATTCATCTATGCAACTGTGAAGCAGAGCTCGGTGGACATCTACTTCCGGCGCCAGGTGGAGCTGAGCACCATGTACCGGCACATGGAGAAGCACAACTATGAGAGTGCGGCTGAGGCCATCCAGGCTGTGCGGGACAAGTGAGGCCGGCCCCAGGGTGCCCTGGTGGGGCAGGCCACACAGCGAGGGCCGGGGGTACACACTCTCGGGCTGTGCGGGGCTGTGGGAGCAGGGCCCTCGTGACCCTGCTTCTGCCGGCAGCAAGCTCCACGCCTTCATCTGGGACTCGGCAGTGCTGGAGTTTGAGGCTTCACAAAAGTGTGACCTGGTGACCACGGGCGAGCTCTTCTTCCGCTCCGGCTTCGGCATTGGCATGCGCAAGGACAGCCCCTGGAAGCAGAACGTCTCCCTGTCCATCCTCAAGTAATCCCAGCACACCTCAGCCCCCTCACCACCTTCACCCGTGTCCGTGGGCCTCCTATTGGAGGGGGACGACCTTCCCAGTGCCCAGCACAGAAAGGGACCCAGACACAGCCCCAGCCAGGCAGGGTCTGTGCACTCTGTGCAAGGCCCACCCAGGCTCTGCCCCAGCATGGCTTCCTGGAATGCCCTGCCCACTGAAGGCTTTACCCAATCCTCACACTTCCCTGCACAGAATGCCCCGCCCACTGAAGGCCTCGCCCAGTCCAGGCACAGCCCCCTCATGGGGTGTCACCCACCTGGCTCCCCCATTCTGCACCTCAGGTCCCATGAGAACGGCTTCATGGAAGACTTGGACAAGACGTGGGTTCGGTACCAGGAATGTGACTCACGCAGCAACGCCCCTGCAACCCTTACCTTTGAGAACATGGCAGGTGGGGCCCCCATTCCCCTCCAGGGCTGTGCTGGGACTGGCCAGGCTTCTCAGCCAGCAGCTGAGGCTCCGGCCCGCACACAGGGGTCTTCATGCTGGTGGCTGGGGGCATCGTGGCTGGCATCTTCCTGATTTTCATTGAGATTGCCTACAAGCGCCACAAGGATGCACGCCGGAAGCAGATGCAGCTGGCCTTCGCGGCAGTGAACGTGTGGAGGAAGAACCTGCAGGTAGGGCAGGCCACCCTGCGAGGCCTGGCGACCAGGCCCGGCCTGGCCACAGCTACCCCCCGCGCCTCAGGCCTTGGCACTGGCTCTGGCTCCTGTGGGCAGGACTGGAGCTAGGAACCATGGCTGCGGGCAGCGGTGAGTGCTCCCTGGACATGGGGGCAGCGCTGGGGCGGGCTGCCTGCTGGTGGGCACTCACTGCCAAGCCAGGCCGAGGGAGGCCACACGCCCTGCTTGGAGCCTCTACATAGCCCCTGTCTCCAGAGTCACCCACCGGCACCCGTCCCATAGGAAGGCGAGCAGGCAGGGTAAGACAGGGGCCCACCTGTGTATAGCGCGTGAGTCCCATTGCAATTGGCTCTCTGACACTGTCCAGGGACCCCTTTCTTGCTGTGACCTTTTGCTCTGTGACTCCAATCCAAAGGCAGCCGCCCTCCCCTGTCTGGAGCCCCAGGGAACATCCACAGGGTTTTGTGGCCAGTTGGGCCGAGGCTGCACGCGGGTTGGTCGCAGCCCTGGGGGTAGGGTGGGACAGCAGGGCGGCCCTCTCCCAAGCTCTCCTTCCCTCCTCTTTTCTCTCTCTGGCGCCTTCCTGGAGCTGCGCCCCAACATGAAGCTGGCATTGCAGTGAGGGCCGTGGGGGATTGGGCTGCCGGCTCCCCACACCTCATCTGCCCACTCTTGCTCTTGGCCCACAGGTCCCTTGGGGACCTGGCCACTGCTCCCCCTGGAGGGCACAGGGCCACGCCGACCGTCAGACTCAAGGCCAGGGTCGGGGAGCTGCCTCTGTGTGTCGCCCCACTTCCATCTGACACCTGCCTGGGGCCCTCAGCCCCTCCCTCGGTCTTGATAGGAGCCCCCTGGGGCTGGCTCCTCTGATCCTTGAGGGGCTCCTCCTCCTTGGGCCACCGGGGGGCTGGGCGGACTCCCAGGAGGAGAGCCTGCCGGGACCCCAGCCCCGCCCCAGCAAGAGCAAGGCCAGGCCAAACCCTCAGGCAGGCGAAGAGGCCGCCCTCAGGAATCTGGCTGTCAGTCCGTCTGCCCAGCACAGGGAGGCAGGCAGAAGGAAGGGCCTGAGTGGCCAGCCAGGCCAGGCAGCGGCCCCCAAGGAGCAGGCGAGGGCAGGTGTGGCCACCACCCTTAGCCATCTAATCACTTATACATATTCATTTTAGGATAGAAAGAGTGGTAGAGCAGAGCCCGACCCTAAAAAGAAAGCCACATTTAGGGCTATCACCTCCACCCTGGCCTCCAGCTTCAAGAGACGTAGGTCCTCCAAAGACACGGTAAGGGGGAGACACCCCAGTCCCGCGTCTCCAACTCCTCCCTCGCCCCGTGTCTGTCTCCCTCTCCCTTACCATCCCACCCGTCCCCTCCTCTGGCCCTGGCCATCTGTGCCTCTGCCCCAAGCAGCCCCCTGCCCCAGTCAGCCCATGCCCTCTCTGTGCCCACAAGCCAGCCAGCACTGTCCTCCAGACCCCACACCTCTCCCGGCCTCACTGGTCCTCAGCCCCCAACCCCGTGTGTCTCCACGTTAGTCTGCTCTCCCCTCTCCCCCCATGCCGTGACCCACACACCATCTTGAAGCCGTCTCATGTCGTTGGTCAGTCAGCCAGCCTCACCACCTCCCTGGGCTGTGCCCAGGCCTGGGAGCCCAGAGCAGCCCTGTCTCAGTTGCCCCCTGCACCAGGGGGCCACACCACTGCTGTGATGTCCATTTCTTTTGCCTCTCCTAGAGGGGCTGCCGCCCTCACTCCTGCCTTGTGACGGCCTTGGAGGGGGTGGCTGTGATGTCCCATCCCGTCCATCTGTCTGGCCACTGGCCCCGCCCCCCCGGACACCTGTTTCACCTGTCTCACCAGAGCCATGCGTGTTGCATCTTCCATGTGGTCTCTGTGTGGGCCGGGGGCTGGGGGCCGGGGCCGGGTCCGGGTCCATCTGGGTGGACGGCCGGGGCCTGGTGGCCCCCAGCAACAGGGTACTACTGCCCATGGGAGATGGGGTGGGACCAGGGGTCACTGCTGGAGTAAGCAGCAGCCCCTGAGGGTCTGAGAGCAGGCAGACAGGGGCAGCCTTGTGAGCCCAGGCCAGCAGAGCCCGGGGCTGTACCAAGCCCCCAAGGGGTCCCAGGAAGGAGATCCGCAGGTACCTCAGCTCTGACCTCAGCACCTCCACAGGCCCTCAGAATCAGGCTTTCTGCCTGCTGAGCCAGGACCCCATCTCCTGCCTTGTGCAGCTTGTCACTGCACTGGAGAGCACCCTCAGACCCTGAGGGCCCTGAAGCCAGGCAGCCACCCTGCAGTCCTGCCCAAAGGGAGTCCCCAGCCCATGGGCATGGCCAGCCCAAGGGGAATATGCCCCAGGGAGGAACTGCGATTTACAGCCACCACCCTGTCCATGCACAGGAAGAAGGGAAGACCTCCAGGGCACAAGCAGGACTTGGCACGGAGCGGTCTGAGTCTCAGGGCAAAGCCATCAGGGTGCCCTAAGAGGGCCCCAGGATGCCTGACTTCTCAGCTCCAGTGGGAGGAGGAGAGTGAAGGACAGGAGGGCAGCTGGAGACTCTAGGAGCTAGGGGCATCGCAGTCCCTAGGACCGGCCCAAGTGGCTTGAGCTTGGGGTCCCACCAGGAGACAGAGGGCGGAGGGAAAGAGAGCAGCGCCAACAGGGCTGCAGGTTGGGCAGCCAGGGGAGGAAGATGTCTCCTGGCAGACAAGAGAAGCAGCACTCTGGGGCAAGGTGTCTGGGACACACAGGCTGTGCAGTGATGGGCCACTTTCAGCGGGTGGCCCCAAGATCTGAGTGCTGCCTGCAGCTGGCCCAGGTGCAGCTCAGGGTGTCCTTCTGGGGACCTGCTCCCAGAGGAACCCTCTAGGAACAGGTGGCACCTGGGGCAGGTGCCCACGCTGCAGGGCTGGCTGCGGGGTGCTCTGCCACTGGGCTCTGGGTGGGGGAGGGCAGCCCAGATCCCGGCTGACTGTGGAGCTGGGCACCTGTTCAGAGGGAGGCCTGGGGAGGGGGCTCCTTCGGGGGGGGGTTGGTCCCGCTGCTGAGATCCCCTGCCCCTGTCCTGTGGCCAGTCCGGGCCAGGGCGGCACTGGGCACTCAGGGCTGGGGTCCCTGGCAGCCAGCGGGGCCAGCGGGTATTGATTGTTGGTTCTTATTTATAGAGCACCGGGGGTGGACGCGGCGCTTTGCAAAACCAAAAAGACACAGTGCTGCCGCGACGCGCTGTTGAGAGGGAGGAGGGCCCGCTGCAGCTGTGTTCGCGTCATAGGGAGGGCTGAGACGCCCGCCCGCCGCCCTCCTCTGCCCCCACCCCCCGCAGACAGACAGACGCCCGGGACAGCGCCCGGCCCACGCAGAGCCCAACGGGGTCAGGGAGGAGCGCCCCCAGCCTCCCCCAGGCTGCGCCTGCCCTCCTGCCGGTCGGCCGGCTGGCCGGTCCACCCCGTCCCGGCCCCGCACGTGCCCCCGGCGTCGGGGCTAACGGGCCGCCTTGTCTGTGTATTTCTATTTTGCAGCAGTACCATCCCACTGATATCACGGGCCCGCTCAACCTCTCAGATCCCTCGGTCAGCACCGTGGTGTGAGGCCCCCGGAGGCGCCCACCTGCCCAGTTAGCCCGGCCAAGGACACTGATGAGTCCTGCTGCTCGGGAAGGCCTGAGGGAAACCCACCCACCCCAGAGACTGCCCACCCTGGGCCTCCTGTCCGCCCGCCTGCCCTGCTGCCTGGCAGGCAGCCCCTGCTGGACCAAGGTGCGGACCGGAGCGGCTGAGGACGGGCCAGAGCTGAGCCGGCTGGGCAGGGCCACAGGGCGCTCCGGCAGAGGCAGGGCCCTGGGGTCTCTGAGCAGTGGCCCTGGGCAGAGGGGCTCGGAACAGAGCTGGCGGCCCCATCCAGCCATCACCCTGAGCCGCAGTGGCGCCGCCTGGCAGGGCCGCTTCCTCTAGCACCTGCTGGCCGCAGCCTGAGCTCCGCCCTCTCCTCTTCTTGCTGCACCCCCCCCCCGTGCCCCTTCTCCCCCTGACCTGTCTGCTAGGCTAGCCCTGCCAGTCCCCACAGCTGCCCCTGACTGCCCCAGCTGGCAGCACCTCCTGGGGCGCTCAGGGTCTCCTGTGCCTGCGCCTCCTTCAGACTCCGAGTGGGCGGAGCCTTTCCTTCGCCTGCAGCAACCCCCGGGCTTCTCCAGACGCCAGCCCTGGACTGTCTCAACGCTGTCCCGCACCGTGGGTGCAAAGGAGCGCCATCGCGCCGCCCTACCCCTAACCTCGGTGTGTCACCCCCCTGCCGCCTGCTGCCTGGTGCAGGCCCAACCCTCTGTGTCCCAGCGCGTGCCTTTCTCGTGAGTCCCGTGTGCAGCCGCGCTCTGCCCCCTTCCGGCCCGGCACGCCCCGCCCCCCGCCCCGTGTGCAGTGGTCATGCCTAAAGGAATGTCACAACATTTTCAGTCCGTGTCCTTGTTTTGTCAGCAGTGTGTGAAGAGAGGGTGGGGACGGGGTGGTGGTGATCCGGGCGCGCTCAGGCTTGTGCTGGTGAAGCGGCCTCCCTCTCCGGCTCTGAGATGGCGGCGGATCCGGCGGGGTCTGGGGGTCTCGGTGGACCGCGGGCGGCAGGGTGGCGGCGGCGACGGCGCCGCGCGCGGCAAGTGGTGATCACCGAGCCCAACGCTAGGCAGGTGGCCAGGCTGGCGAGGAAGGAGAGAGGCCCGAGTACGTAGATGACCGCTAGGTCCCTCGCGGCGAGGTGCTTTATGCAGTGCCGGAAGGCGTCGTCGTCGGGGAAGGCAGTCAAGGGAGTGAGCGTCAGGCGCCCGGGTGACATGCAGAGCAGGGTCTCGGCCTCTGCAAGCGGGGGCGTTCGTCAGGTGGAGACCCCAACCGCCCAGCTCGTTTGTCCCCGTCGCGCGCCGCTTACCTAAAGCACGTGGGTGCAACCGCAGCCAGACGCAGAGCGGGCGCAGGGCGCAGCCGCAGACCCAGGGGTTGCCGCGCAGGCCCAGCGCGTTGAGGGCGGGCAGGTGGGCGAGCAGGCCGGGCTCGAGAGCCGACAGCACGTTATCCTGTAAGCTGAGCGTGTGCAGTGCCGGGAGCGCTCCCAGAGCCGCTGGCTCCAGCAGCGCCAGGCGGTTTCCGGCCAGTGATAGGGAGCGCAGCGCGCGCAGCGGCGCGAAGGTGCCGGGCGCCAGCGTCTCCAGCTGGTTGGCGCTCAGGTCGAGGAGCTGCAGGGCACACAGGCCCCAGAAGGCCCGGGCGTGCACCGAACGCAGCCCGTTCTCGCGGAGGTCCAACAGGTACAGGGCGCCAGCGCTCTGGAAGGCCGCGGGCAGCAGCGTGCACAAGCGATTGTGGTCAAGCAGCAGTGTATGCACGCGCCGGCTCAGGCCCGCGGGCACAGAAAGCAGGCCCAGGGCAGAGCAGTTGGCCTGGCCACCCACCGAGCAGGCACATGCCTCAGGGCATTTCGGGGCACTAGGCGGCTGCGAGGGCTCTATTCCAGTGGGCACTGGGGCCCAGGCTGGCCTTAGCGACAGTAGCAGCAACAGCAGCAGTTTTGTCGGAGGCCAAGAGAAAAAGGAGAGGCCCCGCATGGGGGCAGCTCTGGGACCCAGGGTGGGCTTCCTGCTGCCCATGTGTCCTCGGAGCCCAGGCATCCTGAACACTGGTCCCTGTGGTGCCTGCACAAACACTGACTGTCCAGCCTGGTACCTGTTGTTCCTGTCCCACGGCTGGTTGGGGGAGGGCAGGCATGAAGCCAACGCCCAGCACTGCCAGCCACCTGTCCTAGAATGCCAGGCCTGTGGCTCTTTGTCCTCTGTAAGGGTAAGACCTCTGGAACCCCATGAGGCTTGAGCAGGAGGACCATGCCCACCTCCACCCTGAGCAAGGACCAGTATGCAAGCCACTGTGGCCTGCTGACAGCCTGTCCAGCTCCACTTGGGCTGGGTGAAGGGACCCCACATCAGGAGTGTGCTGGTCCCCTCCTGTGGTGAATGGCAGGAGTATCTGACCAGGCTGAGCTCGGGGCACAGGCCTTAGAGTGGAGGGGGATGGCGCAGAGGGAAAGTGGGTGTCTTCTACTCCCTGAAACCTGCAGGGTACAGTGAGCGGAGAAGGGACATCAGGCCGGGTGCTCCTGTCTAGTGCTTCTCTCGAGTTGGCAACAGCAGGTTCTGTGTGAGGTTTGACGATGCCGGCAAGGTGCCCAGGGCAACCAAGCCTTCCTGGGATAGTGCGGCAGGGAGGAGCCAGGTTGTCCAGTGGGTGTGAGCCTGGGGTGTGGTTCTCTGCCTGGGGGAGGGGCTCCTCACCAACCTTGTGTCTTGAGGGGTTGTCATTTGTGTTGCTTGCAAGGAGGACAGCGCACAACCACTAAATAGTTTTAATTCTCTTGCTCGGCACTCTGCCCTACGTAGGGGGCAGGGGTGGCACCTCTAGAACATCCTCCATGAGGACATGGTCCTCCATGGACTGCATCATGGGGACCGCCAGGTCCAGGTGGGACTCCATGTGCACCGAGTGCATGTCCATGCAGTCTTCCTGGGCCCCATAGTGCTCCACCAACCTGCATGACAGCACAGTCTGCCAGGGCCTTGGGGACAGGCCTCTCAGTGCCATCATAAGCTGCCTCCCCCGTGGTGGCATGGAGGGAACACCCCCACCCGTGTCGGTACTCACCTGCTGTCCATGTGTCTGGAGTAGGTCTCACTGGGAGGACAAATGTAGGTGTGACCCCTGGAGGAATGCTGGCCCCGTAAGCCCAGCAATGCCCCGGCCCCTTCCCTGGTGCACACCTGGGAAATGCCATTCCCAACCACTGGTAACAGCCCACCCATGACCGAGGGCCAGGGGCCCACTGCATGGCCTCTGTCCCACTACTCCCCACCCTGAGCTCACGTACTTCTTGGCTCGAAAGATACCGATGGCCACGATAACCAAGGCACAGAAGCAGCTGGCGCCAATGCCTGCCAGCACCACAATCAGGGCGATGAGGGCTTCATGGCTGAGGCCGAGGCCGCAGTCCCAGCTGGTCCCAGCTGCAGAGACAGGGCCATGGGCCAGAAGCCGTTACTCACCAGCAGAGGACCTCCAGCTCCACCCTGCCCCAGGGGCTCCTATGAGACATGAGGACGGGCCTGCCTGAGAAAGCGTGGGACTCTTGGGGGCAGGGGCGCACCTGCAGCAGGGATGAGTAAGAACAAACATGTCAGGCCCAGGGGGCTGCCAGCTGGGCAGGGGTCAGGCTGAGGGTGGGGGACCATGTCCAGCCCAGCCCTGCCGCACGGCTCTGGACGGAACTTGTAGGACGGCGCTGACCTCACAGTGGGGCTGGGGGTGGGCGGGGGCAGGGCTACAGGGCCCAAGGGGAGTTTGGAGTGGGGCAGGTGGGAGGCCTGGCGGTTCTGATGCAAGTAGAATGGGGCCGGACCCTCTGATGCAGGGATAGTGACCTTGCGGTAGTCCTCTCGCAGCATCGGGGGTGGCAGAGCTGGGTCTGGGCTCAGGCAGACTGCTTGTCTCAGCCCCCCGAGCTAGAACAGGGAGGGGCTGAGGGGGCAGCAGGGCAGGGGTGAGAGTATGTCTACTCGCCTTTACTGCTGCTTCTGGCAAGGTCAAGACCACGCTGCCCACATAGCCCAGGTTTTGAGGGCTGCTGGCCCCCACAGGTACTCTCAGCAGCACTGGGTGCAGGACCCCCGGCCATGCCTCCAGAACATCCCTCTGGGAGCAGCTACTCAGAAGTGGCTACAGGCACCACCCAAGGGTCCTGGCCCACCATTAAATTTGGAGCCCACTGTGCCAAGAGTCAGTTCTGCCAACTAGCCAGCCAGTTACCTCAGGTTGGCATAGTCAGGGTTAACCTCCCCAGGCCATGTCCCTGTACCTGCTGTTCCAGGCTGGTCGGAGCCATCCCACCCTGCCTCCACCTCAAGACTTGCCAAGCCAAGGTGGCACCAAGACCAAATGCACCCCCAGGCTAGTAGGGTTCAGGCCTCCTGCCACCTGGGCCTCACAGAGCATAGCCTGACCCAGAGCCCCTGGCCTCTGGCGCTGAGGGCAGACATAGGTGTCCCCTGCAGGGGTCCCCAGGACAAGCCAGCAGCCATGCTGTGATCTAGGACACTTCCAAAGGAATGCCGGACAGGTGTGTCCTCAGCCGGGGGATGGCACCTCCACCCTGCCAGGCCAGTCTGGCAGGTTTACATCCTGGTTAGGACAAAGGCACACCCTGCTGGGGGCCAGGTGGTGGCCTCGGGTGGCGGGATCCAGGCAGGGCCACCTCAGAGTGGAGAGGGTGGGTGTCAGAGCCATAAGGCTACTGCCAGATCTCACGGAATCCACTGTGATCATAGCCCCAGCACCAGTGTGAGAGGGGCAGGGGTAGAACCCTTTGGTTGTGTGCCGGACACTGTCTCCTACAATATGTGCAGTGCAGGCCACCCTGGACAGGGCCGACCCACCACAGCAAACGTGAGGGCAGGAAGGGGACAGGGAGCCCAGGTGTGGCTCAAGGCCAGGGAATGCAGGAACAGGACAACAGCACGGGTTCCAAAGGGCTTTTGTTCCCTGTGAGGACAGCACCTCAGAACACTTCCTGCCTGGGAACAGCAGCTCTGGGCCTGGACTGGAGACAAGGCTGGAAAGAGCCTGTGACACTGTCAGGCCAGGGTGGACCCCAGGGGACGGCAGTGGTCGCACCTCCTGGACTGAGCCTGTCTCCAAGGTTCAGGCAAAGGTAGAGCAGGCTCACTCAAGCCCTTGACTTGGGGGACATGAAGGTCATCTGTTTTCCAGGTATAAGGTCATAAGCATGAGGTTTGGGACAGGTGGGCAAGTGGCCAGTCCCTCTTGGTGCCAGGTCACATTCACCCGACTTGGAAGTCCTTCACCTCTACCTCAGGGTTGGTGAAGTAACGCCATCTTAGCTGCACCTAGCCTGGCCTGGCGCCCAACACAGGAGTGCAGAGGTGAAGGCCAGGCGCCTTCTGAGGGCTGAGCGAGAAGGTGGAGCTGGAGGCCGCTGAGGTGGCTGCTGAACCCCATTAGGGGCCTCCCACCACCACCCTTTGCTCAGCACAACCTGGGTCATCTTCAGAACACAGACCCGCAGCATCTAGTGGGGCTGGCTGCACAGGAGCTCCCTCACCTGCTGTGGGGAGCCCAGGCCCTGTGGACAGAGGCAGAGTGACCACTACGGGGAGACTCAGAATGTGAGGGACCCACACAAGGACCTGGACACAGGGCATGAACTAACCTACTTTAATCTTAGCTCTGGTGGTGGAGACGGGTGCAGAGACCGAGGAGGCAGAGTGGGGGAGGAAAGGCGGAGACATGGGTGCTGGCAGGGGTGTAGGAACACAGTAGTGGGGCAGAGAGGGGCACCCCAGCTGTCCACCTGGGGTCACCCTGGATGGGGCCTGGTGGGCACTCGTCAGCTGCAGCTCTTGGGCAGGCGGTAGACGCCGGCAGAGTAGATGAGCTGCTGGTCGCGCACCTTCCTCTGCAGAAAGCCCTGCAGCTCCTGCAGGTCGATCTCAGCCAGCGCAGGGCCCGTCGTGACGAACATGCGCAGCATGCTGTAGATTCGCTCCAGCGAGAGGCTCTCCAGGTTGGTCAGCATGGCCTGGATGTATGTCCAGAAGAGCTGTGGGGACAGCCGTGGATCAGGGGCTATTCTGTGGCCCTTGCCTGCCTACCCATTCACCAGATGCAGCCAACACACCAGCAGTTCCTCCTCCTTCTGGTCAGCCTGTGAGGCCATGCCAGAGTCACTCTCATCATCGCTGTCAATGAGCACCATGTTGTCACGGTCCTGCGGCCGCTCCTCCTCAATGACAGAGAAGGTGCCCGGTGGCTCCTCCCGCAGCACACCCTGCTGCAGCCAGACAGACATGCGGCGCCGCAGCAGCGCCACGGGCATCTTCACCACCTTGCTCAGCTCCTCCAGGGTCCAGCTGGCTGTGGGAAGTGTGGAGATGCTGGGACAGCCACACGCACCCTGCCTCCTGCCAGGCCCATGCTGCTGCCCTGAAATCAGTGAGACCCACAGCACCCTGCCGGCCCTGGCAAAGGGAAGGGGCTGCTGCTTGCACAGCCCAGGCTGCTCCAACTCTCCACAGCTGGCTAAAGACAAGCCTGGGACTGCGTGGTTGGAGCTGCCTGCTCACCTTGGTCCTGGAAGTATAGCAAGACCACTGCCTGCACAGGTGTCACTGCCACAGACAGGGTGCGATCAGCCAGCTCCACGTCCATGGTCACCAGGCCCAGGGTGTGCTTCCAGCTGAGGGTCCGCATGGCCTGTGGAGAGCAGGGGTTGGCATGGACAGCGCCAGGGCTGGGAGACTTGGACCAGATGGCAAGGACCCCAGCTACTTAGTCACTGGGACTGGAGCCACTGCTGTAAACTATAAACTAGCTCACACCCCCAAAGATCTGAACCCCTAGCACCCTGCCAAGTGACTTATGGTTTGTGTTTGGGTGTCCCCCCAAAGTAACATGCAGTCATGGGGCGGGCTTTTAGAATTTATGATCGACTCATGGCCCAACGTTGGAATGATGGGTGTGAGTGCTGCACCTGCCCTGGGGCGGGTAGTTTGCATACAGTGTAAGGGAGGGAAAGAGGCTGCTCTCCCTCCCTTTTGCTCTTGCCGTCTCACACTGCCATAAACTTGCCCTCTGCCACGCGCCTCTCTGAGTTGGAAGCAGCCAAGTATGGACTGAAACCTCCACAAACTGTGAGCTAAAGAAACCTTTCCTTCCTTCATTTTGGGCGCTGGGTATTTTGTCCCAGCAATAAGAGGAAAGTAACCAAGACAGCAACCTTACTTGGAAAGAGCTGGCCAGATAGAATCACTAACAGGAGGATGCTGAGGACTGGTGTCCCCACGAAGAAAAGGACAAGGACACGAGGTACTTCTCTCGAGCGCCCAAGGGAAACAAAGGGTGCACACTGGAGTGGAGGACACGGCAGAAAACGTGGCTCAACTGGGCCCCACTGCAGGCAGGAGACCAGGATTGCAGGCCTGGGTGTCTACATGAAGGCTTCCAGTCAAGAAGGTGGAAGGTGCAGTGGGCTCCTCTTTGCTGAGAGAAAAGGCAGAGACTGAAAAAGGGCATATTGAGCAAAAGGGAGGCAGGACCTGGCGCCCATCTAGGTAGGTCCACAGACACAGCCAAGGAGGTGCTGCTCAAGCGTCTGCCAAAGAAGGGCAACCTGTGGGTCCAACCCATCCCTGCATAGCACCCAGGGCCGATGTGGTGTTGGAAGCTGTGGAGGACCCTCTGGTGTGCTGGCTTGGATGCTGGGAACTATGGGAGGAGCCAGCATGGCTTTTGAGAACTTTATTCCAGCAGAAACACTAATTCCCTGACTGAAAAAGGTCAGAAGAGACACTCAAGAGCAACGGAATACTGAAGGGCAGAGTCACAGCTGCCCACAGAGCCCAGGCAGGGCTGTGGCCTTGGATTGCTCGAGCCCCATGCCGACTGCAGACTTGATTGGCACATGTGGCTTCTTCCTTTGTCCCTGCCTTTGGAGACGGGAGTGTTGGTCCTAGGCTGTCACAGCTTGTGTTTAGGGAGCAGACACCTGCCCCAGGGGGCCCTCCCTCTAGGTCTCCTCCATACCTGCCCAAGACACAGCTAAGATGCTGAGATCTGGCACTCAGGAGCTGCTGAAGGGACTGACTTTTGGCTGAATGCATTTTACATGTGGGAGGCCATGAAAATGGTGGACCACAGAGCAGGCTATTAGGGTTTAATTGTATGCACCAGACACACTGCTTAAGTCCCGACTGCAGCACCGGAGAGAGTCCCTGGCTTGGGGAGTCATTACGTGTGGGGCTATTTTAGAATAGGGTGGGCCCTCAGCCCAGGGTGGTCAGTGTCCCTGACAGGTGCAGGAGAAGTGCATCTGCCCTGGGCCCTGGGGTCACTGCATGTTGGAAGAGGCCAGAGGGTCTTCCTGTGAGCCCTAGAAGTATGGCCCTACGACAGACCCCTGTGGGAGTAAACCTGAACAGTACATTAAGTCCCTGGTTTGCGATGGTCATGGGTGCCCCACACTACCAGGCACCCAGAGGGGCAGGGCAGTGGGCACTGAGCATGGGGCATGAGCCACCCAGACATCATCAACCTGGAAGTGTGGCCCCAACCAGAGACGGTGCCACAGAGAGGGTTGAGCACCTGCAAGGGCCATGCTGGCCTGGCTGCAGAATACCAGGCTCTCCAGAGTCTGAGCTGATGTGTCGGGGAGCAGCTGGGCTTAGGCCACCAGTGCCAGCACCAGCACAGCGCCCCCCCCACAGCCCCTCCGAGGCTTCCCTCATCCTGGCACCCACAGACCATAGGCAGGGCAAGGCTTTCCACGTGCAGAAGACACAGTCAGGTCTGACAGCGCTTCCCATCAGTCAGAGGAGCTGCCAGCACTCACATAGCCCCACCTCCACCGTTGCCACCTCTGGGGGCTCTCATTCTCCCGGGCTGGAATCTGCTGCCTGTGACCAGGATCTTTTCCTCATTTCCTCTGCCAACTTTGCCAGTATGTATAGATCCCCTCAGCCCTGAGTACCTACTGGGCCGCCTCCTGTGGCCTGGGACTCAACCTGGTCTCCACACCAGGGGCTTCTAATCCCTTCACTCCTAACAACACTGACTTTGAGTGGAAGAGGGAGGAGGACATAAAAATCGGGCCAAGCTCCTTGCCTATGTGGCCACACTGCCCACATGGACTAGGGTCAGCCATGCTGCCAGGGGACATGTGCTACATGGGCTTGGGCCACTGTGCTGAGCACACTGTTACCACTGACCAGGGACCTCCAAAAATGGACCCCTTCTCTGTGTTGCCCTGACCCCTGGGCCTCCAAGGAGCCACAGCCCTATTCCTCAGGACCCACAGAAGCAGCTTTCCAGGACAGAGATGGTTAGGTCATGAAGGCTGAACGTGCCTGAAGGGACACCTGTAGCAGAGACAGCCTCCAATAGCCAGGGCAGCAGGCAGTGCCTGGCGTGCCAGCTGGAGGCCAGATAGTCACAGCAGAGGAGAGGAAGCTCAGGGGCTTGTTCTGCTTACGGGATCCCTACGCAACAGGAGGGTGACTGAGCTGCACATGCACCTCTCGGCAGTGTGGGCAGCCAGGCACTACACAGACCCAGAGCCTCCAATTAGAAGGTAGAGGGCAGTGGGCCCAAGGTTGGTGGAGGTGTGGCCAACACGACGCCCAAGGGCACCATACCTTCAGCTTCTCATACTTCTTGCAGTAGACCTCCAGGGCTGCCCTGATGTCCTCAGGGACCTCCAGCTTCTCCTCCTTGAAGGGTGGCCAGAACTCACTGGACAAGATGACGGCATAGACCCCGAATGGTGGCTGCTCCTCCACAGGCCTCTTCTCATCCTCCTCGCGGATATTGGCATTGATTCGGCGGGAATCTGCCATGTCCTAGAGTGGAGATGACAACTCACAAAGGCTCAGGCTGGTGAGGACCAGCCCCCCGGCCTAACACTTACCTTTAGCATGACCTCACAGAAGTGCATAGGGGCTTCGCCAAACCGCAGTTTCAGTAGCTCCACGTTGCGGATCTCCCTGGAAGGCGTATTTCTGGGAGGGCTGTGGGATGTCACCCCCACTCCCAACCAGCACACCCCTGGGTGGCCACCCCAGGTCAGCTGGGCACTGTCATCCCTTCATCCTGGCAGAGGGAGGAGCAGTGGGCTCCAGCGCCCCCTGGAGGCCAACGAGCGCCTCACAGGCCTCACCGCTCAGGGCTGAAGCTGAACTGGTGCAGGAGACGGTCTGCAAGCAGGGAGCGGTACTCATTGATGAAGAGGTCCTTGCTGCCATAGATGCTGACTAGCAGGCTGATGATGTCCGAGGAGCGCCGCTTGGAGCTCGACTTCCCTGGCACAGCAGGGACAGGCACACCAATGGCACCATGACCAGGATGGTGATCCCGGACCTGCCCTGCTAGACAATGCTGTCCAGCATGCTGAGAGTTCACTTCTCAGTGCCCCTCACAGCTGGAGTAGCCCAGCACCTCCTGGGACACCTAGGATTGGGTTCTGGGGACCTTCTGGCATCCCCAGGCCCCTCATATCTCACAGGGACTCCCATGTAGGCTCAGGGAACAGAACAAAGGCCTCTGGGTTTTCAGAAACAAAGCAGGGACTCGCCTGCCCTCGGAGACTCCTAGGGTGGAGCCAGGCACAAAATGAGGCCTACAGGGGCTGCTACCTGGACCTTCCCTGAAGGCCCCATAGTAGATCACAAACCCCTCTTCCATCAACGACCACTGCAAGGGGCAGGACCAGCAGATCCCTCAGAGACTGGGACAACCAGATGCATGGGGCACAGAGCGAGTTAATCGTGTGAGCATGGCCCCTCATTCTCCTGAGACCCTGACAAGACCAACACCCACAGACACATGTGGGACCAGAGCTCCTGGAGGGGCAGCTGACCTGGATCGGCATCCACAGGGTCAGGGACCCAATCTTCAGGCTCGCCGGAGTCATCCTCGCTGTCCTGGCCGGTCTCTAGGCTGGCTGGGTCAGTCTTGGACAACTCCACTGCCAAGTCCCCAGTCCCCTCCGAGTCCCCAGTCAGCCCAGCCACAATCTGCCGCACCGTGTCCTCTCGTGTCCTGTGGGGTGAGTGCTGTTGTCCCTATGGCACGTGGTACTTGCAGCACTGCCCTCACCCACCCTAGTGGGCCAGTGCAGACTCATCTGACTCTGACTCTGGACTAGCTGACTCTGGGAGGAGAGGCAGAGGCAGAGGCAGAGACAAGAAGCCCCACAGCCAGGCTGGTCAGGACTGGGAGGCAGCAAGCCTGAGTCCAGGGCAGGTGCTAGACCCACCAGATGCTGTGGCTCAGGTCCAGGGATTCCTGGCATCTACAGCCCTGAGTCCGGAATCCTTGAGCAGCTGTGCCAAGATACCTACGCAAACACATTCCCCTTACCTACTGCCCACGGTGGCCCATGCCTTGGCACATGAAAACCAGGTGGTGCAGGGATCAGCCTTCTTCCCTGGTCTGCCAGGGCCTCTCTTTGCTGGGGGTGAGTGTTAAGGAGGGTCCCCCGTCACTGTCACTGTGCACATATGGCAGTTCATGTGGGGACAAGGACAGGCTCCCAGCACAGATAAGAGGAAAGCCCACTCGGCCCAGCTAGAAAAAACTTTGCTCCCTGGTTAACCAAGAGCTAAGCATCCCTCAGCTCAGTGGATGAGAGCACAGAGGGTCAGGGGCTCATAGGCAGCACAGCCTCACCTCAGGTAGCGGCGGATGGGCTCACAAGCCACCTCTAGGATGACCATGGAGGGGTCCAGCACTCGCAGTGCCTTGATGGCCGAAATGTAGAGAGTGATGATGTCACATGTATTGACGCCTACAGCCAAGAGGGGACTGTCACACAGCATGCTGAACAGCAGCCTTCCAATGCCAGCACCTGATTGGGCGGCTGGGCACACTGGTCAGGCATTCTAGGGGCACTGCCATACCTCTTTTCTGGGGGCCAGGGTGACTGTAGAGAGCCACTCAGATGCCCAACCCCTTTCCACCCATTTATAAGTGCTTTGTTCAGAACTTTCCTCCTCCTGCCAGTTTGCTCTGAAAAGACCACATATAACCCCAAACCAAGCCAGACTAACTTTCTCCAAAGATGGGTGAAGGTAAAGACCAACTCCCCAAGAACCTCAGAGCATTGCTTCTTAACCCACTCCTTCCCCAGGCCTACAAATCCAGGGCTGGGAACTGTATCCAAGCCCCAGGCCACACAGGCACCTGGGTGGAGAAGCCGTGTCTCCAGGGCAGCCTTGAGGGACACAAGCAGCTGATGTCTCTGGTCAGTCCTCTCCAGGCAGTACTTCAGGTCCTCGATGGCTGGTCGGGAGTCTGGGAAGTCTGGAAGAAATGGGAAAACCCTTGGGGAAAGGTGGCACGTGAATGTGCACACACCAGTATGGAGGCCAGCGAAGGGTGTACGTGGCACGGGAGTCCACATCGCCAAGTGGGACCCAGGACAAGACCAACATGCCAGGCACTGGATGCCACCCTTAGCATTTATGCATGCTGAAATGTCTGACCTTAACAACCGCCTAGGGCAGAGACAAAGGGCCACTTTGGGACACAGCACATACTATAGCACCTTCCAGCCCCCTGTGCAACTGCCCTGACCCACATCCTAGGCCTCAGTGGAGAAAGTTCAGCTCCATGATTTGACTTTCCTGCACGCACTGAAGGCCAGTGTGGACAAGGATGGGGATGTAGCCAAGCTGCTAGGAAGGTCCTATGCTGGCAGAGGGGCCCTGCAAGGCAGAGATGGGGGTGACTGACCTCGGATGATGCTGAAGAGCTCCTCGATGCGCAGGCTGGCATAGATGCGGTAGAAGAACCTTTGTACATGGCAGCGCCACCGGCGCAATGTGTTTCCAGCCTCAGGGGATGCAGGCCGCGCAGGGCCGTCCTGCAGGAACACCTTGCCCAGCCAGCCAACCACCCTCTCGATCCACTGTGGTAGAGCATGGCAGGTGAGGCAAGGGGCTGCTAAGTGAGCCCTATCCACCCCACAGCTCCCTGCCCTTTGCCTAGGTCTGAGGGGAGCCCTTGCAGGACAGCAAGCCTCCAGTGGGTCCCTGACTCCAACAATCTTCATGTTCTCTCACACACGATCATGCCCATGCATATCTCTGGCAACAGGGACTCCAGTGTGGCATGACTGCATACAGCCTGCATGCAGCATCTGGCAGGCAGTGGACAGATTTCCTCTCAGGGCCTCAGACATTACTACCAAGCCCCTATCCCTGTGCAAATGATGCAGCATAAGATGAAGTCATCTCTTAGGGTGTGTAGATCCACAAGAGGCCACACAGATGCACAGATCAGCCGACCACAGGACTACCTACAGTGTTTCTTCTCCCTACCAGGCACCTGAGCCCCCAGAGCTCATGTCCACTCAAGCCCCTCCAAACTCACTTTTTTTTTTGTCTGTTTTTGAGACAGGGTCTTGCTAAGCAGTTCAGGCTGGCCTTGAGCTCACTTTGTAGCCCAGGCTGGTCTCGAACCCGCAATGATCCTCCTGCCTCAGGAGGAGGGATTACAGGCGTGCACCACCATGCCCGGCTTCCAAACTCACTTTGAATACCTCCCTGTGGCTAATCTGTGTCCTGAGGACACATGTCTGGAAACGGTGGGAAAGAGGACAGGGGAGAAGCAAGAATAGAACCACACATTACACTCAACAGTTTGGGCCCGCAGCTCCATGCGAGGGTGCAGGTTCATCGTAGGTCGGTCCACAAGGTAATAGTCAAATGAGCCCACGCTCAGGTAAAACAGAAATGATAAGAAGTTCTGGCACTGCCCCTACCAGTGAGCCTGGCCTTGCTGTGGCTACCAAGGGAAGGACCTAGGAAACCTGGACTTTGTACTGCCTCTGGCCACAAGGCTGGGCACAAACCTGTCAAACATATTCCAAACTCATCTTTGCTAATGCCTGCGTGCAGAAAAACTGACCTCTACCTAGCACTGAGAGCTTTAGCTACAGCTCAGTCCTCACCCACCCAGAACTATCACTCGGGTTAATTCTCAAGCCAAGGGTTAGGTCTGCTACACACCTGTCTCACCCCTGGCAGGGCATAGCGCAAAGCAGCAAACCCTCACCTTGTGGAACTCACGCAGGAAGGAACGCTCATACTCGCCTCGGCAGCGGTCCTCCATCCTCTCCCTGGTGACCTGGTGCAGGGTGGTGGTCACTGCCTCGGCACTCACTCGCTCCAGCAGACTGAGCCTGTGCCTAGAGAAAAGCCCTGCCCGTGGAGCACCCACAGCACACAACTGCCCTTCACCCTGGGTGACCCATCTGCAGGACACAGCCAGTGCCCATATCCCCTCAGCCCTCCTGGACCTGTACCAGTGGCTTCAAGGATAAGCTGCTGGGAAGACAAGAGCACTGGGAAGATGCTGTGCTTCTTGCCCAGCTGGCGTAGTTGCTGGCCTTCCTCATGTGACCAGCTGGTACAGCTACCAGAACCCAACCCTTGGCTAGTGCCCTCACTGCTTTGCTGCACAAATTACGGCCACTGATGCCTAAGTTTCCAGAGAACAGCCCCATCTACAGTGGCAAACAGAACTTTGGTAGAAAAACGTTGCTATACAATTTTCACCTGGGATAAACCCAGCAGAAGCCCTTAGCATTTATGTGTTGTAAAACATCTGACCCCCTACTCCCTAAAAAACTCTTGCGAACAGCTATACTCCTGCCTTTGTTCAGTGTGACAAACCATCCCAAGTTGCCACAGAGGGTGACAGTCTGTGGACAGTTACAATGGCTCCTCACTCTAACATCCTTTCCTCTCTGCACGCCCATACACTGGCTTGATCTCTTTGATACATTCTGGAAAGAAAACAGCAAGCCATTGTTCAATTAGGAGGCAGAAACTCCCTGAAAGGTGGGTGTCATTTCTCCCTAAGAGAATCTACAAAAAGCACAGCAGAATTCTGTCAAGCCCAGGAGGTTTGGAATGAAATCTACTACTGCAGACACAAGGTATGGGGAATCTTAGCAAGACCAAAGCTGAAACCCTGGGAAAGGTGTGTCAGAAAAGAAACACCTTTCAGAAGGTGTGTCTGACACAGAGCATACACGTGCTAAACGGGAACCTTGGGACCTTCTCTCTCATGTTCCTGGCTATCAGAACATGTAGGAACCACCACCTTCCCTACTAGCTCACCAGCTCTTTGTAGAAGCCGGCTGGTTCCAGGGAATCAGGAGGGACAAGGACACGGCCATCAGGCAGTACTCACAGGACTTGGCTAAGCTGGTGAAACTGCTCCAGGGCCTGGCGGCACCAGCACTGCTGCTTGTCACTGCCACACCCTGCACACAGCGGGCTCTGCAGGAGCCGATAGTACCGGCGGCGGGCATACCGGCTGTCCAGTTCCCCTTCCAGTTCTGGGTCTGTGCCCCCTTCCCCCTTCCTTTTACTCTGCATGTAGACTCTTAGGAAGCGCCCATAGAGGCGCTGGACCATCTCCTGGAAGGTCCTGGGGGTGGAAAAGAACAAGACTCCCCGCACCACGGTGTGGACCTTTTCTCGAAGCCCTTGAGCACCAGTGCCCATCAGCAAGCCCAAGCGAGTCCATTTCTCCAAAAGGTCTAGGCTATGCAGGTAGGGATCTAGGCGGCTCTCCAGCAAGCCGAAAGCGTCAAGAAGCAGCAGAAGGCACTGGGGTTCGTCGGCAGAGTTTTCGCGCTGAGAGATGGCATTCCAGAACTCGGGGGAGATGTTAGCCTGCAGGTCGTTCTGCAGCACCTCCACGAACCACTCCTCCAGGACCGAGTGCAGACCGTGGCCCCTCAAAACCTCCACCGCCGCACGGAGCTCCTCCTCCTTGGGCGGAACCGCACCGCTGGTCCGGGAAGATGCCTGGAATGTGGAAAACGTGTGGAAAGGGAGTACAACACAAAGCTGGGGAGAGGCGGGGGAGGGACGGGGCCGGAGAGGGTACGAAAACCCCGATGTCCCCAGCTGAAGTTAGAGCGCTGCCAGGGCAGGCAAGACGGGACAATAAAAGGGGGTCTGCAGACCCCCTCAGGAAGAACCGCTGCGGTCTGCAGACAGAGCCCGGTGGATCCCTCGCTGGGTCCTGTGAACTTCACACGGGCCCGCCGTTCTTTTCCTGAGCCTCACCAGCCCCAGCACAGCCGGCGGCACCAGTCCGGTGCTCACGGTATTCCAAGCCACGAACAGCTCCTGTCCAGGCCCGGGGTTACTGTACCCAGACACCGCCAGCGCCACCTCGGAAGCCTCAGTCTCCATTTGCGTCCACTAGATTGCAGAACCCGAAATGCGACGCGGAGGGATGACGCACAGCTTTAGGCAGCGCATAAGAATGACGCATGAGTAAATGCGGCGCAGAAGGAGGACGTAGGCATAGACGCGAAGCGGCAGCGTGACGTACTGATGGGCGCGCGGCGATGACGCACGACGTCCGAGCGGGCGAGTCGGTTAGAGTGGCGGGTTGTGGCGCCCACCATGACCCAGCAGGGCGCGGCGCTGCAGAACTACAACAACGAGCTGGTCAAGTGTGAGCCAGGAAGAGCGGGCGGACGGCCGAGGGGTGGGGGTCTGACCCGGGCCGTGGCAGGGGGCGAGTGCCGGCCCCCAGCCCGGTCCTTGGCTCCCGGCCCACAGCGTTGTGCCCGCCCTTCTAGGCATCGAGGAACTGTGTCAGAAGCGGGAGGAGCTGTGCCAGCAGATCCAGCAAGAAGAGGATGAGAAGCAGCGGCTGCAGAACGAGGTGAGGCAGTTGACGGAGAAGTTGGCCCGGGTCAACGAGAATCTGGCGCGCAAGATCGCCTCTCGGAACGAGTTTGACCGCACCATCGCGGAGACAGAGGCCGCCTACCTCAAGGTGGGGCTCCCAGCCTCGGGCCTGTGCTCCTCGCCGGCATTTGGGGCTGGGCGGCGTGACCGGGGTCCCTGCAGGCAGGAACAGCGCGGCTGTCTGTGCGGCCCAGCGAGTCCAGGTCCTCATGGTGCTTATTGTGCACGAGCAGCAGTGGGGTAGAGCACAAGGTGTCTCGGGGCTGACCCAGCTTTCCTTTCCAGGGTAGGAGAACGGGTGTGGGACAGGTGCAGGAGGGGAACGAGTATTCTGCCTGCCCTCCTTGGCCCCGTTGGTCACAGCGCCCAGATCGGGCACTTGAGTGTGAGGCTTGGGGCGGTGGGATTTTCCAACAGGAGGAGCACAGGCAACCCTTTTACTCCTGTGGCCCTAGATCCTGGAGAGCTCGCAGACTCTGCTTAGTGTCCTGAAGAGAGAGGCCGGGAACCTAGCCAAGGCCACAGCTTCAGACCAAAAGAGCAGTGGAGGCAAGGACAGCTGACGAAGCTGCTGGGCCGGGCCCACTGTCTCTGCTGTGCCTGTGATGACTCAGCCCCCTGCGTGTCCGTCTTGAAGCATCGTTGTTCTTCATGGTAGCAGCTCCTCACATTTCCAATGCCCAGAGTGGCAGCTGCATCTCTACTGCTCTTGGGTGACAAGAGCACTTGGCACAGCCAGTGGGTGGAGTCCTCGTTCTCTACCTACAAGGAGTGTGGGACAGTGAGCTCTATGTCAGCTCCACATGGGGCCTCTGAGGGCCCTGTACTCCTTGGGGTGCAGAGAGGTCTTGGTTCTAGTCTAGTCACAGCAGTGTGGGAGCCCTTCACTTTGTCCCTGCTCAGCTTGTGGGGACCCAGGCTCAGACAAGTGAGAAAGGGTGCCTCCTCCACCTTGGAGCCCAGGTCTCAGGGCCTGGCCCCATGGTCTATAACTAGCAATAAAGGTTGTCTTTGCAAAGATCTGTACCGGCTTGCTGCCTGCCTGGAGTGTGGGTTGCCAGCCCCTCGTCCCTTCCCTCCCCCCAGTCAGTAAAAGCCCTGCCCAGCTGCAGCCCCTGTTCTTAGGGATGCAGAGCTGAGAGTACAGGGCAGCAGCAACTCTCAGCTCTCCCAGCAGAACCATGGGCCTTTCCCCTGAATCCAGCACACAGCCCATCTCCTGTGAGGGGCTCTGCCACACCAGAGTGCCTAGCACAGCCTATCTCAGGGCCTTCTGAATGTGCACAACAGCCGCTGTGGACCTAGGTGCCTCTCTGCAAGGACTGGGGTGCACCACCCAGTTCCCTTCCTCAATACCACAGCTCTGCTTGGCCTGAGATGCCACCAGTGCCAGGGCCCAATGTCCCCCTTCCTGCAGCCACATTTGAGGTGTGGCCCACTGCCATCCTGCTCTGAGCCCTGTCACTGCCCAGTTCAGCAGCTGTGGCCCAGCTGCCCAAGGGCTGGTTGGGAAGTACCTGCTGAGCTAGACAGTGCAGAGAAAGCTGGCCTGCCCCTCCTGGGGAACCCCCTGAGACACACCCCCCTCCCTCTGCAACCATCAGGCACAGGTATCACTATTACTGGATTCTTCTCTCCAGCATTGAGACAGATGCTTGCAGTTGACACCTGAGTATGTTTTGCCTTTGGGCTTTAGTGAGCAGCTGAGAGCATATCTCACGGTGAGCACTCCAGCCGGCCCTCAGGAGCCATCTGTTGCCACAACTTTGCTGCAGGCTTACGAGTCAGAGGCTTCTGTGCCAAACAAGAGGCAGGGTTCCCAAGACCTCTACCCTGCTGCTGTGCAGCACCCATTCTGCCCTATCCAGGCAGTGGGCCCTCAGGTAAGCCTCTTCAAAGCCAACAGCAGCAACACCCTCTCCCTCTGATCTCCAGCCCCTCGGTCAGTGTCCTAGACTTCACACAGCAGGCCGCCTCACCTACAGTGTGCACCTCTGAGACTGCAACGTAGAAAGCAGGGAACAGGCCATGGGATAGTAAGGGCCTAGACCTCAAGGTGCAAGGGTACCAGACGTAGGACACCTAAAACCTTCGCAGCCTAGGCACCCCTTGGGTGCCACCCCATTCTCAGGCTGAGGACTACTAGCAGGGGAGGCAGAGGCGGCCTTATCCAGTGCTGTTTATTAAGGCTGACATCGATCAGAAAGGGTAGGAACGTGAGCTGGGGGTAGGGGCCTGGAGCCCGGCAGAGAGCAGCAGTTCCTGGCATCCCGGCAGTACTGAGCACAACAGGCAGGGGCTGGGGGACAGCCTGGCAGCAGGGCAGAGGGCAGCCCGGGGCTCCTGGTCACAGGTGTGCCGCCATCCAGCAGGACCTGGCCCTCCCCACAGGTACCTCCCCGTCACCACTCTTGGAGCCCTTATCCTGGAGAGAGACCTGGCCCTAACAGCAGGAGTCCTGCTGCTTCCCAGGCCAGCACGTCCCAGCCATGGAAAAGAAGGGAGTGTAGAATACAGGCAGAACTTCTGGACATTTCCCAGCTCCTGGGCACAACAGCTGAGGATCAGAAATAAAGGGCTGGTTCACTGCGGAAGTCCGAGAGGTCATTCTGACTGGCAGGTGTGAGCTGAGAAGAGACAGAATGCAGTCACTGAGTCTTGTCCAGGCATCACCACCCCACCCTGCCAGAGGGCCCTGGAGTTGTGAGCATCCAACCCACTCTGCTGGACTCACCATGACCTCCTTTGGCGGGGGCTCCACCTCGCATGGGGCCTGCGCTGGTGTCTGTTCCTGCCACTTGCTGAAGGCCATGGAGTGCTTAGGAGTGTAGCTGGACAGGCCTGTGGGCCCAGGCACATATACAGGGACACGTGGACAAGGGAATAAGCAGCCCAGCTCCACCCTCCCAAACTGCTCCTGCCAGCAGGCAGGCACTCACCTGACTTGCTGTCCAGAAGCCGGGGGCTCTCAGGTCCCACACTGCTCACAAATGTGGCCCGGGGCAGGAAGAGGGCAAAGGGCTTCTCAGTGCTGGGACCTTCCTCCTCTCCTTCCTCTTCTCCCTCATCACCCTCCTCCTCATCCTCAGCATCCACCTCCTCCTCCTGCACCAGGGAGCTCTCAGAGGGGTACTCGAAGGTGGTCTGCAGGCTCTTGTCATTAAACGAGATCTTCATCTAGGGAGAAAGGCACGTCTGGCCCAGGGCCCCTGTCCACCTGGGTATAGGTGCTGAGGGGCACTTTCAGGTCTCAGGCCATCATGAGGGAGGAGATTCCTCCACCTGGAAGCCTGGACCACCCATCCTTCCTCTCAGCACATGATACCATAGCTCCTAAAGCCAAATTCATGTTCTGTCCTTCCAAGCAGGAGCTACCACTCTGCTGAGGGCTACAAAAGCAACTGGTGCTGTGGAAGGTGGCTCTAGGCACCATGGTGGCTTTCACAGGCTGTCATTCCCACCCTGCTGCCAGAGTGGCAGTGGGGCAGGCAGAACCAAGGAGCTGTGGGTGCCCTCAGGATCCCCTCTTGCAACCTGGGCTGGAGAGGGCAGCTCAAGGCTAGGCCATGCTGCGGCTGGGCTGTTCATGGGAGCTGAGTGTCTACCGCGCTCTCAGCCACGCTCAGCCCAGGCACAGCAGGTCAGTAATGAATATGAGCAGTTACCGCCTGCAGCAGATGGGAACAGCCCTGCTGGGGCTCGAAATATTAAACTCCTGGGCACAAGACACCGGCAGCCAGCTCAAGTTCCCCCACCTCCACTGGAAGGAGCCGAGGCAGGGACAGCCCCAGGCAAAGAACCAGGGCAGCCCAGGTGCAGCAGGAGAATGTGGCCTGGTAGGAGGGCCAGATCCACCCAGGTAGCTAAGGCAGCACAGGGCAGCAAGGAGCCTGGCACAGGCTGTGGGAAGGTACCCTGGCCTCCAGAAGCAGGGCACTAGCAAGAAAGGCATGTACTCTGGCCTGTCCCTGCCCACGGTGAGGGTGACCACACTGGCGCCGGGTTGTGTGTTGCCAAAGCTCCTGTAGTCCCCATCACAGTGCTTGGTGTTGCACCTGGGCTTTCTGCCACCTGGTGTGGGAAGGCACACTATCCCTTGCCCTGCCCTGCCTTCTGGCATGGCTGCCTAGTCCTCCAGCTGTGGTCCCTTGGGAGGCCAGGCAGGGCAGGGGCTGGGATGGTGAAGCAACCATCACAGCCCACAAGGATGCAACCTCCTCCAGGCAGCTTGGGCATGGGGTCACCTAGTCCTCCCTGGACAGACACCCAGGAGGGTCCAGAGTAGGAATGGAAGCCCCATGGGAAGGGGGACCTTGGCAGTGCTCATGTGGCGCTGTCTCTGCTATCCCCACCCCCTCCCCAAGCACAGCAAGGCCCAGCTGCCAGGGCCCAGCCAGATTAGTGTGCCCTCGCTAGTCCACATGACCAGCTCTGT
This sequence comes from Dinomys branickii, assembly GCA_004027595.1. Taxonomy (NCBI): domain Eukaryota; kingdom Metazoa; phylum Chordata; class Mammalia; order Rodentia; family Dinomyidae; genus Dinomys; species Dinomys branickii. The sequence goes on along the minus strand of PVLD010001078.1, from coordinate 71,944 downwards.
GCAGGAAGCTGAGGGGGCTGGGCACACACGTGGGCATGGAGCCTGGCACAGCCTGGCTGGGTGAGGGGTATACTCACAGGCTGTCTGCCCCAGCTGCCACCCTTGTCTCCTCAGAGCCCAGGTCAGTGGGTCACGGGACACTGTGTGACTCATGCTGCTGGGGTGGGGCACAGTTTCTAGACCCCTGATGGGATGGGTGTGTGTGGTCAGGAACAGGGCTGTACAGACTAGTCACTGGCCTCTAAGGGACTTTGCCCATTGCACCCAGCATGTGGGCAGGTGGCAGGAGAGTGGGCAGGTGGCAGGAGAGCCTAGACTTTCACAGGGCGCTTTTGTTCTCTTGCAGACCTCCCTGCCTGTGCATGCCCAGCTTGGGTTATTGAAGGGTGTCCACTCTGGACTCAGGGCCAGGGAGCTGGGCTCAGCCTGCTCTGCCACCTGCAGCTTCCCATCCCCACTCAAAGTTCCCATGAGTGACAAGACCACACCAGCCTAGCTGGGATGTCCCCAGCTGCCTGCTCTCTGAGCCACACTGGCTGGAGCAGGGGCCACCATCCCCAGGGTCACCTGTGGGAAGGGTGGGGGAGGGGACCGGGCAGAGCCCTGAGGGAGGGAGCTGGGGAGGGACTATGTGCTGGCTGCAGGCCCTCAGGTCTGCAGACAGGAGGGGGCCACAGAAGTTAGGGCAGAAATTCCACTGCAGGAGGGTGGCAGCACCAAGTGTTGAGAACTGAGCCTTGGGGAAACGACAAGCTCTGGGCAGAGGACTAGGAGGTGGGGAGGGGAAGAAGCAGCCAGACAAGCAGGAGCCAGACCAGGTGGCGCTCTACAAAGAGGAGAGGCAGACAGCGCCCAATCCCTCAGGAGCAGTGTGAGGAAGAGAGGACACCCCTGGGCCTGCCAGGAAGCAGGTGGTAGGGAAGCAGCAACCTATAGCAGTAAGCCCAAAGTCCGGCGTGAAGGGAGGGACAGGGCACCCGGATCCTCTGCCCTAGCAGGCGCCTTGTAGGAGCACAGGCTGGGGAGGCAGCCCCCAGTCTAGAGCAGGAATGTAGTCCCCCAAGGCCAGGCAGGGGCGTGATACTCTCTGCTGAGCTGCCCCTCACCTGCACCCTGAAAAAGCCACCAGTCCCTCTCCCCATGTCCCTGGGGACAGCAAGCCACAGAGGGACCGAAGGGAGCCATCAGCCCAGCCCACCCAACTTCCCACAGAAGGAGAGGTTGTGCCCCAACCATAGGCTGTCCAGAATGGCCAGGAGGCCACCCTGGGGATCCATCCTGGGTACTCATAGCCAAGGGCTGCAGCAGGAGAGGCACACAGAAGGAATGGAGTAATGGTGCCCTGCCTTGTGCCATGCTCAAGAGGCTAGAAGCCTCTGGCCCCTCCCCACCCAGCAGGCACACAGCTCTCACTGGGCAGGGCAGCTGGTGCATACACAGGCAGGACATCATGGCCAGCAGGCTGTGCCACTCCAGCAGGGCCCAGCCCGGGCTGCTTGGCCGGGCCAGGGATCCTCCATCTGGACCCCCCAAGCCCTCAGGTTGGCACAGGCATCGGGACAAGCTGCCAGCCAGGGCTTACTTCTCCATCTCAGCCTTGCCTCCCTCTACTCCCCCACCCCTCCTGTGCTTGGGCGCCACCCTGTCCTAATTGTAACCCAGCTACAAGTGACCCATGGCTCTGTCCCTGGCAGGAGGCCGGATGACCAGACTCTTGGCAGCAGCCCTCAAGTCCCAGGAGAAGCCAAGCTGACAGTGGATGGGCACGCCAGGTTAGGGCAGGGCCCCAGAGACAGGAGCGTAGCTCCAACCCTACATGCTCCATGGCCCCGCTAGCCCGTCCACTCTACATGAGGGGCACTGCCATCCTTCCTACTTCTGGGACAACAGTGGGGAGGCTCTGTCTCCTAGAGCAGCCAAAATCAAGATCAGGAAATGAGAAGGAGGAGGCAAGAGGACAAAAGGGACTGGAGGGCTGGCTTGGGGAGAGGAAGGGCCCGTGTGAAGAGCATCAGAGATGCCCACCAAGAAGATGGAGCCAGCAGGAGGCCAGTGCCCTTAACCAAGTAGGGGAAGACAGCGCAGGCAGGATGGAGCAAGTGGCGAGAAGGGGCAGGAAAAATCAAGAGAAAGCAAGTCTCTTTATAGGGAGCCACGAGGCAGTCACTTGACCCTGTCTTCCCAGGAAAAGAGGCTGGGACAAGAGATGGCTGGAGGGACCCTAGACCCCACTGGGCTCAGAGGTCTATCATAGGTGCCATGAGGCCACATGGAAAGACACACTTGTCTCGGCAGCCCTGATGGGAGTCCTCTAGGGCTGGCCTTGGAATTTGCCCCAGGGACAAACACAAGTCTGGGAACAACAAGGAAGAATCTGAGGAACGCTTTCCCTGTGCCCAGAGGGCTCCAGGCTGCTGGCCAGGGCTGGCTAGGAAGAATGTGGGCCCCCGGCCTTTGGCTGGGGCCTCTAGCCAGGAGGCATTGTCTGCCCAGGGCCCCTCCTCACCAGGCCAAGCACACACGAAGTGCCGTGCACACCTGCACAACCACAGCGTCCCAAGGGGAGCTCCCTGGTTGCCCGATGAGCTCTGCTGCAAGCCGGGTGGAGCTGGAGGTTTGGAGTGGCCTCAAGGCGGGGGTTAACCACATTACGCCACTGGCCTCCTACCCCACCCCCAAAGCCCCTCTGATCTCAGTCACCTGCACAAGGCAGACTAAGGCAGAATCAACAGGCCCAGACTGCTCTTTACAGCTGGACCCGAGGGTTCTGGCCTGCTCAGCTAATTCCAGCTGTCCTGCCTGTGTATGCACCAGCTGCCCCGCCCAGCGAGAGCTATGTGCCTGCTGGGTGGGGATGGAGCCATATAAGAACGAGCAGGAGAAGGACCTGTGATGTAGCTCAGCAGAGCAGCGCCTGCCTGGCAAGCATAGAACCCCGAATTCGATTCCTGGTATCAAAAAGTGTTTCTTTAAAAAAAAAAAAAAAAAAAAGAATCAGCAGGAGGCTGGCACAGCCTGGCTGCACCCCACACTCTGTAAGGTAGTTGGGCCCACATCCCCAAGTCCCAGGCCCCAGGGCCCCAGCAGGGCTTGATCCTGGTGCAGACCACACAGCCTAGTTTTCTGGTTGCTCAGAAGCCCTCTGCTATCAAATCAGGGATCCTGGGAACAAGGCTGCAACTACCCACGGCTCCAGCACCTCCCACTCCACTCCCTCCTACCGGCAGGAGGCTCCAATCACCCCCCACTCCCTGCACTGACCTTCTTTCTTGAGGCGCCGGCCTTAAGGAGACAAGACTTCTGCAGGGCCAGGTAGCCACCGATCACCTCGATTTCATGCACAGTGGGGTAGCGCTTCTTCAACGTGATCTTCAGGGCAGTCTGGGGCCCCAAGAGGCTCCTGGGCTCTTCTTCCTCACCCTCCTGTGGTTTGGGCTCCCCGGTGGCCCGATGGAGGTGTAGCTCCTGCAGGGACCCTGGCTTCCGCTTGGGCACCACCGTGAAGGTGTTACTGCCCCGGTGCTGGAGCTCTGAGATGTGTCTGGGCCAGGCAGGGTGCAGGTGGCACTGGGGAGGTACACCAGGCCCTGAGCAGGGCACTTTGGCTTCTTGGGGGGCTTCCTCCTCCGAGTCCACTTCATCAATGAAAGTGACCGGCAGTCCTGGCCGTCCAGGCTCTTGGACATTCTTGGCCAAGTTGGGAACCCCCCAGCCCTCAGCAGGTTCAGCTTCAGTAGTGGCTGGGAGGAAGGGGGGTGGAGAGGATGGCCTTTGCCACTTAACAGCAGAGTCTGTGAGCGAGGTGGCTGGCCCGGGGCAGCCCGCATCAACACCCCACTGTACTACGACCCCCAAGTGGCTCCTCCCCAGAGCAGATGAACCATCCTCACTGGGCGCCGGCTGGGCTCCAAGTTCCTGGTTCCAAGAGGCTGGACTCTCTGCTCCCTTTGGCTGCTCCACAGACTGCCTCCCTTCGCGGGGAGGGGCTTCAGAGACCTTCCACTTGGGGATGAACGTGAAGGAGTTTCGGGAGTTCGCGCGGAGAGAAGTCAGGGCACGGGCTTGGAGGTCCCCCAAAGGGGTGGTGTCCATGTCTGGCCTGGGGGTCGGCTTTGTCTCAAAGGAGTCGTTGGCGCTGGTGGCAGAAGAGACCCACCGGCGCTGGCTTGGAGTGGCACTAGCAGGGCTGAGCGCATGGGCTGGGAAGGCAGGGGACGCGGCTGGAGTGGCACTCGGAGTTCCGGGACTGGGGGTCGGGCGGAGAGGGTGCTCCCCTGACTCCACCTTTGGCTTCCATTCGGATTTCCACTCGCCCGGCACGGGCGCGGGGCCTGCGAACCCGTTGGCAGGGCCGGCTCGGGACTCGGGGGCCGTGGGCCCGTTGGGCAGCGGGCGCGCGCCGACGCTGCGGGGCACGCCCCGGGGGTGGACGGTGAAGGAGTTGCTGCTGGTCTTCTGCAAGAAGTCACTGCGTCGGGCCCAGGGGCCGGCCCCGCCTCCGGGACGTCCGGGCTCGCAGCAGGCGTTGCGTTGGCTGGCGCGGGAAGCGGGGAGCGCAGACGGCGGACTTGGGGAGGCAGTCGGGCCAGGGGTCGCGGGAAGAGGATCTGAGGGCGAGGCGAACGCACGGGGTCCGGGGACCGGCGGAGAAGGCGGCGCGGGCCGGGCGCGCTCGGGGCTGCAGCGACGGCGCGGAGCGGCCGTCGGGTCGAACTTCTCCAGCAGGCGGCTGACGCGGCCGGGCGGCGGCGCCTCGAACACGAGCACCTCGGCGGCGCGGATGCCGGCTTCTGGCGGCGCGGCGGGCGGGAAGCCGGGCGCTGATTCAATGATGAGGATGTTGTCGGCGCGGATGGTGCGCACTCCCGGCACGCGGCAGTAGAGCTCCAGCAGCGGCTGCGCCGGACCGCGCCGGCGCTCCGACTCGAGGCGCATGAACGGGTTTTCGCGCAGCGGGCCCAGGCTCTCGGCCAGCACCAGCGGCTCCGCCGAGCCTTCGGTGGCCGCGCCGGGACCCGGGCCTGCGCCCAGGGCGGCCAGTTTGGCCCGCCTGCGCTCCAGGATCTCCCTCTTCCAGGCGGGCATCGCGGTGCGCGGGCCAGTGTTCGGGCCCGGCCGCGCCAGGCCGGCCATCCTGCGGACGCGGCCGCTGACTATACTGCGAAGGCTACCAGGCCAGCAGCGCTGGTCACGAGGAGAGCCGGCCTTCTCCCCCGCGCCACGCCCCCTCCACCCGCCACCAATTGGGTGAGAGCGCTAGGGCCCGCCTCGCCCCACCCCGGGTGGAGGTCGGCGGACACGTCGATTGGGGGACCTCGCCTGGCCCCCGCCCTCCTGAGGCCTCATTGGACCACGCTCAGCGCAGACCGGCCCCATTGAGGAAGGGCTTGGATCCTCCCCCGGTCTCGCGTAGCTCCTGGGTGGCCCCATTTCCGCCTGTGTTCTGGGCTCCTCTGCCAGCTAGGGGGTGGGGCCTGGCGCGGATCTCGGCTGACCCCTGGACTCCACCGCGCAAGTGACCCTGGCGGAACCGGGACTTCCTCGTCACCAGGCCTCCTTGTTCCCCCCGTGGGTTTGGCGCGGGCCAACCAGACTGGCCCCAGCCCTCCTCCCACCTCAGTCCTCGAACTGCTCTCGGGTGGCTTGGGGAACGTGGGACTGCGGAAGTAGAAAAGCCGCGTCGGAGCCTGGCTTGAGGAAAGATTCTCAGAAACCGAGTTTTTGGTCAGCTTCCAAACGTATGGGCGAGCACCCAACTGCCGGCAACCCACCCGCAGCATCTGCCCTTATAGAACCAAACTGCAAGGAGACATGGAGGCAGGGCCTTGGTCTGCACTCTTACAGGGGAAAGCGTAGGTCCCAGATGGCCAGGCCAAGGGCTGATCCTTCCACCTTGCTGTCAGGCCACTAGGTCTCTTGAACTCCACCCACCCAAGGCTGGGTAGGGAGTGACTCTAAAGGCACAGCTTCCGGGCAGGCTGATAGCCTTCAAAAAGTCCAGGGTTTCTTCCTCTGAGGAGAGCTGAACAGCCCAAGGGGAGTAAAGAGGTTGCTTATATCCATGGGAGCAAGAATAGGGCCAGGGACACAGGCATCCCCATCCTTCCTTCACATGCCCTGCAGCCTGCTGGGGACCTAAACTACTCTCACACCTCGAGCCTTCCAAGGGCTCAGCTCGGGGCGCCCGGGTCTCTGCAAGGACACAGGTTTTGGCCTGAGAGCACCCTTCCTGGACTCTGGGAAGTGCCTTTCTCTATTAACTTTCCAAAGGAAATTTTTTAGGCTCGTCACTTCTACACAAACCAGAATGCTTGCTCAACTGCAAATTACCAAGACAAAAAATCCAAACATAACATTATAAGGCAAGTCACACTGCTGGCCAGGCTGCTAGAGGAAAGGGCAACACACCTGTTCTATAAATGGATAGACAGTAAATGTTTAACCCCAGTGTTTCTTAACAGGGGCAATTTTGTCCTCTAGGGGCCTTGGCAATGTTGAAAGAAATTTGCGCCTGCCTAGCAAGCGCAGGGTCCTGAGTTCGATCCCCAGTACCACAAAAAAAAAAAAAAAAAAAAAAAAAAAAAAGAAATTTGGCTATCACAAGTGAAGGATAATACTGGTATCCAGCAACTTCGAAACATCTTAGATCTTCAGGACAGTCTCTCCTACACCCACAGTAAAGGATTCTGCTGAGACTGAGAGACTTTGTACTCTGCAGGATACATTTGCTCTCAGTCACATGATCATGTTTTCTTTTGTTTGGGTTTTTTTTTTTACAGCCACTTGGGTGGGTTTCTTTACTTACTGATTTATTGCTTGTGTTAGGGGTTTAACCCAGGGCCTTCACACTGAGCTATTTACCCAGACCTTTTAATTTATTTCATTTTGAGACAGGATCTTGCTAAATCACCTGGGTTAGGCTCAGACTTACAATCCTTCTGCTTCAGCTTCTGAAGTATCTGGGACTGTGGATGTGCCACTGTATCTATTCATAGCCTTTGTCTTTAACCTTATAAAAATGAAAAAATTTGGCTGAGTGTCATGGCTGTAATCCCAGATAAGTTCGAGGCCAGTCTAAGCAACTGTGTCTCAAAAGAAAAGAAAAAAGGGCTGGGGATGTAGCTTACTAGTAAAAGTCATCTTCAGCTCAAGGGCTATACAAAAATTGGCTTTGGCTATTGTTTCTCTGCTTACCAGGGCACCACTGAGGCCCACCAATGACTACATGCCAGCAAGAAGCCAAAAGCTCTGATGTCACAGGTGCCACTCCACAGGTCAACTCCAGCCTCAAGTGTTCTCAATCTGGGTGGCCAAGGTACCCACCTCCTAAACAGGAAACAAAGCTTCTCCCAAGATAGTCCCCCCATCATGCTGTAGCAACACTTTCTGACCTACCTACAGCACCAACTCTTCTGTAAGCAGTTACTACACAAAGGGGGGTCTATTCAGCATTTGTCTCCTTCAAGACTTGAAAACTACAGGCAACACTTTCCATTTCAGGAAAACATTCTCTTATTTTATTTCCATCTTAGCAAATGTTCTCATTTGGCACCTGACACATCAAACCAGAGACCTCAGGCCAACAAACCCGGGCCACTCATGAGCTCCCATCTCCAGTTCTCCATGTCTGCCATCATCAGAGCACCTGTTCCTATCTTAGGTCCCTTGAGGAGGCCCAAATTTGTCTCATATGTCCTAACGGTGCTGGCCACAAGGTGGTAGAAAAGTCCACGAAACTGCAATCAACAACATGAAACATGAAAGTCCATGAAACAACAACGCCAAGCAACGCCTTGGCTGCTGAGTTCTTTACTCAGGTGGCGACATCCAGACAGGATTCCAGTCATGCTCTCTCTCTCTCTTTTTTCTTTTTTGTCTTTTTGAGACAGAATCTGACTATGCGGTTCACTGAGCTCACTTTGTAGCCCAGGCTGGTCTCGAACTCACAACAATCCTCCGACCTCAGCTGCCCAGTCATTCTCTTAGTCAACATTTTTCTGTCTTTGCCTGTGCTGTAATGAAGAAAGGCTATTCTCTCCCATGACACAGGGGAGGAGACACAAGCGCTCTTGTATTTTCAGAGCTAAACCATCTAAGGAATTACGGTTTAGATGGATGGTGCAATAAGCTCTTTGGTTGCTGTTGCTGGTTGGACAAAATCTCCAAGTTCAGCTCTGCTGCTTCTGTAAAGGAATACAACCCCAGGACCCACGGAAAATGCTCAAAGCCCAGCAGGACACTCGATTTATATGCAGCTTCCAACTGGCCTGGGGTCTCTCTTAAGATCTCAGTTCAGGATTAGTTACTCAAAGCATGAATAATAGGAAGTATTTCAGGAATCAAGGCGGCTCTGTTTAGCCCTGATGAGGAAAAATCTCAGACTTGACTGGCATAGAGAAAATTGGGTACTTAGCCAGGCACAAGCAGGCGCTGACCTCAGATCAAAACCTCCCCTCCGATGTGGCTCAAGCAGGACTTCAGGTACAGGACCAGCATTCTAGCTGTGCAGTGCTCGTTCCCTTGGCCCCTGCCCGAGGCTAGTTGACACGACAGGCACGGATCATGAGCAGCTGCAGGAGAATGAAGACCGGAGATGTGATCAGGCCAAACCAGAGCTCTCGAGTTTGCTCTACCAGCTTCTGGCACAGCAGCATCTCAAAGACGAACTTGAGGCTGAGAACCGTGAGGACCCAGAAGAGACGCAGCACTGCCAGCCGTTTCTCCCCGTCTTGAAAGAGGCGTACGGACACGATGGTGGTGAAGTAGGTGCTGAGCCCATCAGCGGCGAAGAAGGGCACGAACACGTTCCACCAGGAAAGGCCCGGGGCCAGGCCGTCTACGCGGAGTGCCAGCAGCACGGAGAACACTAAGAGGGCCAGCAGGTGCACGAAGATCTCAAAAGTGGCGAAGCCCAGCCACTGCACCAGCTCCCGCAGCGAGAAGAGCATCGCGCTGGTGGGGCGCTAGCCGGGGTACGGCCGAGCGCGCTCCCAGCGGGGCCGCGCCCTCTCTCCCCGCTGGCCTGTCCGGCGCACGCCACCGCTGTGAGAAAACGGCCTCGCCTGCCCCGGCGTGCCGCCAAACTCCAGGCCTAGGTCCGGGTCCCCGTGGCGGTCGCAATGGGAATCCTGCAGCACCAGGAAGCCATGCCCCGCCGGCGTGGGTTGAAGACGTCACTTCCTGTCGACACCGGAAGGCGGTGCGGAACTCTATATCAGGGGCGTGACTGAGACCGGGGCTGCGAATGAGTAGTGATGCCGGGTGGTCAGCTCTTGGTACTCTTCGGCAGCCAGACAGGCACTGCCCAAGATGTGGCGGAGAGGCTGGGCCGCGAGGCCCGGCGCCGGCGGCTGGGTTGCCGCGTGCAGGAGCTGGACTCTTACGCAGTGGTGAGGCTCCGCCGCCTGGGCGGGAGACTCTGGGCTCGGAGGCGCCGCGGCGGTTGGAGCCGACACGGGGGAAGAGGAGACTTGACTTGTGGCCAGTCCCTCTTAGTGAAGGAGCGGGGGCCTGTTGGGGGGACCCGGTCATGACGGCCAGAGCTCTTACACTTGTGTCTTTTCGTTGAGGCGAATCTGATTAGGGAGCCCGTGGTGATATTTGTTTGTGCCACTACAGGCCAAGGAGACCCCCCCGACAACATGAAGGTAAGGTTGGCACGGTGCGGCTCCCGCCTCCCCAACCCCGTCTTTACGGCTTAGACACGCCAAGAAGCACTTTAAGTTGTTGCCCCTGGAGACACGTCAGAGGTGGTTCTGAGACGACACCTTCAGGTGGAGCTGGGGGCTCTGGTTGTCCTTGCTAAGTACTAAATTCTTCATAGCCACTAAGTAGCCTTGTTTTCCATGTTAACTCTGTTTTTCCAGATGTCTGTAGAACTCTGTTCTGGCTTTTGTGTGGATCTCCAGGCTGTGTAGCTTTCAGACAATATTCTCATTGTTTGATCATCTTGGACACACATGTATTCCTGGCGCTGTGAAGTGCTGGGGGCCCGCATTTCCAGCTCCTGCAAACTTACAGTAGAAACAACAGTTCATGGGCAGTTACAGTATCAGTAAATGCCTGCTGCTGGGGAACCTGCTGGATGTTGTGAGAGCGTGGGGTCGCATGCAGAGCTTTTTGGAAGGAACATAGGCTGAGTCCCAAGGATGAATGCGGCTGGATGAGGAAGACAGAGCAGCTAATGCAGAGGAGAAGGATGGCCTGGCCTACGTGAAGAGGAGGAAGCCGTTTAGGATGGCCGTCAGGCTCAGGAGTGCATTGGGGCAGGAGGAGAGAGGAGGCAGCAGGAAGCCATGGAAGAGCCAGAGCCTGAGCAGGCGCAGTGGGCAGGGTGAAGGGCTGTGGAAATGGGCGACAGTAGCACTCCGGCTCAGGCAACAGCGCCACCTCTCTGTAGGGGGTGAGACAATGCCAGAGATTACAGCCCAGGCAAGAGGTGCTAGTGGTGTAAAACAGGGTGGTGGCAGAAAGGGTGAGGCGGGCCCACTGTGGAGAGGTTAAGGAAGCAGAGCCAGCAGGACTTGTAATTGAAGGCATCTGGAAGATGAGAAAGGTGGAATCACAGCAGGGGTTTGGACTCTGGAACCAGAATGGGTGCTAGCCACAGAAAGCAAGGGTGTGGCAGGCCCAGGTGCCAGGAGGTGTCAAGGCAGATGTGAGTAGATCAGGACCTCTAGGAGGTCCTTGGGGCCAAAATCCAGAGGTGTGAGGAAAAACACCTCCCCCTAGGACCCTGCCAGCATCAAAGCAGAGGGCAGGCCAGTGGCCAGGCAGTGGAGAGGGGGTGCACCTTCTTTCACAAAGGGCTGCAACCATCAAAGCTGCGTGGCAATCAAATAAGTTGAGGCCTGGAAGTCATCCCTGGGATTGTTGGTTGAGAGTAGTTTTCTGGCTCATGGAGAGAGAAGCCAAGTCACTGGGGATGGGAGAGTTAGTGGGAAAGATCTTCTGAAAATGTCAGATATTTTAAAATTCTGGCCAGGAGTGGTGGTGCACACCTGACCTGTAATCCCAGCACTAGGGAGGCTGAGGCAGGAGGATTGTTGCAAGTTCAAGGTCAGCCTGAACTGCATACCAAGACCCTGTTTCCAAAAAAAAAAAAAAAATTCTGGCTGTGAAAGAGCTAAGGAGTCCAGAAGGAGTTTATAGGATGGAGGAGACTTGGCATGTTCAGTGTTGGTCTGGGGAGGGACAGGAAGAAAGAAGCTGACAATTGAAGACTGAGGATAGGGCTTACTGTGTAGAGCCCAGGAAGGCCTTAGCACTGCTGAGGCTCTCCTCAGATGAGAGGAACGGAGTGGGTGACTGGGGGTGGAGACAGGAGGTGAGGGACAGGATGGGAAGGTGCTGGCTGCGGAAAGGAGAAGTAATGAGACCCTTTTCCAGTCCAAAGTATCTGGGACTGTTGGGGCAGCCAGTGACACCCAGGTATGATGGTCACAGTAAGGTATGATGAGACTTGAGTGAACAAAGTCAGGAAGAACGGCAGGGATGGGCACCTCACAGAAGAAAACAAGAGTAGTGCTAACCGCCCTCTCTGACTGCAGCAGGAACTGGGGCTCCTTTGAGTGGTTGCAGGCCTGGACCACAGAGGCTGGGGTGCAGCTCCTCGGTGACCATCTGCCTGGTGGGCAGGAAGTCCTGCCCTCTTTGCTGTGTTCTTTGAGTAGCAGTGGGAGGCTGGGCGTGGTGGCACATGCCTGTAATCCCAGCTTTCGGGAGGCTGAGGCAGGAGGATCGTGGAGAGTTTCAGACCAGCCTGGGCTATAAAGTGAGCTCAAGGCCAGCCTAAATTGCAAAGCTAGACCCTGTCTCAAAAACAGACAGGGAAAAAAAAAGGCAGTGGGATCACAGTGAAAGACCCAGCAACCAGGTCCCTGCCGTGCCAGTAATGAAGCCGACTAGTAATGGGCACCAGGCGTATGTCCAAGGCTTCCATCAGCCTCCTGACAGAGGTGGACCATGGGCAGCTACCACTCAGGGCACAGGCTCCTGTGAGAGGCCCAGGCTGAGAGAGTACCAGAGCAGGTCGGACACAGCACCCACGGAGCGAGACCAGCACTGCGACAGGACTGGGCTGGCAGCACAGAAGAGGGTCTTTGAAAGATTAGAGGGTGTGGCTGAGAAATTCTCCCAAGGGTTGTAACAAAGAGCAAGGTGGAGATCTGACCCTGATGGTACGCACTTATAATTCCACCATCTGGAAGGCTGAGGCAGGGGAGTTGTAAGTTTGAGCTTAGCCTAAGTGATTTAGTGAGACCCTGTCTCAAATTTTTAAAGAAATGTTTGGAGGCTTAGCTAAGTGCAAAGGCCCTGTGTTCAATACCCAGTACTGCCAAAAAACCCAAAAAACAAAAACAAAAAAACCTCATGCCAGGAGCCTCAAAATGAAAAGACCAGGTAGGAAATTATCAAGAAAAGTAGCAAAATGCCCCAGAATAGAAAGCTGAGACCCCAGCCTGGGACATGACCACCTGCCTGAGAGGGGTGCGGAGGGTGGAGAGGGTGCCTGCCAAGGCACACTGTTTGGCTCTTAGGGACAAAGCATGCCCCAGTGGCTGCCAGGAAATAGCAAGGCAGCACACAGATGGCACTGGCTTCTCAGCAGCAGCCACTAAACTGGAAGAGTCCAGGGCAGGCCTAAGGGGCACAGTCTTCCCCCAATAGCGCTGCCCACAGGCCTGCGTGGTGCCTCCAACAGGCTGGGTGGGGGCCTCTCCCTAAGCCCCTGGGCTCCAGGAAACAAGGCTACAGAAGGCAGAGACATTTGTTCGCAAGCTGCCAGCAAGATGCCAAGACGCCACGGGCAACCCAGGACCAGTGGGCAGAGCTGAGCACTGACAGCGCTAGCATGGCTTCACCCATCGTATAGGGTCTGAGGACCTGCTGCTGCCTCTGTTCTTTTCCACAGAAAGGGTGGAAGGTGAGGCAGAGCCGACCCATGTGGCCCAGGCAGGCTCAGAGAAGGGGGTGACTTGATGCCTAGTTGTGGAAGGGTGTGGTTGCTGCCAAGGAAGGCATGGAACAGAGGTGCTCTGAGCCCAGGCCCTGTGGCTCCAGGGATGGTGTGGGATGTGCCCCAGGCTCCCTGAGGCTCAGGTGTTGGGACTGGAGATGGCAGGTGGGTGGGGGAGAGGGTCCCACTGGGCACCCATCCCAGAGCCACGCCTGGGGTCCAGGCTGAGCCCTGACTCAGGATGGGGAATGGGGAGGCGCTAGCCCTCAGGAGGCGGAGCTGAGGAGCAAGTGAGCAGACAGCCTGGCTCATTGGCCTCCCAGTCTCTGGAATCATGGCTTTTTCCTCCTTTATAATTTATGCATTTTCGGGCTGGGGATATAGTTCAGCAACACAAATGCTTGCCTAGCAAGCGCAAGGTCCTGAGTTTGATTCCCAGTACCCCCCCCCAAAAAAAGTCCTTATAATTTATGCATTTTCCCAAGTTTCTTGTCTTTGTAGTAGAATAAAAACCAATTTTGTTGTGTTTTAGTAACAGGCACTTAAGGAACAGGTGAGCATTTTTGCCCTGCCAGGGAGGCCCCACCTGCCATGTGCAGGCCTGGTGCTCAGCACCCACCTCCCTGCCACGTGGGCCCAGAGGCAGCCTGCTCCTACCAGTGCCCTTTCAGGCCTTTGGCCAGATGGTTCCATCCCATTGTGCCCTCATCCTGAGACTCCCCTATATCCCCACAACAGTGAGGGGCTGGCCCAGAGCCAGCGGCCCTAACACAGACTTCCTCTGACCCAGAACTTCTGGAGATTCATATTCCGGAAGAACCTGCCAGCCACCTCCCTCTGTCAGCTGGACTTTGCTGTTCTGGGCCTTGGGGACTCCTCCTACGCCAAGTGAGTAGAGACAGTGAGTGTGGGGTTCAGCACACTGGCCACACTGGAATGGTCCTCAGAGTCAGTGCCCCTTCACGGGTGCTCCCTGGTGGGCTGCCAGTGTAGGCATGTGGAGTGAAGGCACCTGGGCAGTCCAGGAGCAGAGCTGGGCTCACACCAGCCAGTGTCATGTCATAGCCTGTGCCCAAGGTCAACAGAGCCAGCCCAGTGCTGTTCCCTGCCAGGAACAAAGCAGACACTGTGAAGTGTTTGTGCCATAGGAAGAGGGCTGAGGTAGAGGGTTTGCACCTGTCCACCCCTAAGGCCACGCCTTGCCTGGCCAGGATTGCCAGTGGGTTTACGATGTCAGTATTTGCAGAACACACAGCTGTGTCCCTGAGTACCATCACTTTGTATCATTGCCTAGCATAAAAGGGGTTGGGGTTCAGGGTGCAGACAGCATCTTCAGAGGCCCAAGCTGAGTCCATCTGTCCAAAGGGCCCAGGTGCCTGGGAGGGTCCTCTGTCACTAGAGGGAAGCACAGAAGGATCAGCCTTGTGTCATGTCCTGCTGGGAGGTCTCGCTCCTGAGCTGTGCAGCCACAGGAGCTGAGAGGTCCAAGGGAATCTGACACCCGCCTAACTCAAAGCTTTCAGCCAAGTAGTGACCAAGCCCTGGCCAGGGTGAGGACTGACTGGCAGGATAGGACTGTCCCCACCTCACCACCTGCTTCCTGGTGACCTGGGCCCTATGTGCTCTGGGCTGCAGGGCAGACCCCGCCCAGCCTCTCCATCTCCGCAGATTCAACTTTGTGGCCAAGAAGCTGCACCGTCGACTGCTGCAGCTTGGGGGCAGCGCCCTCCTGCCTGTGTGTCTGGGCGATGACCAGCATGAGCTGGGGTGAGTGGGCCACAGGGCTCCCTCATGGGTGTGGTAGACAGGTGAGCCATTTCCCTGTGGCCAACAGGTGTACTCTCTCCCAGGCCCGATGCTGCCATCGACCCCTGGCTGGGGGCCCTGTGGGAGAAGGTGGTGAGGCTGTACCCGGTGCCCTTGGACCTTGCTGAAATCCCCCCTGAAGTCCCGTGAGTGAGGGCCTTGAGCCAGCCCTGGAGAATCTGTAGATGTACCCTGGCCAGGGACCTTGTCCTTGTCCCTCCAAGTGGGCAACACCCCGGGAGGAAGCCCACAGCCTAATGCCATTGCTCCCTGGAGCCCTCGGACTGCTGCCCATCACCCTTGGGCCTTATACTCGTGTCCCCCCCCCCCTGCAGCTTGCCCTCCACATTCGTCCTCCAGCTCTTCCAGGATGCACCCAGTATGGCCCCCAAGGAGCTGACTGTGTCCAGCTTGGATTCTCATCAGCCCCCGTCAGAGTCACAGCCCTTCCTGGCGCCCATGGTCACCAACCAGAGGGTCACAGGCCCCTCACACTTCCAGGATGTGCGGCTGGTCGAGTTCGACATCACTGGCTCCGGCATCAGGTGGGAGCCAGCCCAAGACCCCAAGCAGGCAAGATGCCTGGTACCTGGGAACCCAAGGCAGGCAGTGGACCGGGATTTGGATGGGACTACAGCAGCTGGGGTGAGGGCAGCTCAGCATCAGGAGCCTCATCCACAGACCGCAGGCTGCCATTGAGCTCCTCTCCCTCCCCTATGGCACCTCCCACACTGTCCCACACAGCTTCGTTGCTGGCGATGTGGTACTGATTCGGCCATCCAACTCAGCTGCCCACGTCCAGCAGTTCTGCCAGCTGCTGGGCCTGGATCCAGACCAGTGGTTCACACTGCAGCCACGGGAGCCAGGTGAGCAGGAAGTGGGCCACCCACCCACCACCCCACTGAGGCTCTGGCCATGACACAGCCATTCCTGTTGCAGGTGTGTCCCTTCCATCAGGGTTGCCCCAGCCTTGTTCCATGTGGTACCTTGTGACCCAGTACCTGGACATTGCGAGTGTGCCCCGCCGCTCTTTCTTTGAGCTCCTGGCCTGCCTGTCCCCACACGAGCTGGAGCGAGAGAAGCTGCTGGAGCTCAGCTCGGCCACAGGCCAGGAGGCGCTGTGTGAATATTGTAGCCGGCCCCGCAGGACCATCCTGGAGGTCAGGGCCAACCCAGAGGGTGGCAGGTGGTGGGTCCTAAGTCAGGGGCCATGAATTAGTGAACTCGTGCTGAGGATCCTCTGCCCAGGTGCTGTGTGACTTCCCACACTCTGCGGGCGCCATTCCCCCAGACTACCTGCTAGATCTCATCCCACGGATCCGGCCGAGAGCCTTCTCCATCGCCTCATCCCTGCTGGTGAGGGCTAAGGCCAGGGAGGGTCGCCTCTGAGCAGGAGTGGCCTAGCACCCATGGCACCCACTTTCCCCCCAGGCTCATCCCAACAGGCTACAGATCCTGATGGCTGTGGTGCAGTACCAGACCCGCCTCAGGGAGCCCCGCCGTGGCCTCTGTTCCTCCTGGCTGGCTTCCCTGGACCCTGGGCAAGGTGACTTCTAGGAGGAGGGGTGAGAACTGTGGCCTAACCCTCCCATCTGCCCCCACCCACATCAGTGCCCCTCATCCAGGCCCATGGAGCCCATTCATGCCGCCTCTGTCCTGCAGCAGGATCTGTCCAAGTGCCCCTGTGGGTGCGGCCAGGCAGCCTGGCCTTCCCGGAATCACCAGACACACCTGTGATCATGGTGGGGCTTGGCACTGGTGTGGCCCCCTTCCGAGCAGCAGTCCAGGAACGTGTGGCCCAAGGCCAGACTGGTGAGTGCAGGGATCCCTGGCTTGGTTACCGCCGGAGCTAGTCCATGGGGCTCCAAGGGCCTGTGTCCAGCTTGAGTCCACCCTGCACTCCCCAGGAAACTTCCTGTTTTTTGGCTGCCGCTGGCGGGACCAAGATTTCTACTGGGAGGCTGAATGGCAGGAATTAGAGAAGAGAGGTTGCCTGGTGCTGGTCACAGCGTTTTCCCGGGAGCAGGTGGGTGTGCTCTGAGGTGGAGGGGGCAGGAAGAGGGCAGCAGACTTAGCACCTCCACCTTGCAGGAACAGAAGGTGTATGTGCAGCACCGGCTCCAGGAGCTGGGGCCACTGGTCTGGGAGCTGCTAGACCGCCGTGGTGCTCACTTCTACCTGGCAGGGTGAGGCCAGGCTTAGGCAGGTGGTGTGGGGAGGCCCAGCCCTGCAGGGTCCCAACTGCACTGACCATCTGGCCTGCCCATCTAGCAACGCGAAATACATGCCTACAGATGTCATGGAGGCCCTGACGTCCATCTTCCAGGAGCATGGTGGGCTTTCTAGCCCTGATGCCACCGCTTACCTTGGCAGGCTGCAGCGAACACTGCGCTTCCAGGTGGAGACCTGGGCCTGAGCGGCCACCTGTCAGCCCTCACAGCTGTCCCGGGCCCATGGGGGAGTCCAAGGGGAGGGGACCTGGTAGGGGAACCCCTCATGCTCCGGTCCTTTTCACACTCTGGGGGCCTGTCAGCCCCGACACTGCAACCTGCCCCACTGGTTGCCCTAGGGACACCCTGCCCTGCCCATGCCCCACCCCACTACTGGCCTGGCCTGTGTCCCCCTGCTTTGGCATAGGACATTGCTTGCCCCCGGGAGTCCCCAGCACCTCCATGGCAGTCTGAGGGACCACGCCTGCAGCACCCACACGGTCAGGCTTGGGCCAGAGGCTGCCAGGACCCCCACAGCTTCCCAGGCAATGTGAAGAGGCCTGGCTAGGCCCGTCCTCTCCTGTCCCAGAAGCCTTGGCAGTAAACATAGCCCCTGGGCAACTCTTCTCGTGTGTTGTCTGTCTTTCTGCTCCTGGTGCTGGAAGTGGCAGGTGGGTCCTTGAGTGTCCACATGGGTGGAGGCAGCAATGATCTCGGGGGGGTGTGGGCCCCAGCATGTGTGCCTTGCGTATCTACCTTGCCTAAACCAGGTGTCCTACACTTGGATGTCCAATGTAATGTGAATTAAGGGTCCTGGAGGCGCCCAGCCAAGCCTGCTCCACCTATGAGGCAGAGTGCTAGCTCACTGGCAGCCCAGAGCTGTGGGAAATGCTGGGGCCCGGCCCGGGCTGCCCTTTGTACCCAGGAAGGGGCGGGCAAGGGGTGTGGTGTTTGGGCCCCACCCCCACGCTCCCTCTGGGAAAGGCAATCCTGCTGGAGTAGTTGAGCCAGTGAGCTGGTCCAGGTCGCGAGTGGAAGAGCGTTTGGTCAGTCACTGACACAGGTTGGACTTAGCTGGGGCTGAGCGCCTGCAGGATCTCACCAGGAACAGCTCTGCGTGGGCCCAGGAACTACCTGGTGTGAGCACGCCACCAGGACTTGAGGGAACCCAGAGGTGCAGCAGGAGGTCAGTAGTCAAGGGAGCAGTGGGTGGCATCCAGATCCTACCTGGCCACTGAGGGCCACACTGACCTCCACACCTCCCCTACTACCTCTACATCCTGGAGCCCCTGCCCACCCATCCTGACTCTGGCCCTAGGGACCCTGCCCTGGGCCCCACAGAGCCCAGCTCTGGGCCTTCCAGTCCTCTGTGGGCCTCTCTGGGTCCTGAGTGTCTGGACTCACGGTGCCAGCCTCCAGCGGATGATGGGGGAAGCCTCAGAAATTCCCAGGGTGCCAGAACTCTGGAAAGTGAGCCCCTGCTAGGGGCTACAGCCCCAGCCAGCACCTGGCCCCTGTCAGAAGTGGGGGAGCAGGTGGAGGGCCACAGGCAGGAGGAGGAGTGCCCCATCTGCATGGAGCCCTATGGGCCCAGCGAGCACCGCCTGACCCTGCTGAACTGTGGCCATGGCCTTTGTACAGGCTGCTTGTGCCGGCTACTGGGCACAGCCCCTGGCTCAGACCTGGGCCGTGTGCGCTGCCCTCTGTGCCGCCAGAAAACACCCATGTTGGAGTGGGAGATCTGCCAGCTGCAGGAAGAGCTGCTTCAGGCTGATGGGCCCCAGCGCCCACCACCCCCTGCACCCCCCACACCCCCTGGCCGCAGGCCCGGGACTTGGGGCTCCCTCGAACACCGCTACCAGCCTCGCTTCCTGGCAGGGCCCATAGGGAGCCGGGGCTGCCTGCCCTTCCTGCCCTGCCCGCCCGGGCTGGGCATCCGGCTGTGGGCACTGCGGGAGCGTGGACCCTGTGCTCGCCGCCTGGTGCTGTTGACCCTCCTGGTGCTTGAACTGCTGGGGCTGCTGCTCATTTTCACACCACTCATGCTGCTGGGGCTGCTCTTCATGCTTCTGGACCGTGCCAGCCGCTGAGCCTTGCTGGATGGAAAGCTCAGGCTCAGACCCAGCCCTGGCCATCCCCAAGCCCCACACACGGAGCCTGGCCTGGCCATACAGCCCACTCCATCCTGCAACTGGGACACAAGCTGGGCCCAAGGACACCATGCAAGGGCAGCTGCTGGAGACAAGGGCAGCAGAAAGGGCCAGGCCAAGTGAGGCAGGCCCTGTACTGGCCATGGCAGACTGGGCCACACTGCCCCTTCCTGAGACCCAGCTGAGGAGCACAAATGGCCAGACACCCCAAAGGGACTTTCTTGGCAGGGGAGGGCAGGGGCCACCAGAGCTGACCACCTGTGATCTAGATCAGTGCCAGTGTGTCCTTGAAGGTCACAGCAGCCAGGGGAGGGGCCTGCACAGCACATGGCTGGTCCACAAGACTCCAGTACCCAGCCTGGCCAGGACCAGAGGGTGGCTGCGGGCAGCCAGGGCCTTAGCTGTGCTGGCTCCCAACACAAACCCAGAGGCCCTCACCTGCAGGGCGCCGTAGCGATGGGTGAGAGGAACATGACTGAGGTGGGTCTGGTACAGGAAGCGGCTCTGAATAAACACCTCCTGACGCCACTGTCACCTGCCCCAGCTATCCTTCCTGTTACCCATTTCATCATGAGGCAGAACTGCCGCATACTCCATGCCAAGGGCCTATCCCCAAACCCTGGCGGTCTAGGTCCCTGGTCCTAGTGCCCCAGCTCAGAATGGCCACAGGCCATACCCAGCCTTGGGAGACCCATGCAGGCCAGGGGCACAAGGAGAGAAAACACCTGTGTTTTTCTCCACACTGGTGGCCAGTGCAAAAGACAGGCCCTGTCTTTATCCAGTTAGGCCAGCTTTATAGGCTGGCCACAGCCAGTGTACATGGGCAGTGCACTGTGACCAGGCCTGCAGGCTCTGCACAGCATTCGGGGGCAGACCTGGCCCCCTGTGCAACACACCCCAACCTGACCCCAGCCAGCAAGGCCAAGCCTCCCACCGGCAGCTCCAAGCTAGACATAGTCTGGGCTGCAGCCCTGGGTGCTGACCCTGGGCCCAGCCCTCAGGGGGAAGCCTCAATCCAGGTAAAAGGTGCAAACTTTGGCAAAGAGTTTTAATGGCAGAGTTGGCTGCAGCAACAATACCACGCGGGGTAGGGCCACAAGCCATGGTGGGCAAGGAAGGGTCAGCGGGCGATGGGACAGAACTGGGTCCCTAAAGAAGCGATGGGCGTGGGCAGCGGCCGCAGCAGGCAGGTGGGTGCTACATGATGGAGCAGGCGGACAGCGGGTTCCGCACATGGCAGGTACAGGCCGCCCCACAGTACTGCCTGAAGGTCTGGTAGCAGCTGCCCTCGGACTCGCCCCCCCACTGGCCACCTGATGGGGCAGTCAGCGCCTCAGGCGGCAGGCGGCTCAAGATGGATGTGTTGACGGCCAGCGCGGCCAGGCCGTAGTCAGTGAAGAGCACAGTCTCACGGCGGCAAGTGGGGCAGGAGATGAACTTGTACTTCGGGCAGGACTCGTACAGGATCTGCAGACACTGCTCACACACCGAGTGCAGGCAGGACAGCACTCGGGGCCGGCGCTGTGTGACATTGTAGGTGTGCCCACAGGTGGGGCACTCCAGGGGCTCCCCTGCTGCCATGGGCCCTGAGGATGAGGAGGAGCCCGCTGAGGCTGCCGAGCTAGGCCGGATCACGTACTGATTCACAATCACCTCGTCCGCAGGTGCCACACGGGGGAAGCCCAGTTCTGAACTGCCTTTGCGGGGTCTCCTTGGGAGGGGTGGGGTGTGGGATGCCCCTTCCAAAGCAGGCATATCCCCACCACAGGCCTGGTTGACAATGATCTCTGTGTCGGAGGGCCAGGCACGCTTGGGTGCCAGGGTGGGGGTGGGCCGAGGTGCAGGAGGGAAGCAGGGGGCAGCGGCTGGAAGCTCAGGGAACTTTTCAGGGTGCACGATCTTCATGGCCTCCATCTTGAGGATGACATGTGGGCCCTTCAGGCAAGACATGAGGAGGCCCGGCCAGCCGCTGCCCACCTCGGGCCTAGGGTCAGCCAGCATCCGGCTGTCTCCAGTCACCCCAGACGTTCCGGTGGGCGGGGGCGTTGGGTGGGGGCGAGGGGGAAGACAGGGGACAGCATCCTGGTCCTGCCCGGCTTGATGGGGACCCCGGCCGCCCCTTGGACTCCTGGGGGCGGCCGGTGAGACCTGGGGGGGCAGAGTGCCCCCCAGTGGCCACAGAGCCCTCTCTGGTCCAGTCCTGGGAGGAGGGGGCAGGGGCAGGGGCGGGGGCGGGGGCGGCAGGCGGGGGCAGGGGGGTGTGGGAGGCTGCGCTGGGCTTGGGGTCTGGCCCAGGCGCTCACCCAGGGTCTCTGGCTGCCGCGGTTGGCCAGGGGGCGCTGGGGGGGCTCCCCCTGCAGCCAGGGTCAGCAGTCCCCGGGCCGGGACATCGGGGCAGGCAGGGGCTAGGTGGGCCCCATGGCTCCAGGACAGGGCGCCCAGGGAAGGCAGCTAGCCTGAGCCCCGACTGCAGGGGGCCCCGGGCTGCAGGCTGTTGGGCGCGAGCAGAAGCGAGGCCTGCACCAGGTCCGAGCTGCGGGCAAGAAGCGGCGTGAGCCCAGCGGCGGAGCCCACAGCCCCGCGCGCCCTCGCCCCCGCTCCCGCCCTACACAAAGGCCCTGACGTCCGACCTCTGACCCTGACCTCCTCCGCGGGGTCCCGACCTCGCAGGCCCTGCCCCTCCCTTCCCCTTCCCTGACGCTGGCGTTCAGACTCCCGAGACCTGGCCGCGGCGAGCAGGGCGCCCCGCCCGGCCGCGCCCCTCCCCCGCTCACCTGCCCCAGCCTGGCGTCCCCGGCTGCGCGCCGCCGCCGCAGAGGTTGTTTCAAAGGCAGGCCCGGACGCGGCGCCCGCCCTCGGCCGCAGCTCGGAGGCTCCAGTGGCGACCCTGGCGATGGCGGGAGCGGGCGGTACCCGGGGGCGCGGGAGCGGGGCTCGGCGAGGCGGCGGCAGGTGCGTGCGAGCGTGGCGCGCTCTGCGGCGGAGGCGCGGGGACCGCAGTGCGCGCGGCGCCCGCCCGCGCCCGCAGCGCCACCCCCCGTCTGGGGACCCGCTCGGGGTCCGCGGGGCGGGGCCAGTCTCTCACCGCCCCTGGGTCTGCTCAGGGCCCTGCTCCCGCCGCCGGGTCTCCCTCTGGGTGGAGAGGCTCGGGAGCCCCGCAGCGTCCCTGTTCTCTGTGCCCCGCTTGGTTGACGCTGGATTGTGATCAGCACCCCCACCCAGTTCTGGAAAGGCAACCCTTTCTCCTCACATTTCGAGACCCCACGATGCCCACGTGGGAGGGAGACCTGCGAGTGTTCCCCCCTGCGTCTACCTTGCGCGTGCTCAGAAGCAGGATCTCTGCTAACCCCCACGGGCTCTGTGGGGGCCCGAGTCCTTTGCTCCCCGCTGTGCCCAGGACCGACCAGCTCAGAGGGAGGAGCGCGGGTGGTCTAAGGGTGCCAGGGCACGGGTGGAGGCTGAGGACCCCGAGAAGCTGGGGGCGAGGGACGGAAGGGTGGAGCGCGGGCACGCGGAAGGCTGGGGTGTCCGGCGGGACACGTGCTGGGTGGAGGGCCTCTCGCGGACAACAGTCACCTGCTTGGGCAGGGCGGCCTTGCCATCCCGTCGGGAAAGCACGCGCGCCCCGTCACGTCATGCCGTGTGCTAACCTGACCCACACGTGAGAGCCCCATTTTTTTCTGGTTCCTCTTCCTGACCTCTCTGGCCCAGCTACGCCCGCGCTTGCGGGAGCCCTCAGGTGGGGAGGGCTGAGGTCAAGCTGGTCACTGTAGGCTGGGGGCCTGCAGAGTGACATCCCCTGCCCTGCTAGGCCACTATGCCACGTGACCACCCCTCTGCCTGCACTGAACCTTGCACGGATCTGCACAGTCCAGGCCCCCTTCAGGCCGCAGCCCCTCTGTCCTCAGCACTGTTCCGAGGGAGCAAAACACAGCCCAGCTGGGTGGCACCGTGGGAGCCCAGGCGGCGTCTGGGCTGATTCAGAGAGGGCAGGTGAGAGGCATGTTCCTGAGCAGGAGCGCCTAGGGAGGCACAGCAGGCACGACGGGGGGGGGCGTTCTGGGGTAAAGGTAGCCAGAGGAGGCCCGGAGCTCACCTGACCCCTGCTCATTAATCCTAACCCTAAACTGGCCGGCACGCGCCGGGGGAGGTACCTGGCTTTAGGTCCCGCCCCCTGCCTAAGGCCCCGCCTCAGGGATAAGTCCCGCCCCACCGATCAAGCGCCGGTAGCCGAGTATCTGAGTATCTGGTTGTCTGAACCTGGTCTTTGGGAAACCCTGAATCTCAGCGCGGAGGCTTCTGGGGAATAAAGTTTCCACCGAATGCCCCAGCCTCGTTTGCGCTTGCGCCGGGCAGCGAGGGGCGGGGTTTGCAAGGCCTGGGCGGTGCTTCCGGCGCCTGCGCAGTAACTCCTGATTGCCCTCGGCGGTCGGGTTGGTGGTCCGAAGATCTGCTTTGCCCCACACGCGGGTCGTAGGAACGTGTATCCAGGCTCTACCCAGCCCCACTCAGACAGCCCGGGTCCGCTGGGCTGCGGCCATGTCCGATTTGGTCCGGCATTCCTGGTGTTGCCCAGGATGCGAGGACTCCTGGTCACGAACGCGCAGGGGAGCCCACGGGTGCTTGCCCCGTTCTCACTCCAGGGCGACCCCGGCAGGGGTTTGGCCAAGGATGGGGTGCCGCGCTGGGAGAATTCCTTTAACCTATCTTTCCGAGAAAGGTCACTTTATTTTTTGTTTTGTTTTGTTTTGTTTTGTTGTCTTTTTGAGTCAGTTTTCGATATGCAGTTCAGGCTGGTCTTGAACTCAACTTTGTAGCCTAGGCTGGCCTTGAACTCTCAACGATCCTCTTGCCTCAGCTTCCCAAGTGCTGGGATCACAGGCGTGCGCCACCACGCCTGGTGAGGTCACTTGAGACTGAAGTCCTCGTGGCCAACTCTGGGAGCAATGAGATTTATCCACAAAGGTGTATCGATCGTTACTTATTATTTAGAAAAGTGATGTCCCAGCACCCTGGCCTCGGCGGTGAGGCGGGGGCAGGGAGGAGCTCTGCCCACACCCGGACCTTGTGGGGTGTAGGGGTGAGCAGGGCCGGTGGAATCTGGGCCTAGCCCCACTTCCTTCCTGGGGCTGTGACCCAGGGCCTCCTTGCTAGGCCACGGCCTGGATTTGTGGTCACTGAGTCACCCCGGCTTGGCAGTGCCTCTCAGCACCTAAACCTGAGGACCAGGGGTGGGCCAGCTGCTGTGCTCCAGTGGCTGGGGCCACCTGATCTCAGGAACCCCAGCCTTGAGTCCCGCCCCAGGGCCACACCCTTCTCTAGGAGGGAAAAGGCAGCTGCTTGCTCCACACACAGGCACTGGCAGGACTGGGAGGACAGGCGCTGCTGCTGCCACTGCAGGTGAGTCCTGGCCTAGGGGCAGGAGGCCCCTATGCTCCCTGCCACACAGCTAAATTGCCCAGCTCCCTGCTCCATTCCCAGATGTGCCCTAGAGGCAGTGCCGGGACACGGGCAGGGGCAGCTGGAGACACGGGCTCTGGCTCACGCCTGGGGTCACCCCTGGCACCTGGCCTTGCACATGGGTTCCAGGGCCCACATGAGCAGGCTCCTCCAGACAGGTGTTCTCTTGGGCTGCAGACCCTCAGACAGCTGCTCGCACCCCTTAGTCAGTGTGTGTGTCTGCTCTCCTCACAGGCTGGCTATGGACCCCCACGAGATGGTCGTCAAGAACCCATACACGCATATCAGCATCCCCCGGGCTCACCTGCGGCCTGGCCTGGGGCAGCAGTTAGACGGAGCTCCCTCCTCCGCATCCTCAGAGACGCCCCCTCTGCCCAAAGTGGTCTGTACTCCAGGGCCAGCCCACATCCTGCAGCCCATTGAGGCTGAAGTGCCCAAGGGGGCCAGGGGGGCCAAGGGGGCTGGGCCTAGCCAGAGCCAGCTGTCCTGGGAGCAGCCCTGGAATCCCTACAGCAGTGGGCAGCGCCCAGCAGGACTGACCTATGCTGGCCGGCCCCCCATGGGGCGTGGCGATGACATTGCCCACCACTGCTGCTGCTGCCCCTGCTGCTCTTGCTGCCACTGCCCACCGTTTTGCCGCTGTCACAGCTGCTGCTGTGTCATCCTCTAGCCCACCCACCATGGGGCACCGGCCCCTGCTTATGGCCACGGTGGTGCCAGACATTAGAGGCAACCACTGTCACGGACTCTGGCCACTTCCTGCCGTGAATGTGGCAGGCTGCTGGCTCAGCAGGGCCCTTTGGGGCAGTCATGGGCACTGGCCATGGAGCCAGCAACAGGGACCCCCTTGACCACTGGTGCAAAGCCCAGGCAATAAAGCAGGGTGAGCTTTACTTCCACGACTCGCTCTTCTGGCCGGCCCTTTGGGAAGGTGTCCTGGACCAGAGCACTGCATCCACCCTCACGCACACGTGCATCCACACATGTGGACACACACGGACACACACTGTCCGCAGTCTCGTGGGACTTCTCAGGGACAGGGAGGCCGCTGCCTAGTGACATCTCCACTCAACCTGCCCTGCAGGTCTCAGATCTGGCTGGGGGATGATGGGGGCTGGGAACCTGTCCGCCACCAGGGTCAGGC
The DNA here is from genome assembly GCA_004027595.1 of Dinomys branickii. NCBI lineage: Eukaryota > Metazoa > Chordata > Mammalia > Rodentia > Dinomyidae > Dinomys > Dinomys branickii. The sequence goes on along the minus strand of PVLD010001078.1, from coordinate 46,216 downwards.
CTGTACTCCATGGGCCGAGGCTGGGACAGTGGATGGGACCAAACCCCATGGCATGTGGCAAGGGATGTTGCGCACTTGATACCCAGGACCTTCAGGAGGCCTCCAGCAGGTTGGCAGGATGATGCAGGAGGGGCTGGTGCCACCGGTTTCAGGGAGTGGAGCGGGATGGTCCAGGAGGAACCTGGCCCACTGAGTCACCTCCCAGCCTGGGTCAGACATTTTTCTGCTGCTTTTCCCTGGGCTTGGCTTTGTGGAGGAGGGAGCCTGGATCAGGCTTTGAAGGTAATGCCAGGAAGGGGCTGGAGGAGGGGTCCAAGAGCCTGAGCGTGTCTGGTAAGGCCGGTGGGCATGCACTTGGTTCGGAGATGCCAGGGCAGGGAGTATGCAGGGAGCTGGCGTTTCCAGAGTGGGGCAGACACAGCAGTGTGTGGAGGTGGAAGCGGAGCTAGCCTCACAGGACAGACAGGTCCTCCTGCAGCCAGCTGTCCCATGACATATCACAGATGGTCACACAGCAGGGAAGGGCGCTGCGTGGTGTGCAGAGGTCCCAGGAGTGGGATAGGCAAGTCATTACTGGACTCCTGGCCAGGTTCTGGGGGCCACCCCGCCCAGCCTGAGATGTGAACCTGTCTGACCAGTCCTGCAGGCCAAGTGAGGTGCGTGTGCGCACGCGCACGTGCACGTCTATGCATGACCACTCTGTACTAGGCTTCCCCTTGGGGCTGTGGAGGGGTCCCAAGGGTCCTGCAAGCCTATCCCCATCCCATGGGTCTCCCAGGTCTTCCCAGATCACTGGGCACCCTAGCTGCACATCCCAGAATCATATCTCCCTGGCTGGCCAGGAGCCCACAGATGCCCACTGAGATGGCCCTTGTGAGAGAACTGAGACATTACACACAGTATGTGAGCGCCACCTTGGGGCCAGGATGGGAACACCACAGCCCCGATGAGGGCAAGCGGAGCGCAGCAGTGACCGGCCCCGGGTTGAAAGAGGCCTGCTGCAGAGGGGCAGGGACTCTGCACCAGCAGGTCAGGCCAGCTTCCTGGAGCAGGTGACCTGTGTTCCGTATGCAGGGTGGGCGCTGCCCGCCAATGCAGGAAGAGTGGGATGACACGTGGAAGGGAGGAGGGTGCGCTTTCTACTTTCCTTTGAAGTTGTAGAAATGGAGCCCCCGGGGCCTTCCACACACTAGGCAAGCACTCTACCATTTATTTTGGGGAGGTCTCACTTATGTAGCGCAGACAGGCCTGAACTCACTATGTAGCTCAGGCTGATCTTAAACTTGCAGTGATCCTTCTGCCTCAGCCTCCCCAGTGCTGAGACTGTAGGTGTGTGGCACCATGCACCCTTGAGGCCTGTTTTGAGACAGGATCTCCTAAACTGCCTAAGCTGAGCTCAAAACTGAGATCTTCCTCTCAGCCTCCTGAGTAGCTGGGATGACCAGCATGAGTCACCCACCATGCCCAACAGAAGCAATCTTTGAGGGGCAATGAGGCCAGACCTGGGTGGGGCTGGCTGGGGGAGGGGTTGGGTGGTGGCAAGCGCAGGGGAGGGGTCACCTTATCTCCTGCAGGAGCCTGCAGTGTCAGATCCAGTTGCACTGCTTTGTGGCTGAAAGGGGAGCCCACTCCGCAGCCCAGCTGCCGCCTGCCTCCTGCTGCCTGGCCCATGCAGACAGTAATGCGAGCCCAGGGAGGGAGCCCCAGGGCACCCCAGACCCTGCCCCCTGTTCCGGCCACCTTTTGGCTGGGCATAGCTGTCCAGAGGAACGGATGCAGGTAAGAGCGGCTGCAGCTCAGGCTGGCTGGGTGGGAGGGGCAGCACTGGCAGGAGGCTGTGGGTGGCAAAGGGGTCACAGCCAGACAGCAGGACACTGTCCAGACCTATGTCCTGTCACCCACGGCTGCCCCCAAAGTATGTAGGCGCCTATGAGCCCATGGTCTGGTTCCCACCCTCTGGGGCCAGCATCCACCTGTGCTGTGTGTTGTGGTAGGGAGTGTGGGCTGTGACCAGGGCCGCTGTTCCTGATCACCTTCCTGCCCAGGATGTTGCAACCTGAGGGGTCTTGTGCCCTGGAGGAAGGAGCAGCTCCCACAGCTCGGAGGAACGACTGCATTGTCTGCTACTCGGCCTACGACCTCACTGGGCACCTGCCCCGCCGCCTCTACTGCGGCCACACCTTCTGCCAGGCGTGTGTGCGGCGGCTGGACGCTCTGGCCCACGAGCAGCGCTGGATCCCCTGCCCACAGTGCCGCCAGAGCACACCCACACCACGCGGAGGGGTGGCCATGCTGGACCTGGACCTGGCTGCCTTCCTGGCCATTAGAGCTCAGCGAGAGCCAGCGAGAGCAGAGCCCTGGGCCTCTGCACCCCTCAAGGTCGAGCCTGTGGTCGCTGAGCAGCCAGCTGCACTCTGCCCCACCCTGGGCGCCCAGCCCCGCTTCCCCCAGCCCCAACGCTGCTGCTGTGACTGCTGTGGCTGCAGCTGTGGCAGTTTATGCTGAGGGTTCCCCAGCAACCCTGAGGTCTGAGCCTTGACCACCCTTTCAGTGAGATCCATGCCCAGGGCTCATTGCCTCGACCCACAGTCTCACATGTCCACCCAGATCCCTCAGCAGCTCGCAATCTGGGTGCAGCCTCCAGTGGCTCCTCGAGGTGCTGCCAACCCCACTGTGGACACCTGCAGACTACAGGCTGAAGAGCGGCAGCCATGGTGCAGAGACTACAGGAAGCTGGTGACCTCAACCACTCTATTGGCCTAATTGCACCTGGCTAGGACCCTTCTGACAGAGTAACCTGCAAGCCAGGCCTGGGTGCAGCACAGACAGTGTTGTGGACTGCTAAGGCAGCCGATCCCTGTTCTCAGGCACAGGTTGAAGTGCAGGGCCAGGCCACAGCTGGTCCTCAATGTCGGGGTCAGGGCAGGGGCCCCTCTCCCAGGAAGAGAGCCAGGAGTGGGGCAAGGCCACCTTCCCCCTCCCTGACCTACACACAAACTGTAAATTTCACCCACTCAACAAGGTTAATTCTCTGGGCTCCAGTCATGTGTACGGCACTGTTCTGGGAGGGTACCCTAAGGGCAGTCATGAAGGACAGCATTGTGGGGGGTCAGCTCTGACCCCAGAGAGGGAGGGGGCCAGCTGGAGGCCACACAGCTCCTGTGTAACCTCAGCACAGACCCTCAGAAGGGTGCCAGAGGCGAAGGCCCTCATCCTCCCAATTCCAGGCTGCTGCAGTGCCCCATCCCTTCAGGAAGGAGCCATTATCTGGGAGTCCTCCCCTACCCCAGAACCCCCCTGCAGGGGGTGGGCGGGATGGGGAGGGAAGAGAATTCGCTGAGTGGACACCAGCCCTCCTGCTTTCCTGGGGCAAAGTTCCCCATGCCCCTGAAGATGAGCCGGCCCTCCCCAAACCTCGCTGCAGCAGCCAGGGACACCATGCCCCGCACCTGGTTCAGAACTCACCGCCCACCTGTGAAAACCTGTCATGCCCACACACCTGGTGCAAGGCTTCCTTCCCACGTCTGAAGGAACAGGGAGGACCTAACGGTCCACAGAGCTCTGGGAAACACGGTGGGGAGGACAGAGCCTCAGCTGCCTGTCTCAGGCAGTTCAGACCATGTCCAGTCACAGACCCCTCCTGGTGGGTGTGGGCATCCAGTGTCCAGCCCAGCAATGCCCTGGCCTGAAATGGGGTATATCCTGGGGAGACACCGCACTCCAAGAGGGCTGCTGGCTGGGGCTCAGAGCTCCTACCCCTCGGTGGCAAGGCCCAGGGGCTCCGGAGCCAGGCAGGTCTCCCCCTCGGGGGCCTCAGCATCTGGGTAAACATTAATGGGGCTCAGGACACAGCAGGTCATGTGGGCATCCAGGGAATCTTTGACCTGTGGCTGTTCCCACTGCCTCCTCCCCACGGGTACCCTCACCACCCACGCAGGTAGGAGCTCCCAGAACCAGGTCAGGGCCAGGGACGCACAGGCCAGGATGGGATGCCATGCTGAGCCCCCAGGATCTGGGGCAGGCAGGACAAAAGGGCTGCACATGGACCCTCGAGCTGAGCCCAGGGGCCAGGCGGGGAGTTGGAGGGAGGTTCCAGATGTGGAGAGGAGCTTTGCGGTGGCCTAGGGCGCCTGGCCCCGGGCGCCTTGCCCTGCTCATCTGGTGACCTTTGTTTCAGATGCCCAAGTCATCTGAGTGTCCCCAGTGGCACCTGGCAGGAGAGGTCTTAGGGCTCCCTGGCTCCCGGGGACCTCCAACCTGCACCCCAAATCTGTGCTCTGTGGCATCACGGGCCTTCTTCCAAATTAGACCAGGGAGTGAGCCAGGGAGCCGGGGCCCCCTTGAGTTTGCCCCCTGAAACTGGCTTGGGCTTGTCTGACAGCCACCGAGGCGACCACAGCCACCTGCCATAGATAGAAGGAAGGCAGGTCACTGGGCCTGAGGGATAGCACAGGCCAGGGGCCTACACTCAGCCTGCTCAGCGGGGTTGGGGAGTGTGGGGAGACCAGCCATTTCCTACCCACCCTTCCTCAGCATATCTGGCCTGGTACTTGGGTCTTCTTGTACCTGAAACCCATGCCGAATTCCACTGCTGGTGGCCTGGTCTCCCACCCCACCCTGGCTACGATCGACCTGGTGGATAGCAGTCTGAGGAATGCAGGTACCAGGCTCCCCAAAGCCCACCTCCAACATCACAGCCCAGACGGGGCGGGGGGCGTCTAGAAACAGCCCTACTTGAGCTGACCTTGCAGGGATCTCCAGTTCTGCGCCAGTCCTGGAGGAGGGCAGCATGAACCCCTGGGCCCTCCCTCAGCTGAAGGACACCAGCCAGCTGAAAGGTAGGCCTGGGGTCAGGGTGAAGGTCAGGGTTAGGTTGTGGGGAGAGTGCAAGGCAGCCCAAACCTTCTGGACAGCCCACCCAGCAGCCACCCTGGGATGCCCGCGGCCCTGTGCTCAGCTGCTGCCCCACCCTGAGATGTGGAACCACCCTACCCCCGCCTGCCCCCTCTGCCCTGCTGGTGGACCCAGACGTTCTGCAGGGAACAGGGCAGGGACACAGGCATCCTGGCCCTGCCCTAGGGCCTCAGGAGAAGAAAACAGGCCCCCACCCCAGTGGCACGGGAGGGGGTGCCTGGACTCTGCTGAGGGCAGTGGAGGAAAGGGTGGTGGGCTCTGGGCAGGTAGAAGGAGGAGGGCTGGCCAAGGACTGCCCTGGCCCGTGTCCACAGAGTTCAGCATGGCTGCCAGGATGCGCAGGGTGATCTTCAGCTTCCTCAAGGCCTGTGGGCTCCTGGGCAGCCTCTACTTCTTCATCTGCTCCCTGGACATCCTCAGTTCTGGCTTCCAGCTGCTGGGCAGTGAGTGGACAGAAGGACAGCAGGGCAGGGGTGGGCAGCCAGCTCTCTGCAGCCTCAGTGCCCCCCTGTCCTGGGTGTAGGCAGAATGGCCGGAGACCTCTTCAAGGGCAGCGTGGTGCTGTCCAACCCTGTGGCGGGACTGGTCATTGGCGTGCTGGTCACGGTGCTTGTGCAGAGCTCCAGCACGTCCTCCTCCATTGTAGTCAGCATGGTGGCCTCGAAGCGTGAGTCCCCTCCCCTCCGCAGGTGGTGGCGGGCAGGCGGGTTGGGCAGGCAGCAGCTAAAGTGGAATCTCTACAGTGCTGACCGTCCGGGCGTCTGTCCCCATCATAATGGGTGTCAATGTGGGCACATCTGTCACCAGCACCCTGGTCTCCATGGCACAGTCAGGGGACCGGGATGAGTTCCGCAGGTGAGTGTGGCTGGGGGGCAGGACAGAAGGTGGCAGTGGCCACAGCCAAGGCCACCAGACAGCCTGCCCTGTGTGGCCACAGGGCCTTCAGTGGCTCGGCTGTGCACGGCATCTTCAACTGGCTCACGGTGCTGGTCCTGCTGCCGCTGGAGAGCGCCGTGGCCCTGCTGCAGAGGCTGAGTGCCCTGCTCCTGGGCATGGCCCGCCTGCAGCCTGGGGCTTGGGCGCCTGACATCCTCAAGGCACTGACGAAGCCACTCACACAGCTCATCGTGCAGGTGAAGTCCAGAAAGGGAGGCGGAGGCCCTGTCCCGGGAAATGGGGGCGGAGCCGGCGCAGGCAGCCTGGTGTCCGTGAGCATCAAGACCCTGCTGAGTCCAGGCCCCTCCACCCCCAGCTGGACAGTGACCTGGCAGCCAGCAGTGCCACTGGCAACGCCACCAACAGCAGCCTCATTAAGCAATGGTGCGGCTGCAGTAGGGAGACGGTGAGGCACCTCTGACCCCGGCCTCGCGCTGACCTCTGACCTGCTGACTGCCCCACCGCTCTGACTGCCTAACCAGCCGCGCTGAATTCTCCCTGCCCCCACCAGAGCCAGGCCCACAGCAATGCAAGTGGAGCCTTTGGTCCCTGCACTGGGAAGAGCAGCTCAGCCGCCGAGGACAGGCTGCCCTGTAAGCCCTGCCCACCTGCCCACTCCGCTTCCTGCCCCTGTGCCCCACCGCCCATGCTCACCCCACTCCCCACCCTGTGCCGCCCTGCCTTCCACCAGGCCGACACCTGTTTGTGGGCTCAGCCCTCACGGACCCAGCCGTGGGCTGCATCCTGCTGGCCGGTTCCCTGCTGGTGCTGAGCTCCTGCCTGGCGCTCGTCGTCAAGCTACTCACCTCCGTGCTCCATGGCCGCGTTGCCCGGGCTGTGAGGAGCGCAGTCAATGCAGGTGTGAAGGGACCCATGAGCTGGGGCTGGGGGCCAGCGGGGAGTGGGGGTGGGGGGGGTGGGGGCTGGTCACACCTGTGACCCAGCACTTGTCCCCAGACTTCCCTTTCCCCTTCGGCTGGCTCAGTGGCTGCCTGGCCGTCCTCGTGGGCGCCGGCATGACCTTCCTGCTCCAAAGCAGCAGCGTCTTCACGGCAGCCATCGTGCCACTCATGGGTGAGCCCGGGCAGGCCATGGGCCTGAGGTGGGGCGGGGCTCTGTGTGGACCCCGAGCTGACACCTTGCTGCCTAGGGGTTGGGGTGATCAGCCTGGACCGGGCGTACCCCCTGCTCCTGGGTTCCAACATCGGCACCACCGCCACGGCCCTGCTGGCCGCACTGGCCAGCCCTGCGGACATGATGCTCCCCGCCGTCCAGGTACTGCCTGGCTCCCCTCCCTGCTTCTGTGCGGCCTCCCCTCCGGCTCCAGCCACAAGCCTTCAGCCCCTGCTCCTGGGCCCGGGCCCCGCTTCCCCCAGACTCCATCTTTGCAGGCTGCTTCTCAGCAAGGGGGCACGCCTGCTGCCACTTTGTCTCCCACAGCTTTCCCTACAGGAGCCCTGCTCCTCCACCCTCTGGCCTGTGCCCTGCACTGTGTCCCCTGGAGGCCTGGTCCTCCCACCCTGCGGCCCTGTGACCAGCTGCTTTAACCCACAGTGGCTGCCTGAGTGCTACCTGTCTTCCCAGCCACGGTCCACAGAGGCCCCGCCTATGATGGGCACTCAGGCCATGCTTGGTCGCAGTTCTGCTTCCGAGATGCCCCTGCCCCCAAGTGCCCTCACTCTGCCCCTCTCCCACGCCCACGGTGCTGCTGATTCTCTCTAAAGCACCCTGCGCTAGTTGGAGCTTCCTTCTGCCCAGGTGCCCACATAAGCTCAGCTCCTGAAACTGCTGGGCTGCTACTCCGGAGATGAGCCAGATCCTGCCTAGCTCCCACTGAGTCCTTGCCCCTACTCCACCCAGTGCAGGGTCCTGCCCCAGCCCCTCCTGAAGTCCCCGGCCTTGCCCTCTCCTGGAAGGGCAAGTGACCCTGAGCATCCTCCCCACAGCAGTGATATAGTTACCAACGGGGGGTGCCGGCAGGCTCTCGATGCTTAGGTGTGTGCTTGAGGGTGAGTGTGGGCATTTGGCCACACCTGGCTAGAAACTACCCTCCCAGGGGGTCCATCTCAGCTGCATGTAGGACAAGTAGGACAAGCTTCAGACATGGGCCCTTTTTGCATGGCCGGGGCAGAAAGCCTAGGTGACCTCCATCTCCCGACCCAGGCTCCTGACCCCTCCCTGCACTCCCTGCCCACCAGGTTGCCCTTATCCACTTCTTCTTCAACCTTGCTGGCATACTGCTGTGGTACACGGTGCCTGTCCTGAGGTTGCCCATCCCACTGGCCAAGCGCTTTGGGGACCTGACTGCCCGCTACCGCTGGGTAGCTGTTGTCTACCTGCTTCTTACCTTCCTGCTGCTGCCCCTGGCGGCCTTGGGGCTCTCCCTGGCAGGGGGTGCAGTGCTGGCCGCAGTTGGGCTGCCCCTGGTGGGGCTGGTGCTCCTCCTCATCCTGGTTAACACCCTGCAGCGGCACCGGCCATCCTGGCTGCCACGCAGCCTGCGCTCCTGGGCCCGGCTGCCCCTCTGCCTCCGTTCTCTGGAGCCCTGGGATCATCTGGTGACCCACTGCTGCCCGAGCAGGGCCTGCAGCCGCCCCCAGACAGCCACTAAAGAGGCTCCCTGCTATGAGGCCCCCGAGGTCCTGGCCTCCCAGCAGTTTTGAGGGTGGACACCCAACCACCATTCCAGCCCCACTGGTCTGGAGGTGGTGCCGTTGGTGGTGCCGCTGGAGAGCTGGCCTGCTACGTGTTCTTGCAGGCATGAGGACTTCTGAGGCCTGCACCCCTTTGCAAATAAATGAGGTTGTTTCCCAGGAATGGTGGTCTCTCCCCAGACAGGGATTCTAGGGAAGGGTCCCACTGGAGTTGGAGGCACGGTGCGAGGCTCAGGGTCCAGGGGCAGGTGATCTTCCTGCCTGCAGCCCTAGGGACAGCCCACAGCATGCAGGGTGAGGCCTCCCACACAAGAGCTGGCCTGCAAGGTGGACAGGAGCGCCCTTTGCCCGACCAGCCCAGTGCCTGAGACCTCTGCCCGCCGGCGGGGGGAGTGCTTGGAGGGGAGTGGCCTGGCGGGGCACACAGAAGTGGGGCAGGGTCCAAAGTTTCTGAGGTGCCCCACCCTGTCCCGCCCCCACAGCACCTTGAAGCAGGCAGGGCTGTATCTCCCTGGCACTGGGGGGGCACCCCTTGTCCCACAGGTCTAGCTGTGGGAACCTGCCGGGGAGCGAGTCCTGCCCACTGGGCCCCCAGGCGCCTCACAGAGTGTCCAGACCTGTGCTTGGGTTGGGCGGATTCCCAGGCTGGAAGGTTCATCTACTGCGTGGGTCACTGGACACCAGAGATGCTCAGAGCCTCCGGTCACCCCCAACCCTACTACCACATGACCAGGAAAAGCTCACTTTTCTCCACAACTCAGGCATTCAGCTGGGGAAAGACCTGTTTGTGTCTCAGATCCTCTGCCACCACCCCACCCTCCCAGCCTTCCTAGGCCTGGGTTTCACCCTCTGCCCACTAAGGGAGGTGACCCTTGCTCTGGGAGCCATCTGGGCAGCTGCTCCTGCATCCTGGCCTTGGTCCTTCCCTGCAAGTGGCTCCCACAGAGCCAGCATCAACTCCCATGCCCTTTGGGGACAGAGCCTGGCTGCTCCCTGGGGAGACCTGCTGAGGAGGCAAAGAGGCCGTCTGGAGGGGGCAAGCCCCACTGGACACCTCTCCTTCCGGGGCAACAGAGGCCTTCCACAAAGGCTTGAAACAGGGTCTTTTAAGGCTGTCCCGTCTGTCTGCCTGCTGCCCCTGCCTGGTGGTAACACACCCTCCCACCGGGACCATGGCCACCAGTAAACAGAGCCTGCCTTGTGGACTCCTCTCAATGGCTGCAGGCTGGAGAGCCCAGGGCGGGTGCCCAGCACTCCCACGGCCCCTCCTGCTGCTCCCTGCCCTCCTAGCCCTCCTGCCCCTCACTGTCCTCCTCTCCCTTTCAGGGTAGACCTGAGGGCCTCTTCCTCCAGCTCTGTGCAGCCACCGTCTTGGCCCAGGCATTTTCCTCCTCGGGAGGGCACTGCGAGGGGCCAGGCAGACACTCTGGCGCCAGGGAGAGCTCTGGCTTGCACCTGGCCTGGGATGCAAACTGTGCTTTGTAAACTGCCACCCCGGCCCCCCAGCCCTGGGGCACTGGCCGGGGGGCAGAGGCCTTTTCCAGTGGAGTTGTAGCACAGTGGGGAACCGCTGGGCGGGCTTCTCCATGACTGCTGAGGGCGCTATAAAGGGCCTCCCTGCCTACTGCTTGGGCAGATAAACTACTGGGCAGGGCCAGCGCCAACTCTAGGACATTCTGCTCGGGGCACCAAGAGGACCCTGTGCACCCCACATGCCAATACAGACTCCTGATGGAGACCACTATGAAGCAGCTCTGAGCAGGATTTAATTTTAACCAATCGGCTTTCCATGTTTCCTTGGGAGTTGTCCCAAGCTTAGGCCCTTGTCCTCTGATGGGTAGCAGACTCTTACTGGGAAGGACAAGATAAGACCACAGCTGAGGAATTTGCCTCCAACCCCAGTTATCTAAAAGGAGGCTGTAGCCGCGGGCATCCCACTCCGGTGAAGGCCTTCCTGGAGATGATTTTTTTTTTTTTTTTTTTTTTGAGACAGGGTCTCCCTATGCAGTTCAGGCTGGCCTTGAGCTCACTTTGTAGCCCAGGCTGCTCTCAAACTCACAATCCTCCTGCCTCAGCCTTGCAAGTGTTGTCAGGTGTGCGCCACCGCGCCTGTCTTCTTCCTGGAGATAACATAGTTCTCCGAAATTAACAAATCCTGCCCAGATTACTGCATTTTCTTAAGTATTCCCCTCCTTTATTTGAAAAACCTAATAAATACAGGCCGCCAAGGGAAGTCTAGGTCTTAACCCAGGGACTCTTAAATATTGTAAGAGACATAGACCCTGCTGGAGCCCTGAAATCATTTCATGTGCCTCATTTAAGCCTTCACCGTCTGCTGGTTTGGCAGATTGTGAGCCCGATCAGCCCGCAGTAAGTAAGGGTTATTGACCCCTTAGACTCTAGCTCTTCTTTGAGGAACAGGCCCTATGCTGGCATGGTCACAGGAGCCAGGTCCCACTTCTCGGGCCACTCTGGGAGGTGGGAGCCGCCAGGTCTTCAGGGACTGCCCGCTCGGTAACCTGCTGACTCATCCTCCTGGTCAGGGAGGAACTATCCTGGCAAGAGCCTCTACCCCCCAGCTGAAGCTAGACCACTCTGGAGTAGACGCGGGCATGGGCTGCTAACCTTTTCCCACACTTAATGATGCTTGTCCTGGCAAGTTTTCCGAGATCGTTCCGGTCACTGGATATCGCAACCCTGCGGTATGGTGCCTTATGTAGTGGCAGAGGGTATGCTCTTTCCCAAAGAAAATACGTATGTAAGCAAGTGTTGCCCCCGACACTCTCCGGTTGCGAGGCAGAGGGGCAAGTCCACCCAAAATGCCAGCATCGATAGCGCACCACGGCCAGACCCCACGGTGTGGTTTATTGCTTTTAAAAACATTTTAAAATAGAATGCAAATGTGCTGTTTTCAAAGCCCATTAAAAGACCAAAGACACGTAGTTCAACTGTATTTCCTTCACATGCTTGTTCTCGCTCTCGAGGACAAAGCGCGTCGTGGCCAGGCATGTCTGGCGCTCCGTCTCCACGCAGCCCCAGGTCCTGAGCCGCAACTCCAAGGCGACTGGCGCGCGGCCAGCGCCGTCTCCACAACACTGCGTGCAGGCGGGCGGGAGCACAGCGCCATCGCCGCACCTGACCCGTTTCCTTCCTTCGTGGCCCGCAAACCGCCTCGCCTAGGATTTCTCCTAGAGTCCACGGCGCGCGAGAGCCCGCCGGCCCCAGTGATGCGCAGCTCCGCCGCAGCTGCTCTTGAGAAAGCGCAGGACCTAGTTCCCTAGAGCAGTCGAGTCGGCCGAGGTCGGTAACCCTGGCTGCAACCAGGGCCGGAAACGCTAGTCCCGCGCCCGTTGCTCGTGCGCGCCTCCCGAGGCACTGCGGCGGTTACCAGGACGCCAAATCCGCACAGCCAATAGCACCAGCCTGTCGGCGAGCTCTCCGGATACAGCCAATGGCAGAGTAAATCAATCATTTGAAACGCCCAATGAGTAAAGCACCACAGTGCGGAGGGGCGGGAATGTGATAGGAAGCGCCGCAGCCGTGGCTGACCAATAACAAGCAGCTGTCGTTAGAAAGGCGGGTCTTAGACGCCTCGATTGACGGGAAATTAAATCAATAGCACGAGAGTATTTGCCGGCCTCGTTCTGGAAACCCAATCCGAGGCCAGCGGAGGCGGGCGCAGCTGATATATAAGCACTAGCGAAGCGTTGGTTGTAGCAGTCTGCGCGCTTGCTCCTCTGCACCTGTAACGTATTTAACGCCTGTGCTGTCGCCACAGTCGTCGCAATGAGGGAGATTGTTCATCTGCAGGCCGGGCAGTGCGGTAACCAGATCGGCGCCAAGGTGAATGGTGGGGACGCGCAAGTAGGGCCGCACCGGGGCGGACCGGACTGGACCGGGACAGGCGGGGCCGGCCGGCCTGCCCGGCTGCCGGGCAGGCGGGCAACTGGGGAAGATGGCGGCAGCGGCCGGCTGGGCGGCGCCCCGCATTGCGGCCGGTGGCTCGGGTGGGGCCAGGACCTCGCCTGGGCGGCCGGTGAGGCTCCCGGCTCCTGGCGGTGGAGCGCGCAGGTGGGGGGAGGGGAGCGCCCGCCGCGCCCTTGGGGCGGGACCGCCCCCAGGCGCACCGGCCGCCGTGACTCAGCCCATCCCGCCCGCGTCCCTGGCAGTTCTGGGAGGTGATCAGCGACGAGCATGGCATTGACCCTACTGGCACGTACCATGGAGACAGCGACCTGCAGCTGGAGCGCATTAACGTGTACTACAACGAGGCCACGGGTAAGAGCCCTCGCCCCCACCCCCGCGCGCTCACGCCGCGTGCGCCCAGCTTGCAGCCCGTGGCTGACACTCGTCCTCTCCAGGTGGCAAGTACGTACCCCGCGCCGTGCTGGTGGACCTGGAGCCCGGCACCATGGACTCTGTGCGCTCAGGGCCCTTCGGGCAGATATTCAGGCCGGACAACTTTGTCTTTGGTGAGTGCGGGTGGGGACCGGGTGGCCCAAACAAAGGTCGAGGGGCTGCCCCTACTCAAGGTCATTGCATTTGAACCTAGTGGTTGGGAGCCCACGGGACATTTTCCTGCCCGTTGAGTCACTCAATCCACTTGCCTAAAGCGGCTTTGGGAGGAGGGCCCAGCTGTCTGCCTGCAGGCAAGGAGAGGTAGATGTTAATCTCCTTGTAGTTTCCACGGAGACCCTGGTTGTTTTTGTTCTTGGGAATTGGCAGGGGTTTGTTAAGCTGCTTTCTGTGCATCGCTGTCAGGGTGCATTTGCCTTAGTTGTGGGGTTGTACAGGTGTTGGATACCATGTTGTCGGACTGGAGTGTGACCAGTTACGGTGTCTCACAGGTCAGAGCGGTGCTGGGAACAACTGGGCCAAGGGGCACTACACAGAAGGTGCGGAGCTGGTGGACTCGGTGCTGGACGTTGTGAGGAAGGAGGCAGAGAGCTGTGACTGCCTGCAGGGTTTCCAACTGACCCATTCCCTGGGTGGGGGGACTGGGTCTGGGATGGGCACCCTCCTCATCAGCAAGATCCGGGAGGAGTACCCCGACAGGATCATGAACACATTCAGTGTGGTGCCCTCACCCAAAGTGTCGGACACCGTGGTCGAGCCTTACAATGCCACCCTCTCAGTCCACCAGCTTGTAGAAAACACAGATGAAACCTATTGCATTGATAATGAAGCCTTGTATGACATCTGCTTCAGAACCCTGAAGCTCACCACACCCACCTATGGTGACCTGAATCACCTGGTGTCGGCCACCATGAGTGGGGTCACTACCTGCCTGCGCTTCCCAGGACAGCTCAATGCTGACCTGCGGAAGCTGGCCGTGAACATGGTGCCCTTCCCCCGCCTGCACTTCTTCATGCCTGGCTTTGCTCCCCTGACCAGCCGGGGTAGCCAGCAGTACCGCGCCCTGACAGTGCCCGAGCTCACCCAGCAGATGTTTGATGCCAAGAACATGATGGCTGCCTGTGACCCCCGCCACGGCCGCTATCTGACAGTGGCTGCGGTGTTCAGGGGCCGCATGTCCATGAAGGAGGTGGATGAGCAGATGCTTAACGTCCAAAACAAGAACAGCAGCTACTTTGTCGAGTGGATCCCCAACAACGTGAAGACGGCCGTGTGCGACATCCCGCCCCGGGGGCTGAAAATGTCGGCCACCTTCATCGGGAACAGCACGGCCATCCAGGAGCTGTTCAAGCGCATCTCGGAGCAGTTCACGGCCATGTTCCGGCGCAAGGCCTTCCTGCACTGGTACACGGGCGAGGGCATGGATGAGATGGAGTTCACCGAGGCTGAGAGCAACATGAATGACCTGGTGTCTGAGTACCAGCAGTACCAGGACGCCACTGCTGAGGAGGAGGGCGAGTTTGAGGAGGAGGCGGAGGAAGAAGTGGCCTAGAGCTTTTAGCTGGTAATGTGTGGAAGCGGTGTGAACTCTTTATTCACCCACAGCCTGCTCTGATAACCCTGTCTCATTGCACGCTGTCGTTGTCTTGACGTCACATCCTGTATAGACACACCATTAAAGCGTTTCATAGTGCGTGGTTTCGCCTCTGGAGTTCCTTCTGATAGGCCTTGCGGGTGCTGTTGCCAAATGTCATTGCGTAGTTGTCTTGCATGGCTGCAAGGGAGTAAGGCTTCAGCTGAAGTGGGCTTCCCTGTGCCTGGGCTGAGCATGCAGGTGACTGAGGAGCTCGAGAGCTGGGGGCAGCCCTGGGTCACAGGCCCCAGCCTCTGCCCAGGGAGGAGCCTGTTTCCTGAAGGCAAGAGACCAGATGGCCTCTGTCTAGGAATTCACAAGGGGAACTGCAGAGCCCCTTAGGGACTGGCACTGGGAGGAAGTGAGCAGCCCTACTCCTCAGTTGGGGGGGCGGACAGTGACCTGCAGTGAAGGCCCTTCGCCACCCACCCCTCAGTGCACCTTGTACAGGGAGCTGTACTCACAGGGGATGAATCCCATGTAGAATGGGATCAGGCCCTGGCTTCTGTAAATGGTGCTGTGGGGCCAGTGTGTCCTGGGTAGCCGCTGCCCTAGCGAACAGACAGGGTGTCTGGACAGGAACTGAAAAGGGGAAGGTGCTGATTGGTGCTGCCCTGCCCCCCCACCACCTGGTAACCCACAAGGGAAAGGACAGCTGACGTGCTCTGGGAAAAGGGACCGAGCTCACAGGTACCCTGAAGGCTCAGGGCAGGAGCCAGGCCTCGATAGGTTGCAGGCCACCTTTGGGGCAAGCCCCTCTCCCCAGGGCTCTTGGCAGCTGCCAGAGAAGCAGAGAACTGCTGTGCAGCCTGCTTGAAAACCAAGCTAAGGGTGTGGGCACCTGCTGGGGACCTGGGTGCAGGCCCCGAGTGGCACTCCTACCTGGTTCTTGTCAAAGTCCTCCATAGCCTGTGTGACTCCGTCGCGGTAATTCACCCCCATCACCCAGGTGAAGCGGGGGATGAAGCCAGCGTAGCCTGAGGCAGAGCATGGGGTCAGTGTCCCCCAGGCCCCCTGGGCAAACCCACCTCCCAGAAGTGCCGGGAAGCTCATCGAGTTCCTTCTTCCCTAACGACGATGCCAGTCCTGAGACCACTTGGGAGGAGGAGATGGGTAGGGGAGCAGCTGGGCTGGGAGGCCAGGTCTGTTCCCAAAGTGGGACAGGGTTTGAGGCAGCCCTGTTCTCTCACCTTTCATTTTGCCTGGGCCCCTGGGACCTGGTGGAGGACGCACCTGAGATGGCTTTTCTTTGGATCAGGTTGGGATGGTCCAGTTGGGGCAGCCGCTGGAACCTGTCCACATCCAGTGTCTCCAGCTGGTGGGCTGGGGAAGGGCACTCATCCCTCCTGCAGTGGTACAGCTGGGGAGGAAGGGCCAGTCACTGCCCAGCTCCCGCCCGGGTGGAGTGAGGCCCAGGCCAGTGTGTCTAGTTACCTGGTGCTGTCCTGGGGTCCCAGGGACAGGTCTGGCAGTCTTCCAGGCATCTTCCCCATATGCCAGTCTCAGGCCTGGGTGTCCTATGTTGATGGAGTCCCCATTTTTGCCTGGTGGGCACGGTGGGTAGGGGGGATAGGGGATAAAGCCAGCTGGCAATACCACCTGTCTGGACATGTTCTCTGCTCCTGGTGGCCTCTTGGTGTCCACCTGTGGCGGCAGCTTGCCCAGGATCTCAGAGTTCCTGTGAGAGGGCTTCAGACCTGCACAGGCAGGTGGCAGGTGACCACGTGGGCAGGAGGGCGGGTCGCAGAGGGGAGGGCCAGGAAGAGGCAGCTCACCCGTGTAGTGGGGGATGTGGGGTTCAGCCAGATCCCGGCAGGGAACCCATGGGGGCTTGGACTTGCTGAAATCCTCGATGAACTTGGGCTTGGTCACGGGGGACAGCACAGAGCAGGGGCTCTTCTGCACGCTGGGATCTGTGAGCAGCTGCGCCGTGGTGCGCCCGTAGGTGTTCCCCACCTGGTATCGCAGCTGCGGGTAGAAGCCAGCATAGCTGCAGGGAGAGGAGAGGGAAGCCAGGGCAGCCCCAGCACTGGGCAGGGCCTTGTGGCTCGCGTGCCACTTAGCTGCTGTGTGATGCGGGTCAGCGCACCTGACCCTTGCTTCCCTGTGAAGTGGGGGCAGTAGAAGCACAGACTGGTAGGTGCTCAGGTTGAGGTGGTAGCACTTGCACTGCGCTGAGCACATGCCTGGCCCAGTGGAGAGCTGCACCCATGTCACCAGTGATGGTCGCTGCCCTGTGCCTCAGTGTCCACCCTCTGCCTCCCTCCCATATTCCAAGGACCAGGGAAACAGAGCTCTGCCCCATAAAAGCAAGCACAGGGGCTGACCTCCCAGCCAGGGCCCCAGCCTGGGGAGTCCAGCAGGAAGGCACAGTGTGGGGTTTAGCTTGCACTTTTGCCACCCTCACCCTAGGAGGCCACAGCCAACTGTATGGACCAGAATTTGAGGGCTGGGCTTTGGAGGGGAGCAGTTCGTTAGCTACAAGAAGTCCAGGTTCCTTGGGGGCCGGTAGCCAGTATTTAGCCTTTCTGGGGAGGGGCTCTGTGGTAATCCACAGGGTGAATTGTCTTTGGAGACAGGTGGCCTTGAGCTCCTGTACTGTGGTGTTCCTCCTGCCTCAGCCTCCTGAACAGCTGGGACTAGAGGTTCGATGTGCCCAGCTGAAGTTTTTTCTTTCTTTCCCTCCCTTCTTTTTTCTTCTCCACCTCCCCCCCACTCCCTCTCCTTTCTTTTGTGATTCCAGGGAGCAAACCCAGGGCCTTCTGCCGTGCTAGGCAAGTGTTCTTCCCCTGAACTATACCCCCAGCCTGAGGTGTTGTTTTGGTTTCTGCCCACACTCAGTCTTCTTCTGGTATTGGGGATGGATTGTCAGACCTTTTATTTATTTATTTATTGGGGGAGTTTTGTTTTTGTTTTTGAGACAGAGTCTTTCTATGTAGTTCAGGCTGGCCTAGAACTCAGTGATCCTCCTGCCTTAGCCTCCCGAATGCTGGGACTACAGGTGTGCACTACCACATCCAGCTTGTTTTTTTTAATTTTGGGACAGGTTCTAAGGCCCTAAATTGCCCAAGCTGGACTCAGACTTGCAATCCTGCCTCAGCCTCCCACAGAGCTGGGATTACAGATGTGCACCACCACGCCCAGCTCTGGGTTGTCTTCTTTCTAAAACTTGCCTGGACTAGGATTGCAGCTCAGTGGCAAAAGTTTGCCTAGTGTGTGTCGGGCTCTGGGTTCTATTCCCAGCACCAGGGGAAGGAAAGCCTGCCAAGGCCAGCACAGGCTGTTGTGAAGGCTGAGGGTCGGTCTCAGGGTCAGCAGCCCCAGCTTCCCAGGCCCTCACATACAGTCCCTGTCTTCTGAGCCCCATGTGGCCCCACATCCCACAGAGCCTTCTGCTCTTTGCTGGTGAGGACCCAGCGAGGCAGCCACCCTGAGCTTCTCTGACTCAGGAAGCTCTGTGGGTGTCTGGCCGTTTGCTCAGCCAGCCTCTGCCAGCTGCTGGTCTGCCCCAGTTTCTGCTTCTGATGAATGTGCTGGCCACCTGATACTGCATTTGAAATGGGTGGGAGGGTGAGGCCAGCAGCTTGGCTGTCCAGAGCTTTTTAGCCTTCAGGGAACCTCAGGCCCCTCTCTAGTGACCTTGATCTTCTGTCCCCTCAGGTTCCTGGGGCCCAGGTTAGGCCTCACCCCTTGGCCCAGCCTCCCTGCAGGGAGGGCTCCCAGCTCTTACCCAGGGATATAGTGAGGTTCTGGCGTGAAGAGTGAGTGTTTTGGAGTAGCTGTCATTGTGCCTCAGTCTGCCCTGGAAGGCTGGGTCCCTTCTCCCTGAGAGGAGTCATGTTGCCTGGCAACCATTGTGAAGGGGCCAGATCACCTTAATCTGTGATGTCTCACATGTGGAACCATGAGCAAGGGAGCCCCACCCACCTCAGAGCTCCAAAAAGGGCCAGGAAAATCTGGATTCCTTGTTACCCACAGACTCCAGCCCTACACGAACAGCAGTACCCCTATCGAGAGGCTATTGACCCCTACTCTCCTCTGATGAGGCCTGGGGTTCCCCAGCTGGACAGCCGTGTGAGGCTTACCTGGCATGGGGTGGAGGTGCAATCCAAACACACTGCAAATGTCCACATACAAAAAATTTATTATAGTAGAAGACAGGTTGGGACTAACTGCTGCCCTTCCCCCACTGAACACACATCCCATCCTTCTTGCCACCTTTTTTCTTCAGAATGGGTCTCACTGTAAGTAGTTTAGGCTCACCTTGAACTCAGGTGATCCTCCTGCTTCAGCCTCCCTAATCCTCCCTGGGATTACAGGCATGTGCCATCACATCTAGCTATTCTTGGCTTCTTGCCACTTTCTGAAGCAACTCTGGAAGTCCTCTTTTCTGAGTGTCTTTACAGTATGTGAGCAAAAGCCAACTGGACCAAAATCCTCTAGCAGAATTCGAGGTTCTCTGGGGCTGAGATACAGGTCTTCTCTGGGTGGCCAATGTTGCTGCCGGGTGCCGTCCAATGAAAAGGCGGCTCATAAACGCATGCAGTGCGTCCTTACCCATCTTACTCCCAGAACTGGCACTGTTCAAATTCTGGCTCTTCTCTGAAGTCAAAATGACTATGAAAGATTCACATCTTCCAGAGGCCAACGCAGGAGGATTGCCACAAGTTTGAGGCCACCCTGGGATACACAGTGAGTTCAAAGTCAACCTGAACTGCATAGTGAGACCCTACATCAAAAAAAAAGTGCTGAGCATGGCACATGCTTGTAATCCCAGCACTTGGGAGGCTGAGTCAGGAGTATTATTGCAAGTTCAAAACTAGCGTGGGCTACAAAGTGAGTTTAAGACCACCCTGAACTGCATAGTGAGACCCTGTCTCAAAATGACAACAAAAGAAAAGCATAATATGAATGTCCTAAGGGAAAAAAAGCAAAACAAAAAAAACAGCCACTAAGGCCATGAAGGTAAGGTTGAAAGTGAACCAAATAAATACTGATCAAATGGCCATAATGGCTGGGGCCGCCTAGATAAGCACAGTACTCCCGTGGGAACCGGGTCCACACAGGACAGTGCCTCCGCCTGGGACCAGTGCTCAGAGTACCTGGCCAGGACCACGTGCGGTGTTTGTTATGGGGACTGGACAAGGACACACTGCACAGCAGTTAAATTTGCAGCCACTGCCAGTTAAGCTCAAGGTCCCATAGGACCCAGAGGGAGCCCTCCCCAAATCAAAGACATTTTCACCCCTCCATGCCCAGCAGGACCGCTGCTGGAAAAGAGGGCTCCGGTGGAAAAATAGAGTGGGTGACAGAGACTCTAGGAAATGGCTCCCTGTTAACCAGTTGGCTTCCATGTTCACTTGTGAGTCTGTCCAAGGCTTGGGCCCCTTGTCTGGAGATGGGCAATGGACTCATACTAAGCGAACCTCTGAGTCACTGGTCCTGGCTGAGGCCTATAGTGGCTGGTGAAGCTGTGAAGCCGCAAAGGACAAAGCAAGGTCATAGCCAAGGACACATGGCTCCAACTCCAACTAGGTAAAGACTGCAGCCAAAGGCAGCTCCCTCCTGCATGGAGACCCTCCTGAGGGTGACACGGCTCTCCTGGGTTAACACAGTGTCTTCCTGGAGATGCCCTGGAGCGGGTCCACCTTGCTTTAGCATTCTCTTCATTTGAAGAAATGTGGCCACCCAGAGAAGACCTGTATCTCAGCCCCAGAGAACCTCGAATTCTGCTAGAGGATTTTGGTCCTGGAGCCCTGAAATCACACCACCTGACCCATTTATTTTGCCTTTCGTCATGCACTCGTTCGGGAGATTGCAGGCCTGATCAGTCAGCAATAACCAAGGGGCAATATGAATGTGTCAGTGGAGGCGGCTGTGTGACTGGGAATGTTGGGGCCAAGGGCAGCCATGCCAGTCGGCGCCACAGGCCACTCTGCAAGAGCCTGTGCCCAGGTGGGCCCTGCCTCCCGCCAGCTCATTGCTCCTGTGCAGCTCAGCTGGGCAGCCCAGTTCATTGGCTATGCTTTCTGTGGTCCTTCTGGCCTCTTGCCCTAAACAGGAGAGGCCCTCACATCCCACCCTGGGGGTCGGGACCAGTTCCAGAGTCAGGGCTGCTCTGCTCTGCTTTCTCATGCCTGGGTTTCCTGCTGGGCAGCAGTTCCAGTTCCTCTTCCAGGAAGCGGAAGCCTTCCTGGCCCATTACTCCCTCTCCCCCAAGGGGTATCCTGCGGTGCTTGGAAAACACGGGGGTCCTGTTCCCCTCTGCACCCTCCCACCCTCAGCCAGCACCTCAGACTTCCCAAGTTCTGCTAGCGTGGCGCCCAGAGGGTAGAAGAGAGGGCTGGGACAAGGGGGGAGGCTGGAGCAGGTTTCACTGCACTGTGCCAGTTAAGAGTGCTGTTGACTCAGGTGACCCACCAGTCGGGCTGGAGGAGTCCCTGTGGAGGTGGACAATGCTCTTTCCCTAGGGAGCTCTTGGCAACCGAGGGGGTGACCTGCCAGCGAGGTCACAGAGCCCCAGCCCGCCTCAGGGAAGACAGCCCCACCCTAGCTATCAACTTTGACCAGAAGGCTGCGAAATTCCTGGCTAACTTTTATATCAGTGGAGGCAAACACTGGACGCACGGCCCACTGAGACAGAAAAGGTAACTTCAGGAAGGGTGGGGGGTAGAGTGGGCACAGGCTGGCGCAGGCAGCCAGGTAACTGGGTGGACACCCTCTCTTTCTGTAGGCCCGAGGAGGCCCTGCTGTCCTGGTGCGCGGGTGAGATGCGGCCCACCGGCAGGAAGGGGACCCCAGTCGGTCGGAGGTCACGCGGGGGCTCCCCCCGGGAATGCCTGCCCACCTGTACCAGAACCCAGCGGGGACTGCGTGAGTGAGGGGTCCTGGCTGCATCCTCAGCCGTGTGGTAGGAGGAAGAGGGCAGCCTGTCGGCGCCGGACCCACTGCTCTTCCGCCCACCCCAGTGCTGGACCAGCGCCCTGCGCTGTTGGCCAACCCAGACGGGCCTGGCCCTGCTGAGTACTCTCCCAGCTCCTTCATGCGGGAAAGCTCCCTGCACCCCCACTACAGCATCGGCCGCAGGCACCTGAGTCCAGGTGCGTCCAGCCTCACCCGGAGGGGAGTCCTCTGGGGAGCCCCACTGACACCCCTGACCTGCAGATGGCGGCGGCCACAGGGCGTGGCATGGTGCGTGGCTGCAGAGCAAGAGCCCCTTCACATTGAAAGTGGACTTCAACAGCGAACGCCAGGTTGGGGAAGAGCCAGCAAGCGCAGGGCGGGGGCCCAATCTATGGGGCCGGGGCACTATGGGATAGAATGGGAAGGACCTGGGTGTGGGCGTGGAGTGAGGGGGCCCGGGAAGGGCTGGAAGACAAGTGGGCAGGCTGGGCAGCCAAGTAGGCAGTGCCAGGGCCGTCCAGGCCGGGAGCCCCTGTAGCCCTTTCTCCGCCCGCAGTGGCCGTTGCCTGCAGACCATGTGCCGTCCAGCCTTCCCACGGGTCCCGCTTTCAGCTTTGTTGGCCGCGCGTGCCCAGGTCCCGTCCGGAGCCCGCGTGCGCACACCCTTCTGCAGGGTCCCCCGTGTACCTCCGGCGAGCAGCGCCCAGGCCCCTCCGCCAAAGACATCCGGCGCCGAGTGTTGCCTGCAGCGCCAGCGCCCGCCCGCCTTCTCCATGAGCCCCTCGCCCTCCTTTGCCACCTGGCTGCGGGCCTGTAAGGAGGGCGGGAGAGGCTGGGGCGGGCGGTGGCGGGATTGGTGCGCCGGGCGGATTGTGTTCTTGAGCTTCCAGCTCCCTTCCTCTGCAGCCTGCACACCCGGTCCGGCAGCCTACCACGTGGAGGACTCCTGTGAAGCACGCTTCCCCGCTGCGCCCAGGGTGGTCATTCAGGGTGCGCGCAGGCCCAAGCGCCATGATACAGGCCCCTTCTGTGCGCTGTAGGGCTTGCCCTACTGATCACCTAGTGGATCCCTGACTTCCCTGTGGCTCTCTCAGGCCTCCCTCTGGACGGTGGGTGAGGCGCCCCAGACTGGACCCTCACCCATCCACCCACTGGGAACCCTGCAGTGCACTGGGCAAGGAGAGCCCAGCCCAAGGCCCTCACCTGCCCACGCCCTTGCTCTCCTGAGATGCAGTTGGCTCTTGAATTTGGTGTGTGCCTAGCTGCTGTCCCCTGCCCAGTGGACTGTGCTGAAGATGTGGCTGCTGCTTCCCTGTCATTTCTTGTTTTCCTCATCTGGGGGTTTCCACTTGGCTGACCTGTAGGGATTGCCTTCCTCTAGGGTCCCTGGCCGGGGACAAACTAGGCTGTGGGAGACACACCTCTTTCTGGCTGTTCTACCCCAAGGGGACTGGCCTGCTGCCCATCTACCTGATGGTCAGGCTGTTGCAGGGCCTACGACCTAATGCTTGGGTCTGGTGCTGCTGGCATGAGGGTCAGGGCAGAGCTGGCCTGCCCAGCTACCAGGGAGGGCCCAGAAGACCAGCCTATCAAGGACAGACCACGTTTCCTGGAATCTTGACCTGCACATCCATCTTGGGCCCTTGGGACCCTGGCCAAGGTCGTATAGGCCAAGTCATGGCTAGGGGATGCCCTGTACCTTCACGAATCAGGCTCCTAACCTGTCTGGAGCAACAGCCTGGTGTGGGTCCCCTCATTACCATGCCTGTCCTACCCAGAGCCGTGCTGCAAAGCACCTCACCTGCCCTCGTGAGCTCGCCACTCCTCTGCAGCCCCGCTCTGCAGAGGTCCTGGCCTGGTTGCCGCTGGGTGCCAGCACCTTGTCCTCCATGGCCAACCCCAGCAGAGTTCACACTTCCATGCCCTGGGGACTTGGGCCAATAAGCTTGTTTGGCAGCAGCGGTGATGGTCCTCTGGGAGCCCTGGCTCTGGGCACTTGGCCCCAGGTGGAGCAGGAGGCCTAGTTATTGTTGCAGCACCAGGTGGCCTGGGCACCCAAAGCTGGGCTCACAAGGGAGTAGAGAGGTGTTAGGGCAGCGGCTTTCAAGGACGAGGGAGTTTGCTGGGCAGCAGGGAAGGAATCTGTAGCAGAGCAAACTCCAGTAGCAAGGGGACAAGGAAAGGGAGAGGTGTGGTGGGTGATGTGGCCAATCCTGAGGAGGACCCAGGAGGCTTGCACACTGGGCCTAGCCCTGCACTCAGGAACAGGACCCAGCTTCTTGTCTTGCAAAGGACAGGGGTGCTGTGGAGCCTGTACCTGGCTCAATAAGGGCCACACAGGTTAGCCTGATGGTGAGATCCTAAAATCTGTGTAAGGAGGCCCATGGCAGTGTTCCCAAAGGCCAGATCTGCTAGGTGGCCAGGGGTCCCTGGAGGCACTGCTTTTGTGTTGTTTTGTTTTTTAGCTAAGGTCTCATTGTGTAACTCAGGCTGCCCTTGAACTCACTATGTAGCCCAAGTTGAAATCTTGGGGATCCTCCTGCTTCAGCCTCCAGAGTGCTGGGATTATAGGGGCAGATGAAGGCACATTTAGACTAGTTTGCAGCAAGCCTAGGACATGAGCTTTTTCGGTTCGACTGGTGTAAGCCATGTTCCAGGAAGCTTTAAGATCACGTACTGTGTCCCTACACCAGTGCCTAGCACCTGGCGGGATCCAGGTGCAAGGAACTTGTCCGGCTGCGACGCGCCTCCTCGCGGAGCAAAACTATTCCCAATGTCCGGAGGCTGTTGTAAAGCAGTCGGATTCGTGATTGCAAAAATAAAGAGAATTCACTTGGAGAAGATGTCAGTTTTCAAATCCCTAAAGCTCCCGTGAGACCTGACCAGGCCCAAGGCAGCAGATCTGCGAGGTAGGCGGGGCCGCGCCGAGGGCCTTAGCGTCACTTGGGCGCCGCCTTTCGCGCGGTGTTGCTCCGCCGGCTCCGGGTACGCGCCGCAGCCCGGAACCTGTGTGCCCCGGCGGTGGCGTTTCAAGGGAGTGAGTTAACAGGAGGACCCCGGCTCGTGCGGGGCGGAAGTGGGCGGTGCGGGCCGGTGCGGAGCTGCACTCGGGCGCGACCTAGCCGAGCTGGAGGCTGCTGGGGAGCGGGGCTCGGGCGGTCCCCGAGGTCCGGGGGAGCGGGCTTCAGGGGTGTCCGCGGCGGCGCAGGGGGAGCGGAGCGGCGATGGTGCGCCTAGCCAGGCGGCAGCTGGGGCCTCGGCCATGTTCGCCGGGCTGCAGGACCTGGGTGTGGCCAACGGCGAGGACCTGAAGGAGACCCTGACCAACTGCACCGAGCCGCTCAAGGCCATCGAGCAGTTCCAGGTGGGTCCGCGACGGCGTGTCTGCCCCTGCGGGGAGATGCTGGGACGTTCCAGCCCGGCGCCCACTGCGGGATTCGGGGTGCGTTCTGATGTTCCCGGTTTCTTCCGGTGCCAGTGAGACATCGTGGACTTGCCCCTCTGTGTATTCGGGGCTCCTGGGGTGCCCAGGCAGATAGGGGCACCTGCGGCTGAGGTTTCTCTCAGCAGAACCCACCCGCACTCGGCCTCCGCTTTCACAGACGGAGAATGGTGTGCTGCTGCCCTCCCTGCAGTCAGCCCTGCCCTTCTTGGACCTGCATGGGACCCCACGGCTGGAGTTCCACCAGTCGGTGTTCGATGAGCTGCGGGACAAGTTGCTGGAGCGAGTGTCAGCCATCGCTTTGGAGGGGAAGGCTGAGGAGAGGTAAGTCTCAGCCTGCAAGAGTTGGTGGTGGTAGTGGGGGCTATGCATCCGCTTCTGAGCCTTGCAGTTGCCCCAGCAGCGTTCAGGTTGTCGAGGTGACCCAGGACTGTGTGTGAAACCTCCTCCCAGGGTGTCCTGCCTGTGGAGATCCATTCTTACAGTTGGACAAATCTCTCCAGGTACAAGAAGCTGGAAGACTTGCTGGAGAAGAGCTTTTCCCTGGTCAAGATGCCCTCCCTGCAGCCAGTGGTGATGTGCGTCATGAAACATCTGCCGAAGGTGTGAGCCCTGGGGCTCACGTGGGAGGCCAGGACACCTGTGGCCTGCCACAGTTTGGCCACCCTGCCTGCTTGTCTGTCCAGTTGCCTTTGGTTGGTTGAAGTCAGCCTGTACTGGTCCAGGCAGCTGCTTAGCTCAGGGGAGCTTTGATGAACTGCCTGCCTGAGTGCTCTTCCCTGGGACTTCCTCTGTGCTGCTTGTCCCAGGCAAGCCTCATGGAGACAGAAGCTTGACGGTTTTGCTGGGGTCTGGGGCCAATTCTGGGAGAGTTATGGGTAGTAAGCATGTCTGTCTGTATCCACCGGGGCCTGGCATCTGTACTGCTGCATCCTTGGGTGGGCGAGGCTCTCCCAGCTGAGGGCCTTGGCCTGTCCTTGAGGGAGGCCAAGGAGGCTGCCGTGTTGGTTATGTAGGTGCCTGAGAAGAAGCTGAAGCTGGTAATGGCTGATAAGGAGCTGTATCGTGCCTGTGCAGTGGAGGTGAAGCGGCAAATCTGGCAAGACAACCAGGCGCTCTTTGGAGACGAGGTTTCCCCACTGCTGAAGCAGTACATACTGGAAAAGGAGAACGCGCTCTTCAGCACGGAGCTCTCTGTGCTGCACAACTTCTTCAGCCCTTCCCCCAAGACCAGGCGCCAGGGTGAGGTGAGGGGCCCAGGGCACCCAAGGCAGAGCACTTGGAGGCTGCGAGGTGGGCCCCTTCTCTGGCCGTCTCCTCCCCTGCAAGTATGGTAGTTGTTCTCTTGGACTGTGGACTCATGTGTGGGGCTAGAGCTTGGGTGCTTCCGAGTTGTGTATTTTGCTTTTTAGTGGAGTGTTACGTGAAGAAGGTTAAAAATCTAGGGATAGGCCTTCAGTGTAGAATGACAGCTGTATCCCATTTCAGAAAGCAAGCTGGTACTGTCAGATCTAAGTAATTTGTTACTATGTTTGTGGTTGAATTCTTCATTTTTTGTGCTTTAGAGCACAGTGAATGGAAGTTTTCACCTATTACTAGTGGTGTTAAGCTCAACCTTTTAGTAATTGATTTTTTATATTGAGATTTCCTAATCAGCTGACTTTATTTTCTTTTTTTTTTTTTTTTTTGAGACAAGGTCTTGCTATGTAGCCCAGGCTGACCTTGAACTTGCAGCAGTCCTCCTGCCTCACCCTTTCAAGTGCTGGATCATAGGCTTGTTCCACCACTCCTGATCTAGTTAGCTAACTTTAGTACCATCTAGTGAAAAGAAAAAGCAAGGTATGTAAGTCATTCAAAGTTTCCTAGTATCCACATTGAGGGAAAAAAGAGTAGATGAGCTGGGTATAGTGGTACTCACCTGTGATCCCAGCTGCTCTGTAAGCTGAGGCAGGAGAATTGCAAGTTTGAGTCTAGCCTAGGCAATTTAGTGGGACCTATTCTCAGTGTAAACAATATAGAAAGGGCTACGGATGTAGCTCAGTAGGAAGGTGCAAAGAAGGCCTTGGGTTTAATCTGTAACACTGGGCGAAAAAAGAGTAGATGAGATCTGTTTTAATACCTTTTCTTTAATGCATGACAAAGGGTATCTGTTGATGTGTAATTTGTGTGAATGATTTGTTGAGCTGTATTGGTTTTTATTTGGGAGGTGACTAAGTTTGCAGTGTGGTTAGTCTTCCATGCTTACAGCATTTTTTTTTTTTTTTTTTTTTTGCCACTTTGCCAACGCCAAAGAGCCATGTGGAGCTGGTGGCTCCGTCTGGGCTCTGGGCTTCAGGGCTGGCGGGGGCTGGCCCATGCGCAGGGGTAGAGGAGCGGTGCGCGCCCTGCCTATCCGTTCCCTGTGCCACTTACTCTGGTTTTGGTTCTCTGGCCCCATCTCATCCATCATGCAGACTGGGTGCTCACCCCTCTGTGAGCGGTGGGGCTCCTGGGGCCCCAGCCTTTCTCCGTCTCTGTCTTTGCTGATGAGCTGATTCTGTCTTTGAAACTCGCTTGTCCTACCTTGTCCTAGGATGTGCTTTCCTTTAAAAGTTGTATTTTTACACACAAACAGCAAAATGTACAGAAGAACAGCAAATAACCTCCCTCCAGCTGTCCTGCGCCCGACCCCAGCCGTACTCATGCTGCACAGGTTGCTGGCTCTCACAGCAGGCTGACTTGCAACCCCTCTTCTGGGTAGGGCTGCCTCTTGGTCACATCTTATTGCTGGCGTGGCTGGAGGGCCATGTCCCTGGTGTCTGGTGCTATGGACATACTGCCCTCCGTGCTAGGCTGGACAGGCTGCCGTATTTCCGTGTGCTGTTTGCCTGGACAGTGGGGGCACTGGGTACAGTTTTCCTGAGGTTTTCATTGTCCTGGGCGTTGTACCCTGGCTTTTTCTCAGCAGCTTCCCTGGCTCTGGAACTCCATACTCTTCCTGGACGTCTTGCCTTGAAGTGCTGTGCCTTGCTGCATCTGCTCTTTGCCCATGTTTTGGTTTTTTTTTCTTGTTTTTTTGAGACAGGGTCTTGCTATGCAGTTGAGGCTGGCCTTGAGCTCACTTTGTGGCCCAGGCTGGTCTCAAACTCACGAGGATCCTCCTGCCTAGCCTTGCCCATGTCTTGTGTTAATTGTATTTTTTATGTCCCCCAGCTTGTTCTGTGTTTTGTTGTTGTTGTTGTTAAATTTTTGAGGCCTTAGATTTGAACCCTGGGCCTCAGGCGTGCTAGGCAAAGGCTGTCCCGCTCAGTATGTCTCCAGCCCCTCAACCCCAGCTTGCTTTTCTTGGTTTCATCCTTGTTTACTTGGGGGCGTCCTTTCTGTTGTTTTGCTGGTGTTCTGTGGGCCCTGGGGACGGAACTTGGGGTGTCAGGTGTGCTGGGCAACTGCCTGCTCCTGAGCGACACCCCAGCCCCTCAGAGACACCGGTGAGAGCTGTCTAGAGTCCAGGCTCACTTGCTGTTGGTTTTGCTCGGACTTCAGTGGCTGATGGACTGAGCCTTGAAGCGTTGAAGGGTTTGCTCACTGTTCTCTAGGGCACATTTCTGAAGATGGCTGTGAATCCCTGGGCTTTGTCCACAGCCTGGTTTTCACGTCTGGAAGCTTTGCAGTCTGTCCTCAGTGCTCCGTGGTACTACAGGTGGGGCGGGGAGGTGGGGCGGGCCACACTTGCCCACTGTCCGTGTGTAGGGGGCAGCTGTGTGCGCCCTGGGTTCTGTCCCAGTTTGGCCTGTGATCAGGAGCCCTGCACTGCCTCCTCCCTTTGGTTCATGTGATGCGGTTAGGGCTATGGTCTGGGTTGTCCTTTGTTGTTGGAGGTACCCAGTTCCCATGTGAGTGGCTGGGGGCCCTGGGGGCCCTGGGCACAGCAGGTGTTGTCTGCATTGTCCCTGAGAGCAGACCTGAGCAGCGGGCACTGTGCAGGTGTCCTAAGGGTGACCACTGGACCAGGGTCTGGGTGGCTTCCAGTTGAGGGCCGCTTGGTGCCTTGGGCTTGGCCCAAGCATCCCCTCACACCAGGGTCCAAGGCCAGCTAGCTGTGGCCAGTCAGTGGCCAAGGAAGCTTGTGTTGGCTGCGGCTCGTGAGCCAGCCGGACTCTGGCCTGAGCCGCATGTGTGCTGGCCGCGCTGCCTGCAGTGAGGGTGGGAGAGCCCTCATCTGTGATGCTTGTGCAGTGGCCCTGGGGGGGGGCGATGGGGACACAAGCCTGAGGGACAGCTGTGTGGAGGGGCGGGGCTGGGCCTGGGTTTGGGTCCCCGTCACTGTTGTGCGGCCCCGGTTGGGCTCCACGCGCTGTCTGCCCAGGTGGTGCAGAAGCTGACGCAGATGGTGGGGAAGAACGTGAAGCTGTACGACATGGTGCTGCAGTTCCTGCGCACGCTGTTCCTGCGCACCAGGAATGTGCATTACTGCACGCTGCGGGCGGAGCTGCTCATGTCCCTGCACGACCTCGACGTGGGCGACATCTGCACCGTGGACCCCTGCCACAAGGTGTGCGCACCAAGCCCGCCTCCTGAGCTCCGCTGTCTGTGCAGCTTCTGACCCCGCTGGGGTTCTCTGAGCACCTTGGCCTTGCTGCCCCCCCACTGGCCCCAACCTGCCCTCTGTCCCGGCCGGTGCAGGCCCTGCCCCGTTTCCCCTGTGCTCAGTAGCTGCGAGCACCAGGGTACTCTGAGAAGGGTGGCAACAGCTCACATCCCACACTGCCCTGCGCCTTGCTGCTGGGTTGGCTGCAGTGCTCACGCTTAGGCCACAAGGAGGTGGGGTCCTCCTGGTGCCGCCCTGACCTTGCAGCTTTTGCCCTGGGGGAGGGCACCCCTCCTTCCTGAGACCCTGCACCCCCACAAAGGCTCAGAGACACCTTCTGCCTATACCATGTCCTCTGGACATGGGTGTTGGTCTATATTCTATTTCTGTCTGGGGTGACAGGTCCCGAGAATGAGGCATCGCAGATGAAAAGGTGCCGCAGTTATGGGATGGGGGGCTGTAGCCTCTTGGACTGAAGCCTTGATTACATTTTCAGTAACCTTTTATTGAGAAAGATGAAAGGAAGCAGCAGGGTGAATGGGAGGGTATCCGAAGGTTTAGCAAGGATTGTGCAACTCAATTATCACAAGAATGAGACTTGCCTTAGTTAGCCATCTATTACCATTCCTTCGGGCATATCTCAGCAGGGCATCTAGTTTTGTCCCAAGGCGTCCCACAGGGACCCAGGTGCTCCAATCATGCCTTTACACCAGCGCTTTTGCCAGACTTCCTCCGGAACCAAACAATCATATGGCTTGGTCAGGCCTGAGGTAATACGTTGGATGATGAACTAAAGAATGTCCTTCTCCCCATGTGGAGGGGGTCGCACTGGGTTATTTGTCAGTGAGTATGTGGTGGACAAGTGACAGGGCGGACGGTGGCTGTGGCCTGAGCCTACCTGGCAGCCCCCGGGCCAGCGTGTCCCTTAGGGCACTGCCGTCTTCCTGTCATCTCTGGCCTGTGGCTCTTGGGCCTCCGGGCGCTGGGGTGAGTGGAAGGGCTGTCCTGGAGGGTTGGGCTTTGCCCTGATTCTGCCTCTTGCCGCAGTTCACGTGGTGCCTGGACGCCTGCATCCGAGAGCGGTTTGTGGACAGCAAGAGAGCCCGGGAGCTGCAGGGATTTCTTGATGGAGTGAAGAAGGGGCAGGAGCAGGTCCTGGGGTGAGGGTCGGCCGAGCTCGTTCTGGGGTGCTCTGGGAGAGTCTGGTAGCAGAGGGACCCTATATCTGTGGAGCGTGCGGGTCACAGCTCCTTGGTGTCTGTAGCGTAGGGGACCTGCTCTGAGCTGAGGGGTGGTCTAGGGACCCCGACCTGGCTCCTGGCAGCCTCAGACTGGTATGTGAACACAGTGCCACGGGGTGTATCCCCGCCAGGGTTCGGAGCCAGCATTACCAGAATCTTGGCCCAGTTTTCAGAACCAAGGCCTAATCATGTGTATCCGTAACTTCCTAACTCTGATGTGAAAGACCTTTGAGTTGGTTAAGGATAAACTGTGAGCCTTAAGCTTTTTGGTGACAGACATCTGGAGTCAAATCTGCCTGCTCTGTGGAGGAGGCTGCTTCCAGGGTCCATTCCTCAAGGCCTGGCAATGTCCATTCCCCGAGTGCCTAGCTGCCCTTGAGCTAGGTATGCAGTGTGCTAATGGAGACCGCTGTGAAGCAGCCCTGAGCAGGATTTAATATCAACTAATTAATTGGCTTTTTATGTTTATGTGTGAGTTTGCTCAAGGCCTAGACACCTTGTCTAGAGATGGGCAGTGGACTCATAGTAAGTGAACTTCCATGAGTCGCTAGTCCTGACTGAGGCCTGTATTGGCCTGTGCAGTATTAGCCTGTGAAGTTGGGATGCCTCAAAGGACAAGATAAGGCCACCCTGAGAACATTTGCCTCCAATCCCAATTAACTAAAAGGAGACTGTAGCTGTAGGCATCTTGCTCCTGAGGTGAAGGCCTTCCTGGAGACAACATAGTTCTCCTAAATTAACATACTATGACTTGGAGGAGTCCTTGAAAGGATTCCCAAGTCCTGCCCAGATTCCTGCATTTTCTGCAGTATTCCCCTCCGTTTGAAAACCTAATGAAACGCGGACCACCCAGAGGAGTTCTCAGTCTAAAACCCTTCTGTGAGAGGGCTAGGATCTTCCTGGACCCCTGAAATCATTGCATTTATCTCATTTATTTAAGCCTTCGCCATCCACTCATTTGGGAGCTTGCAGGCCTGATCAGCCCACAATAACTAGGGGATAATGTAATGCGATAGGGTGCAGTGGCAGGTGGGACAGCCAGGCTCCCCAGCTAATATCAAGAGCTGTTCTTCCAGAGACCTGTCCATGATCCTTTGTGACCCCTTCGCCATTAACACGCTGTCACTGAGCACTATCAGGCATTTGCAGGAGCTGGTCAGTCAGGAGATGCTGCCCAGGGTGAGTGCAGGCGTGGCTCGGGGCACGTGGGGGCTGAGACTGGGAGCCCTGGTGTCCCTCCCAGGGCAGTGGATCCCCAGCTGCGGGGCCTGTGGTGCACGGGCCCAGCCCCGAGGCTCTTGAGATTTGTCTCCCCACAGGACAGCCCTGATCTGCTGCTGCTGCTCAGGCTGCTGGCGCTGGGCCAGGGGGCGTGGGACCTGATTGACAGCCAGGTCTTCAAGGAGCCAAAGATGGTACAGATCCAGATCTGGGCTACCTATCCTCTGCTCGTTGAGGGGTGGCAAGGCAGGCCCCTCTGGTCCCTCGGTGTCACCCTCTTGGGTATTTGGGGTGTCTTGGTAGACAGGCTGGCCATACGATGGTGCCAGGTGGGGGCTCAGGGACACAGTGCCGGGTAGGGCCTGAGGCTAGAGAGTCTGGAGGAAGTGCGAGGGAAGGGGGCCCTGTGCAGTGGACATGGGCTCAGGGGCTTCCCAAACCAGGAGGCGGAGCTCATCACCAAGTTCCTGCCGACGCTTATGTCCCTCGTGGTGGATGACTACACGTTCAACGTGGACCAGAAGCTTCCAGCTGAGGAGAAAGCGCCAGTCATGTACCCCAGCACACTTCCTGAAAGCTTTACCAGGTGGGCCCCGGGAGCCGCAGTGGGAGGGCCTGGCTTGGCACAGTGGGCAGCTTCTGGCCAGGGCTTACCGTGGCCTGCATTCCGTCCTGGCCCAGGTTCTTGCAGGAACAGCGCATGGCCTGTGAGGTGGGGCTGTACTACGTCCTGCACATCACCAAGCAGAGGAACAAGAATGCGCTGCTGCGCCTGCTGCCTGGGCTGGGTAAGTACGTCGCCGTGCAGGCCTAGGCACCCTGGCCTGCGCTTCAGTTGTGGAGCGGTTTTCACTGGGAAGCCCGGATCCGCAGGTTCCAGGAGGAAGGGCCCCGCTTTGCCTCCGCACGGCTGTCACTCTGGGGCTGTGGCACATGCAGGTGCTGGTGCCCAGCTGGGGAAGGAGTGGGCTGTGGGTACATGGAGGACTAAGCCACAGGTTAGAACCGCAAGCCAGGAAGAAGCAGAGGGGTCTCATGGGCCCTTTCAGGGAGAGGTGGCCTTGGGAACATCTGTGTCAGCAAGTGACGGGCCCTGGCTTCTGCTCCCGTGAGCCATCAGGGTTGTGCATAGGTCACGCCAAGCAGGTTGTGTCCGTTTTTTAGCTTTCTGTGTGGAGGAAGCCCTCTGTGGGTGTTAATTTGCCCATGGCCACCCTCCGTCCACACTTCACATGGATCCTGGGGGCATGGGGACTTCCAGGGGACGGGGCCTGTTTGTGCTTTGGGACTCCAGGAGTGTGGTTAGACATGACTTCAATCTGCCTTGCTCTGTCCGTTCGCTCTGGTGCTTCCTGTCTTCCCTGACAGGCATCAGTGTCTCCAAACCTGTGGCTCCCTGGGGTAGCATGAGTCACTTCAGTCCTGTTCAGGAAGAGTTTGTTCATTTTATTTTATTTGTTGTCTTTTTGAGACAGGATCTCACTAGGAAGTTCAGACTGGCCTTGAGCTCACTTTGTAGCTCAAGCTGGTCTCAAACTTGGAGTGATCCTCCAGCCTCAGCCTCCGAGTGCTGGGATTATAGGCGTGTGCTATGACACTGGGCTTTAAGAGCTTGTTTTTATGTTTGAGTGGATTCTAGTAAGAATGGACAT
This sequence comes from Dinomys branickii, assembly GCA_004027595.1. Taxonomy (NCBI): domain Eukaryota; kingdom Metazoa; phylum Chordata; class Mammalia; order Rodentia; family Dinomyidae; genus Dinomys; species Dinomys branickii. The sequence goes on along the minus strand of PVLD010001078.1, from coordinate 12,697 downwards.
AGGTTTTCTGAATTTTCTTTTAAATCCAGTTTAGTTTTGTTTTTAAAACCAGGAATCGAGCTATATCCCCAGCTTGAATTTTCTTTAATTTAGGGTAAGTCCATGACTTACGAACAAGTTCTGTTCTGGGAGAATGTAGGTTGGATTTGTTCATAAGTCTGACCCAAATGTACAATGTACACAATGACACATGCACAATGAGCACAATGACACAAATGTACAATGTAAAGCATAAAAAAAACAAACACACACAAATATACTGTGCACTTGCACAGTGCAGTAAGCACACAGTGACAGCACAGCTGTGGTCGTATCCTGCAGACACTGCCTGTCACACCCGCAGATGCCCGTAATTGAGGCCAGTTTGTATCCGTGGGAGCTGAGAGCTCCCGTGTTCATGAGTTGAGACTTAACTATATTCGTGTTTTTTGTAGGTTTTTTTTGGTTTTTGTTTGTTTAATTTCTGGCCATGGCACGCTGAGCAGATGGGAAGCTGGGAGCATACCTTGTGAGGTCCGTGGGTTGCCGGCGCAGGTCCGTGTCACCTGTGACCCAGGAACCTGACACTGCCACATGTGGCCTGGAATAGTCTAGCAGGCACCCCGGGGAGGAAGGGGCTTCTGAAGACCCACCACAGACCGTGGTCCCTCAGCAACTGGCTGTGGTGCCCTTCAGCTCAGGTGCTGGCCTGGTTGCATCTCCTTGGTGGCCTTGGTATCACCTGCCTTAGGGGCTCATGCACTGCTTTCCCTCTGCCATGCTTCCTGCTGCTGTGCTGTTAGTCTGGGCTGATTTGGAGTCAGCTGTGGGAACCTGGGCTTCAGAGGGGCTGAAACTCAGGGAGTTGGCAGTAGTTTTGTGGGACCCTGGGGCTCCCGAGATGTCTAGCCGTCCCAGTGGTCAGGTGGCATCAGCAGGGTCTACCTTTAGGATATTCTTGTGGGCGTTTCAGTAGCAGCATCTGTGCCCACTGTCCCTGCCCCTCATGAGGGGCACAGCTGTGGGGTCTTCTATCCCCTCCCCACCCTGCAAGTGAGGCCAGGTACCGCACGAGGCGTCTAGTGCTTCCGGCAGACCTGCCTTAGGGGCTGTGGCCTCCCCCGCCTGTCTGCCCGTGACTTGGAGGTGTCCTCTGTCATTCCAGGGACCAGTCGGCACAGTGTCTGGAGGACTCTGTGCTGCCCCTGGCATGTTCTCCATTTCCCCAGTGACTGTGGCTTCTCTTTGTGTCCTGGCAGCTGCTGGACTCTCTGGCAGTGGTCCCCTCTCTGCCCACACCCTGGCTGTGGACATCTCTACTGAGGGTCCTAGGCCACCAACCCCCTTAAGATCTTGTTCACTCCCCAGGCCCTGGTCTGACCTCAGACACTCAGGAGTCCTTGGGACGGGAGTGGGGTGGATGGCGGCCTAACTGACCACTTTGTGGTTGTAGTAGAGACCTTTGGCGACTTGGCCTTCAGTGACATCTTCCTCCACCTGCTAACGGGGAGCCTGGCCCTGCTGGCTGATGAGTTTGCCTTGGAAGATTTCTGCAGCAGCCTTTTTGAAGGCTTTTTCCTTACTGCCTCACCCAGGTGGGCTGCAGGTGCTGGCTGGCCCCACCTTCCAGACTTTTGCAGCCTGGGGGCTGCCCAGGCCAAGCTGGGAGGGTTGTGAGGGCCCTTGGCCCCATCTCCTGGGCAGTGGGAAGAGCCTGTAGGGCTCCTCACTGCAGGTGGGCTGGCTTGGGGGAGATGGGGTGTGTACCCCAACCCCAGCCCAGCCCAGCCCAGCCCAGCCCAGCCCAGCCCTTTCCAGGAAGGAGAATGTGCACCGGCATGTGCTGCGGCTGCTGCTCCACCTGCATGCCAGGGTGGCCCCATCCAAGCTGGAGGCCCTGCAGAAGGCCCTGGAGCCCACGGGCCAGGTTGGTACCCCTCACCCCTGTTGTGAGCACCCTGCAGTGCTGGCCTCAGCAGTGTGCTCACTGCCCACCGTGACCCCTGTGACCTGCTCCTGTGTAATGTGGGGGGTCTGGCTCTGCCCATAGAGTGGCGAGGCTGTGAAGGAGCTCTACTCGCAGCTTGGGGAAAAGCTGGAACAGCTGGACCAGCGGAAGCCCAGCCCTGCGCAGGCCACCGAGGCGCCTGCACTGGAGCTGCCCCTCCCCAGCATGCCTGCCCCGGCTGGGCTGTAGGCTCAGGCTCCGTAGGAGCTGTTCCTCGGGGGCAGCCCCAGCCAGCCAAGGAGGCACCCTGTGGGCGGGTGCCCCCTCCACATCCCTCTGCCCTCTCAGAGCTGGTCCCGGCTTTCGCTGCCTACCACGGCACCCGCTTGCCAACCTGGGTCCCAGCGCTCTGGCGTAGGCTCTGGAAGTTTCCGAGCCTCTGGAAGTTTCCGAGCCATTGCAGGGGTGGGTGTGAGGGTCGGGGCTGAGAGAGCAGAGCTCCGGCAGCCCCACACCTCACGCCCAGGTCAGAGGGTAGGCACTGTGCTGCCAGAGCAGGGGCTGCCGGCTGCGATGTCTGCGGGGCCGGAGGGGCCACAGGGCAGCAGCCTTGTGTGCAGTTTCCAGACCTGTGGCCCCTCGGGCGGCACCCTGCCCTCCGAAGTGCCCCGCCTCAGTTTAGTCACTGACAGCTGCTTGTTCAGCTGCGGTTTGACCCTGGGGTTGGGGGCAGGGAATGTGTGCAAGGAGGTCTCCACTTATGTAAATAAAGACATTTTGGTAGATCGTGAGTGTCTGTGCTGGTGTGGGCTGGGATGGCCAGCAGTGGCCTCTGGTTTTCTTGGCCAAGTCAGCTCCAGCCTCCGTGTATTGCCAGGCCCTGCATGCTGGCCCTGGGCAGCTGAGAGCCACAGGGCTGGGACAGACCAGGTTTTTGCTCTTCATCTGGGGCCTGGCTGAGCAGTCCTCCCTCCTTGGTAGGACAGAGGGCCCGGACACGGTGCTGCGCTGTCAGGGCCAGCAGACATCACCACTGGGCAGCAGTTCAGTCATGTCCTGTGGCTACCAAGGCTGAGGTGGGCTGGCTTTTGAGGGGTGGCAGGCCCTCCATGTTTTCACCTGCTCACACCTCGGGAAGGTGGAGCCTGGGGATGCTCAGACCAAATCCCGCCGCACAGAGCCCACGTACAGTGCTGAGGCAGGGTGCCTGGGGGCCACGGGGTTGAGGGGTGGCAGGTGCGGGACTGCTGAGCGGGGAGGAGCTGCATTTTGTCAAGAAGAAGGATGGCTGTGGGAAGGGCTTGAGTGAAGAATGAGCCTTAGGACGGGGCAGGGTGCCGGCAAACTAGGGCCCCCAAGCACGCGTTCAGGGAGAAGGGCGGCGGGTGGCATCGACACTGGCCCAGTTCGCTTCTGGAGCAGGAAGGGCAGAGTTAGGCCCCAGGGAGGACAGGAAAGGACCACTGTAGAGTGGTCCTAAGTGCCGCTGACACTGGTGAGGTTGTGGGCAGTGTGGAGGGTCCACCTATGGTCCCTGCTCAGGATCCCGACGGAGCCACCTGCAGTGCAGGGCGGCAAGAGCTGCAGCAGGGGAGACCCAGCTCCAGAGTGGCTGTGGGGAAGGGTCAGGGCTGAAGCTGTGGGGCTGGGGAGTGTGGGGGATGAGAGGGAGGACTGCGGGTGATGGGTTGGCTGGGGGTCCAAAGCACAGAAGGTCCACATGTGTGCAATAGTGAGCCCGAGGGGCAGGCGGAGCTGCAGAGACAGACCAGGGGCAATGTCTTCCTCGGGACTGTCTTGGTGTGGTTGGCCTGAGGTGAACAGCTGGGGTAATGGGGAGACCGCCGTCCTCCAGGCTGCCGTAGTGTGAGTCCCATGGGGTGTGGTGACTGGCTAGGTAGCTGACCAGGAAGGGAAGCCTCCAGGATGGGGCACAGTGTGCCAGGGCTGAGATGCAGGCAGTGAGAACAGGGCTGGGGTCCTTTCACCCCAGAGGAAAAGTGCAGGGGTCAGGTCACCCTTGGCCCTGCCGGGGTAACCCATCAGTCTGCTTCAGTGAGTCCCTCCCCACCCTAAGATGGGCTCTCGAGCACCATGGGCTTGGCAATCATTTATGGAGAAGCAGCGAGCCAGTACCACATTCCCCCGCGAACGGGGCACCTCCTTATTGCAGGCCCCTGCCGCCCACTTCACAAACATAAAAATGTGAAGACCAGAGGGCCCTGTACCCTGAAGGACCCCTCCCCCGCCTCAGGGTCTAGACAGCCTCCTACAGCAGCATCCCTTGTGGGGGGGTCAAGGCAGGACAGCCTAGGGGTCCTGGAGCCGGGACACAGGACTGCCAGCGCCTGTGCGCAGTCGCAGGTGGATGCTGTCTGGCAAGAGTGACACGGGCACAGGTCACTCCCTGGAACACGGCGAGGCTGCGGTGGGGCCTGGTGGAGATGGCTCCCCCAAGAAGGGGCACTCGGGCCAGGGCAGGCAGGTGAACAGGAAGGCTGGAGCTTCCTCCAAAGTTCCTCCAAAATTTGCCCAGCAGCCACGGGAATCCTGAGCCTCAAGTGCAGGGTGGGGGCCTCTACCCCTTTTGGGTTCTAGAACTTCTGTCCCAGGGTGTCCTGCTTTGAAGTGGGGTCTAGGGTGGTAAGGCAGGAAGGGGGTTCTTGTGCGTGTGTGGAGGAAGGGACAGAGAGGAAGGTCAGGCTGGGGTCAGGGCACCCAGCTGGATGGAGGAACCTGACCTGCAGTAGGCCCTGCAAGGGGGCAGGAAACGACGTCCTGGGGGGCCGTGCGGCCGGGCTCTGCGCAAGGAGCGCAGGGGAGCGGGGAGGGCGCAGAGGGGTCCTTCACCTCACCAGAAGACCTGTGGGAGCCGCAAGCTGAGGAGGGGCCTACCAGCCCGAGAGGGTATCCTGGCCGCTGGCCAGACCTCCTCGCCTGGCGCCTCCGTCCAGCCCAAGTCCCGCCCGACTGCACCCCTGACTCACTTCCTCCTCGGGAAGCGGAAACCTCCCTAAAGCTTCCTCCGCTGCAGACTCTCCCTGGGGACCCGCAGGTGTCGCTGCCCCTTGGGCCTGCGCTAAGGCCCCCGACCCACCCACCGCACCCCGAAGCTGGAGCCGGCATTTCCTGCTTCCTGCGTCGTCGCAGGGCCGCAGCTGTGCAGGGGGCACGGAGCTGGGGAGCGCGCAGCCGTAGGTAGCGGGGGGGGGGGGGGGGACGGACGGACACGGGCTCCATCCCTCCTCCTGTCCCCTCTCTCCGTCCCACTCCTGCCGGCCACAGTAGTGTGTTGGGGGGGGTTGTTGGTAGGACTCCAGTTTTAGGTGTGGGGCTGGGAGGCCTGGCCGAGCCTGGGGCGCTTTCCCAGAGCTCCGAAGCCTCCCAACCTCCGAGTGTATGGGCCCTCTCCGAGCCTCCGGGGGTCTGGGATCTCTAACCCGGCTCCCGTGGGATGCGCGGACCCGACGCTCGGCAGCCCAGTGCGACCCTAGAGCAGGCGGGTCCGCCTGACCCTGCTTCCTGGTGACGGGCGCCGGCTGGCCAGGCCCGGGACTCCTCCAGGAAGCCCGCGGCCGCCGATACTCTCAGCCCTCCCCGTTTCCTCCGGCCCGAGGCCTCTCAGGCGCACCCGTGGGATTTGCATCGCGCGGCCGCAGCTTCCTGGTCAGCGGGCGAGGCGGAGCCGGGCCGCACCCCGCGGGCGCCGGGTGGGGGCGACCGTGGCCGGAGCCGGCGAGCTGCCTGTCTTCTCTGCAGGGAGGGTGATCTGCATGCCGAACGCAGCCCCCACGCCATGGACCCAGAGCCGGCGAACCCAGCGAACCCCGCGCCCCGCGCCCGGGGCCCCCACGTGATAGCGCCCGTGCGCGCCGTGCTCCGCCTGCGCCGCCGCGTGTTCGTCCTCCGCAAGCGCAGCCCCCCGCAGCCCGGCCTGGGGTCAGACGAGGGGCTCGGGCCTCCCAGGCCGGGCTGCGGTCCCGCGGTCCTGCGCGCAGACCTGGCGCAGCCCAGGTTCTTCACCTTCGACGGCCCAGCCGAGCTGGCGCCCCGGACGCCTCGCAGGAGGCGGCGGCGCAGCCGCGTGGTGCTGTACCCCGAGGCGTCGCGCCGGTGCCGGCCGCGCGCAGAGCGCCAGAGCCGCGCGCAGCGCTGCCTGCTGCTGCTTGTAGCCATCGTGGGCTTCCAGGTTTTGAATGCCATCGAGAACCTGGACGACAACGCACAGCGTTACGACCTGGACGGGCTGGAGAAGGCGCTGCAGCGCTCCGTGTTCGGGCAGCCCGCCGCCGTGAGCCGCATTATGGCGCTGCTGCGGGACTACCTGGCCACGCATGTGCACAGCCGCCCGCTGCTCCTGGCGCTGCACGGGCCCAGCGGCGTGGGCAAGAGCCACGTGGGCCGCCTGCTGGCCCGCCACTTCCGCGCGGTGCTGGAGGACGGCGCGCTCGTGCTGCAGTACCACGCGCGGCACCACTGCCCGGAGCCGCGCGCTGCCCAGGGCTGCCGCGAGGAGCTGGCGCGCCGGGTGGCCGCTGTGGTGGCGCGGGCTGAGGCTGAGGAGAAGACACCGCTTGTGCTGCTGGACGAGGCCGAGCGCCTGCCGCCGGCGCTGCTGGATGAGCTGCACGGCCTCCTGCAGCCACAGCGCGCGCACCGCTTCCACAACGCCATCTACGTGCTGCTGAGTGGAGCGGGCGGTGCCGAGGTCACACGCTTCGTGCTGCAGAACGCGTCGCGCCTCCCGGCCCCGGGCGCGGACGGCACCGCTGCCGAGGAGGAGCTTCGCGCGCGCCTCCGCACACTTCTGGTGCGCGAGCACCCGCTCTGGAGCTCTGCAGCTGTCGTCCCCTTCTTGCTGCTGGACAAGCGGGACGTGGTTAGCTGTTTCCGGGACGAGATGGCGGGGGAGGGCTTCTTTCCTGAGCAGGCTCGAGCCGAGCGCCTGGCAGAGCAGCTCAGCTACTACCAGGTCTCAGGTCGTGAGTTCGCCATCACAGGCTGCAAGCAGGTGGTGGCCGCGGTGAACCTTCTGTAGCGCAGATGCCGAATCTAGGATGGGGGTTGTGAGCCGCAGGCAGGGCTGGGTCACCTGAGGAGCAAGCGAGCGGATGGGGGTGGCTGGGGCCCAAGGGGTAGAAGTCCCATTTGTACTTCTACCCCAGAGCTCCCAGGGCATCCCTGGGGCCACTGCAGCCACCTTCCTGTCTTTGACCCCGTTCAGGCTCCCGTGATGGATTCCTGCTGCCCCAGGAGGTAGGCAGTCTGCTCCCCTGGTAGGACTGATCCCGCAGGGCCAGCAGCCCCCATGGTCACAGAGCGGGTCCGTAAGGTCACAGAGCCAGCGTGGGCAGCTTGCTGCAACCTCGACTACGTAGTGGTCGGAGGTCTAGGGTGCCTCTCCATGGGCCCAGGGGCTCCCTGGAGGGCGGCGGAGAGGTTGGGTGTCTCCAGACCTAGGAATGGGGCCAAGGGACTCTCCTAGTGCTCTGGAAGGGGGAGTGGGTGAGCACTGGTAGGAGTGGACCTGAGTGGGGAGCCCTGACCTCCTGGGGGGCTGAACTAGGGCTGCCTTGGATTCAGCTGGTGCCACCCTGACTTCTGTCCCTGGAAAGCGGCGAGGAGTGCATGGCACATGGGGGGCCTGTGCCAGGGCATGACGGCTGCCACAGTTGCACATCTGTCTCCAGCGGTGTGGCCTTTGGTGCCAGAGCTGCCTCCCAGGCAGTCCCCAGGGGCTCGGACCGTGCTGCTGGGAAGCCTCCTGGCCCCACGGCATGAGCTTTAGAGGAAGAGGCTGGACCTCACCCTGGGGCAGTAGTGCCGTGCTTCCCCCTGGCCCTGCAGCAGAGCATGGGCAGACACTGATGGAGACCGAAACCTGAGTGGGGTGGGGGAGAGAGGGGCACGGGGTGGCCATGCTGCCTGAGAACAAGGCCTGAGCCTCCTTCCTGGAACTACAGAGCCAATGTCCGTTCAAGGGCTCATTAACCAGCACCTGGAGAGAGCCCTGTGAGGTCCCCACCCAGGCTGGCTGGTTGTGTGGGACTCAGGTCCGGGTCGGGCCAGGCGAGCAATACCCAGCTGAGCCTGGCATGGCCCTCGGCCTGGGAAGGGTCAGGATCCACTCTCCTGGGGTCCTGGTGCTGGGGTGGAAATCTTTCCCCGTTGGGCTGGGGCCCACCTTGCCCAACGTGGGTGGGGGCATGGGCTCCACACCCCAGCAGCTTTGTGTCAGTGCTGCAGGGTATGATGTTGGGGTCCTCACCGCTTCCCAGGAGGGTCCCCTGGGACTGCCCCTACCCAGTGCAGCCCTGGCCTGGCGGTGTCACCTCCCCAGGCAGGTGGGATGTGTGTTTTCCACCCAGTCCACAGCACCCACAGGTGTCTGCTGTGACCTATGTGGAATTTTATTTATTTCTAAACTATTCTGTGGAAGCAGATTTCTGTGCTTAATAGGAATGTGCACCTGGCACAGTTTCCTGATCGTATCACACTTGTTAGTAAATCATGTGGCTCAAACCCGACAAGCTGCTTATGTCTCTTTTTTTGTCTGTTTGACCTATTAATAACTGAGAAAGGTATGCTGAAGTAGCCTTATCCATTAGTAGATTTATCAGGTTCTCTAAACCTTCCTGTGGCCGGGTATGGTGGCACACACCTTTAATCCCAGCACTCAGGAGGCTGAGGCAGGAGGACTGTTGTGAGCTCAAGACCAGCCTGAACTGTATAGTGAGACCTGCCTCAAAAATTGTCTATGTGAATAGGCCGTACTAACTCTGAAGGAGTTAAAACAAGCTGTTGCTATTTATGGCCCCACTGCTCCTTGTACTTTGAGTTTAATGGAAATTCTAGGACGACAGATTATGCCCCCAAGCAACAGCCAAAAGTGTTTGAATCCAGGTGATTACTTCCTGGGGGAAGGAAACTCCTTTGAATATTGCACACACCAGGCAACTCGTGATGCTGTTCTTCACATACCCATTACAGCAGATACGCTAGTCGGGGAAGTTGTGTAGCAAACCTCAGTTGGGCTCTCGTACCCCGAAGAGAAATGGCGGTGGGTATGAGAAAAATAAAGACGAGACAAGAGCTGGGGTCAGGTACAGTAGGGGCGTTTGTTCTATACACTTGCAAAGTTAGTATCATGGGCCGGTAATGTTACCTAGTGACTAGTGACTAATTGGCAGGATGCCTCTTTCAATGCTGAAAAAGGTAGTTTGAGTGCTTGACCAATAAACAGCTCCAATGGCTCCCAACAAAGGTGCTTTTGCTATCACCAATAATCAACTAAGCTTTGAACTGGCCATATAGGAGCAAACCAAGATGGCTGCCCCAAGGGCTTAGAGAGAACTTCCTTCCAAGGGTGAGGCAGCCCTTGATTTGGCTTCTACTTAGCAAGGCTGGGATGAGCCTTTTCAGGATTTTGCCACACACTTATTACAAACTATTGAGAGGATCATAGGTAACACAGAAGCTAGCAAATTAGTTCAACAATTGGCCTTTGAAAATGTGAATAGGTGGTGTAAAGAGGCTTTAAGAGCCCACAAAAAATGGGCTACGTTGCCGTGATGATTCGGATCTGTGCAGATACTGGCCCCTGGTGTACAGGGGCTGGCAGCAGCTATTACTCAAGTTGTTCATCTAGGGGCTGAAGGGAGGGAAACCAGTATTCTTAAGACAGAATAACCTGCAAAGAACACATGTTACAGATTAAGGATTGTACTCTATACAACATTTTGATGAGACCTCTGTTAATTGGACAAAATCTGACTAGTCTATTTACCATTATAAATTTCTAGAATTATTGTAATTTAATTTGAACTAGAACATATTTGAGTGCACTCTGATTTTTGTAAAATGTGTGTTCTGTGTACTTGCTATGTGTTTGTCATTTTTTGAACAACTGTTCCCCTTTATTTCGAGCTCAACCATTTTTCTTGGATCAATTGTAATACAATTTGGATTCTAGACTAAAAAGCATGCTTTCTCCTGAGTCACCAGCTGATTTAAAAATTGGCTTTCTTTCAGCTGATCAAAAAATCAACATATTCACCCACAATTGTTTAGGAAGAAATTATTGGGCAAAAACTGCAATTGGTGAATAAAGGGGTGGCCAACCTTTGTTCATTAATAAAGAGCCCCCAGTGATCTCCAGAGTCTCTTGGGAGATACCCCAGATAATTTGGTCATGGTTAAAAGTGTTCCAGAAAAAATAAAAAATTAGGTATTCTCATGAAGGATGTTCTTAGTATGAAACTAAAGTAAGAAACAAAGGTTTTCATATGTGTATGGTAGTTTATTGTTAATTTCATAGTGTATTAAAATGTATTCACAATTCTGGATGTATAGGTCTTCAAAATGTAAAGCAAGGATTGCTTATGATAAGACTTTTGTTCAAATTCAGACCTTTGCCTTTGAAAAACTTATGTATATTTCATTAAATAACAGATTAGAGAAAAGCTTATGTATTAGATATGATTGGTTGAAAGGGTTATGTTATGTCAAAATGAAAATTTAAGTATGTTACAAAGTGTCATGATTGTTATATGGCAATGTTATGTACAGATTTGGTTTCTAAATTCAATGTAGAAATATGTAACTTATCTGATAACATTCTATAGGGAGTTAAATGATAGGATGTCCTTTTGTTTTTTTTGGTACTGGGAATCTAACACAGGACCTTGTGGCCCTGAATCAAGGCCAGCAGTTTTCTGTAGCTGTTGGTTTCAAGCAGGAGCCTAAAGTGGTATCTTTCTATGGTCTGTTGGCCATTTCAGAACTTTAGAAATGTAATGGGTCAATTCATTACAAAGAAACAAATAACTAAATAAATTTTACGAGAGGACTTCAAGATGGCGACCGGGTAGGCAGCAGAGAGAGAACCTCCAGGCGGAATGCCACTCAGACAAAGGAATATAGGAATATAGCAACATGTGAAGGACAGAAGGGAAAGAGGTGGGTATCTTGAACTCAGGAAGGATCTGAAATGGGAACTGAAGCCTTCGGAAAGACTAAGCAAAACCTCTGCTGGAGGAAAGGATCAGAGATCTGCCATGGCACAGTCAGAGGGAGAGGAGAAGGAGGAAGTCACCGCTCCAAGCACACCCATGGCCCGCGCCCTCGTTCCGGCATTCACAGCTTCAGATTCGGAGGCCCATGCTCATGGAAGCCTCCCGACTTGGCCAGGGGAGAGCGGAGTTCTGAGAGCTGGTCCAGGACTGGAGAGGGGAGGGCGCAGCCAGGAAAGGAGGCAATGGCGGTCGGGAGCAGTTGTCGACCCCAGTGTGAGAATGAGAGGTTGTGACAGCCACTGGGGCAGAGTCCCCACCCTGCGGCAACCTTCCTAATCAGCACCTGGAGAGAATCAATGCAACTAGTACACAGCCCACCACGCCTGGCTCTGCGCCTGCCTCGAGGCGGTGGTCCCCTGCCTCTCTGCTGGGTGAGTGGCTACCGGTGGAGAGCAGCGGGGAACCTCAGTGGTGAGCCGCGGTGGCTCCCAGGGATCTGGCCAAGGAGCGGACGGGGGCTCCAGCACCGCAATGGGAGGGAGATGCAGATGGAGGTGGATCGCGTGGCTCCGTACCCTTCTCCAACATCAGGCAGGAAGCACGAGCTGGGTTGCCGGGACTCAGCTCCCACCCTGAGCTCTCTCTGGGAGCACCTTGGGTCTTGGCGGCTTGAGCAAGCACCGCCTGTTCCTGGCAACAATGGGAGGAATCCACAGTCTTCAGGACTCACCCCAAATTATTAATGTGAGCACCAAGAGGGTCTCCTTACAGCTTGCACATATGAACCTTGCATGAACCCATAGCAACAAATTAGATGAAAAGCAGCAGACCAGGAGTCTGAAAAACAACAACATACTCTATACAGCGGACCCGAGAAAATCCTTCAACTCTATTCTAGAACTAATCTTTAAACTCAGTTCATACCCTGAACTAACACAGTGAGAATGAGCCCTTATACCAAGCATTGTAAGTTCGTCCAATGCCCAGCTGCAAGGGGTGGGGAACGGTAATACTGGAGATCAGGAGGAGGGAGGAGGAGAAGAAAGGGCCTCCGACATGGAGGCAACGGGACAGAGCCGAATGGGTCACCGAGGGCACCTGACGGGGGCGCGTGCCCCGCGGCTGCTCTGCTGTGGGCCCCGCTGAGGGCACCCCACGGACTGGACCCACCCCCACCCATAGCACGGCGACGGGGCAGAGCCGGGCAGTCCGCTGTGAGCATAGGTGCTTTTTTTTTTTTATTTTAAAAAAATAAAAGTACACATATTGACAAACAGACACCAATTAGCATAAAAAATAGAACAATCACAACTAATTATAGACAAGGTGATATGGTCTCAACAGTGGTTATTGCTTTATCCATTGATATCTTCAAAGTGTAAATATATGAACCCATATACAGACATGCAAATTTAGTCAGGCAATTAATCCTCTCAACAACAGAAAAAACACAAAAACCAAAAATCCAAAGACAAAAAACAAAACAGGCAAACAACAACAACAGCAACAACAACAACAACAACAAAACACCAATAGTTGCTGCTTTACATATTGATTTCTTCGAAGTGTGTGTTCAGGCTAACACATACAGATATACACGATTAATCTAATATCCTGTCATCGATTATTGCTTAGCATTAAGTGATATAATACAATAGTAGAGCTATGTTAGCCCTCCTGCATATATGTATATTCATATATATTCCTATATACATACATACATTTTTGTCTTTTTCTTTTCTCCTTTCCTTCGTCC